>JALMGJ010000005.1:72346962-72771962 GCA_023362775.1 Charina bottae | reverse complement strand
AATTAACAGACCTTTCAATGAATTAATGAGAATGCCAGTGAGGAGCATGAAAAAATCCTATTAACCTGGACAGTATCATACCGTTGCTACAAAGTGGTGTGATGTAATTATACAGTATTTTCTGTAAAATTTAATTGCTCAAATGATTTACATGTCTATAACAATAACTCAGAATAATAAATGAAGATGTGCTTCCATTATCCCTTCCCAGCATATGGTCTGTTGAATAGGCCTGCAGTGTGGCAGCAATTTTTCTAAGGGCCCCTCTCAGAAGATCGGATTTCTCATTCCACAAGCTGCCTTGCAAGGAGAAATAACTCTTAATTAATCCAAGCTTCAGTCCCTAGACAATCCCATCATCCCCAGCTAGTATGCCCAACAATCAAGGTGATGAGATTGGTAGTCCAACAACGTCTGGAAATCTAATGCTGAGAACCTTCAGATCTGTCCATGGGATTTTATTTTATTTATTATTAATCGAATTTATATAGCTGCCCATCTCACCGAAAGTGACTCTTTTTATTAGAAATTAAAAATGTATTAGAATTTTTATTGTTCTTCATCCATTTATAGCTAAGGATAGAGATTGCCTGAGGCCTTCCCATCTCAGTGCTCTATAGATGTGATGGGACTTAATTCCCCGAATCCTCAATTTGTATGGCTGATGCCAACCTAAACATTTGTTGAATTGCAGAGAAAATGTTAATGCAGTTATGCAACTGCCTGGCATATAGTTAATCAACTCTGGCAAGTATGAGTGGGTATACTCTAGCCAGAGGGCATTTTCCTAGAGCATTCCCCCATTTATAGCTTGTTAGGGCTCCAGGTCTTGGGAACTCCTGTACAGGATTAATTATTTCACAAATCAATGCACAACCCTGCAAGGAAACTGTAGAATTATCTGGTCTAAAAGAAAGCACCTTTGTGAGTACTTGAAATTTATTTTTCTGTAAGAATTTTCAGCAATCGTCTTTCAATTTACATTCTCCTTTGACATAAACCAGACGTCTTACATTTCCAAGGGGACTCTGAACTTTCCTCATTAGTGTGGCTATAATTAGGCTGTGAAGTGATCAGTAAGATAATTAATCCATTAGATGTTGTCTATAAAACATAGCTGAAAAATACTTTCCCAATCTTATAGCTTCAGTATTTATTCCAATATTTACAGAGTCCTTTATAGAGGAAAGAGCCTGTCCATGCCTCAATGCAACATGGAAAGAACACTGAATCTGTGTAAGGTTCCAGATGGATTGTGTCTTTGGCTATGATAGATTTTCTATTTGTCCCTATTTGAAAAGCAAGCATGTGACCAGTAATGTTCCCCAGTGTCCTGACTTCGGGCGTAGAAATAACACTCTGAGGCTGGAATCAAGCTCTAGTGATTTATTATCCTACTACCCTAACAGAATCCATCTAGACTAACATGAAGTGGCAATGCCCAAAGAATAAGTCCACAAACTTAGGGCGGGGCTTTCTTCAATCTCTTGGGAGGGAAACATAGAGATTCAGTACTACGCATGCGTTTCCCTTCCTGGAGGGAGCCCCCTCCTTCGCCGCCCGTTATCTCCCTGACACCCAGCACCATATATAGACTGGAAAGGTCAACATCCAATGATGATGTCATTCATGATATGCTCCTCTCTGCTATGGCACTGGATAGGTACTTATGGCAATAAACAAAGTCATCCAACATGTGATGGTCCAGCATAATCCACCCTCAACCAGACCAATCAGTTCAATTAAAGGGATAACTAGGGCCAGTTGTGTGGGTACCTCGTTAAACAATTAGGCTGACTTGGATTATTCCTGTCCTATATAAATCTCACCTATTTTGGCAGGAAGTGTTTGATTGCAGTTCTTTAGCTGAAAGATGGTACAACTGGCTACTGAATCAAAGAGGGGGATGGCTTTTTCACATTACTTCATTGCATGTTGGTTGATTTGTTTATAAAATAAATGAAACAAGGACTAAAAATTGGTGTAATCTGTTCACTCAAATTCCCTTATGTATCAGTAGGGCCAAGCAACTGGTACTATGGGTGAACAATGTAATTGGTGTCTCCATCATTGCAAAAAAAATTGTATTTTTATTTGATTCTTTTCTAAAAATTTGGCACCCTACTCAACACGTTGTAGGGGGCGTGGTGGCTCAGTGGGTAAGACACCAGGTTTGTCGATCGGAAGATCACAAGTTCGGAGGTTCGAATCCCTAGCCCCGCGTGACGGAGTGAGCTCCCACACTAGCCCCAGATCTTGCCAACCTAGCAATTTGAAAGCATGCAAATGCAAGTAGATGAATAGGTACCACTTCGGTGGGAAGGTAACAGCGTTCCACATGCGTCATGCCAACCACATGACCGTGGAAGCGTCTTCGGACAACGCTGGCTCTTCGGCTAACGAACGGAGATGAGCACTGGCCCCTAGAGTCGGACACGACTGCACAAATGTGCGGGGGGAACCTTTACTTTTTTTACTCAACAAGTTGGCTACCCACCTAGTTTGCCTATATGGATTGGCCACTCCTGGTAGAACTCACATGAACCTTTGGTCATATTCAAAAGCAAAGATATGCAAACAATCCGACAAAGGGGGCTGTAGGCTGTAGGCTAAGACCCCTGTTAGAAATCCTCCAGAACTGCTACCACTATCAACACTGACTAGTGTAGATTAGTGTTTCTCAACCTCAGCAACATTAAGGAGTGTGGATTCCCCAGCATGCATTCTGGGAGTTGAAGTCCACACTTCCTGTAGTTGCTGAGATTGAGAAACACTGGTGTAGATCATTATGACTACTATAAAGTAGCTTCATACATAGGATTCCACCCTGAAACTCTTTGAGATAAGATGGATGGTTTTTCCTAATGTGTGCATGTCAGGAAATCATGGAACTTCAGAAAGTGGGCACAACCATACTACCAGTCATCTCAATGCCTGGGGATGATGGGAGTTAGAGTCCAACACTTCCATAGAGGCAGCAGGTTACAAAAGGCTCCTAGTGGGAAAGCTGAAAGAATATACTGTTAGAAAAATGTAGTATTATTAACTGATCATCTTTAAAAGCTCTTGGGAAAACCTCCAGAGATAGTAAAGAAAGAAAAAAATCTCTCTCAATATGCTCAGCTAAATGCCAACAGCAGGGGAAATGGAGGAAGGAGACTGATTGAAAGCCAAACTGTAAATTGGAGAAGCACTGAGTTGTGGAACAAAAGCAACTATATGTAACTCAGTGGTGGTACAAATTTTAAGACATTCTGTTCCCAACCTAACTCCACGTCCCCCCAATCTCTTTTCTAGTTTTGAAAAATTACAAGATGGGTTACTGTCCATTAGCTCCCTTTATATTCCTTTCTTCAAATTATTTATGTTTCTGACAGCTTGGCATCTACGCATATTAATTGCTCACAAATAACAGTGCCCTTTTGTCTTTGCAGTTTGGAATCTAGGACTTTTTCTTCTTCACATTCTGGGGAAAAATTGTATTGTTTTCTAATTTATTCACATATCTTCTAGCCATTCAGGAAGCCTGGTCCCATTGCCCTTTGAATGTCTGGGAAGGTAATCACATAAAAGATGGAGAAGATGACCCCCAAACATAAGGCTTCGTGAGGTTACAAAGCTTTCTTGGACCTACCCCAATGTCCATATGTTGGGTGTAGACAACTGCAACAAGTAGAGATCTTAGGGTTTCGGCTTATGGCAGTGACTCAGAAAACGAGTCTCTGCACATAAAGTCTTCGCTGTGTAGATGTCAGCATCAGGGTCATCCTCACATTTTGATAGCTCTTTGGAATTGCCTTTGTTAATAAATGAGGGGACAAATGTCTCCCATTATCATAAACATTACTTCTCCTGCAGTTATCTACTAGATATCAGGGAGTTGGCTTCTTCTCTGTACAAAAAGGACCTGCCAGCCACAGGGTGGTATAGTGGTTAGGGTTAGGACTGGGGAGAACCTCAGCCAGGGAAGATCACTGGGTGATTTTGAGCCAATGACTCTCTTTCAGCCCAAACGACCTCACAGAGTTGTTGCTGCTATGGGGGAAAAATGAAGGAGGGAATGCTAGGTATCTTGCCTTGATCTCTAAGAGGAAAAGCCAGTTTGGTCTAGTGGTTAAGGCACCGGGCTAGAAACCAGGAGACTGAGAGTTCTAGTCCCGCCTTAGGCATGGAAGCCGGCTGGGTGACCTTGGGCCAATCAATGTCTCTCAGCCCTAGGAAGGAGCCAATGGCAAACCAGGAGACTGAGAGTTCTAGTCCCGCCTTAGGCATGGAAGCCGGCTGGGTGACCTTGGGCCAGTCACTCTCTCTCAGTCCAACTCACCTCACAGGGTTGTTGTTGTGGGGAAAATAGGAGGAGGAAGGAGTATTAGGCATGTTCGCCACCTTATTTATAAAAATAATACAGGCGGGATAGAAAATAAATAAATAAATAAATAATAATAAAATGGGATATAAATCTTTTTTTATGAAGAATTTTATTAAGTTTAGAGCATAGATAAAAACTACAGAAAAAGAAAAAACTACAAAAAGAAAAAAAGTGAAAAGTACAAGAAAAAGGATTTTGAAAGATTACATAAGAAGTGACTTCCGACTTCCAACACCAAGAATATATAGCAATTTCCATAATTAATCCCTTACTCTAAATTTAACCAAAATCACATTGTTTCTATAAATCATCCCATAGACATTTTATAAATCAATAAAAACAATTGCTTCTTCCCCTTATATATAAAGAAAAATAAGCAAATATATAAACCTTCAAATCAACTCCCCCCCCCCCCACCCATAAGAACTAATTTATAAAATGTTTCCCTCCTATCATTATTCTGTACGTTTCTGGCCACTGTGTAAACAATCAACTTATATAAACATTTTAAAAAGACATTTAAATTATCTACTTTTGTATTTAATACTACAATCTTAACCATATTAAACCTTAAAGAACAAACTTTAATTAACAATCAGATTATAAAAGCATTTAAAAAACATTTAAATTATCTACTTTTATACTTAATACTATTGTTTCAATCTTACCCCTATTAAACCTTAAAAAGCAAACTTTAAATCATTGCAAAAAACTTTAAATCATTACAGAAAAATAGAATCATACAGCCTTAAGATCAATCTACATACTTATTCTTAACTTCTTAAATCATTACTAAAAAAAGTAAAATCATACAGTCTTAAAATCAATCCACATGTTTATACTTAATTTCTTATCCTATCTCAAGATGAGTACTGTTATTTCAATCTTACCGCTATTAAACCTTAAAAGGCAAACTTTAAATCATTGCAAAAAAATTTAAATCATTGCAAACAAGTAGAATCATAAAGTCTTAAAATCAATCCAGATATTTATTTTTAATTTCTTATCCTGCCTTAAAGTAAACCAAAGCATTTATTTGTCTCCATATTGTACATAGGAGATTTTTTGTAAACAAATCAAGAAACCCAGCTGCCTCCTCCAAAAAGTCAACAGTTATCTCCTTCTCAGAACAGTAAACAAACCGTTCTTGCAAGTCCAATGGTAACTCCTTCATGACTGGCATTTTTTCACATTTCTCACATTCAGGAAGAATGCTTCCTCCTTGATAAATCTCTTCCTTTCCCTTTGCAAAATCCTCAATCCATTGATACATTTTAGAAACCATGTCCCCTACATTTTGCAAAATAACTTGAGCAGCTTCGTGGAAAATTTCTTTAAAGTCAGCAGACCGCTGGGCACAGAGCTCTGGAATTGTTTTGTTAAGGTCGTCCATAATTCGAACAGTAAAGTCTGACACCTTCTACTGATGTATATGAGCTGATGAGTTAATGAAAGGCTTCCAAAAGCTAAAATATAACATCCAAGGAAAGTGAACAGAAAGCTAAAAACTAAAAATCATCAAGTTGAATGTATAGGAAAATATTAGGTCCTTCAAACTAACTAGAAAAATAATAACGGAGAGATGATTATTTATTCTCAGTCCTCCTTAAATTTAGAATGGGAAGCAAGCTGGCAGCTAAAATTTTTTTTAAACTCCTTCCAAAAACAAGGTTATGCACCAAGAGATTAGTATCTTCTTGTTGTTAAGAGCCTCTCTCGGGGTACAAGAACTTAAAAATATACAAATTAGGTGGTTTAGAAATGAGAAAGGCTCGACCTAGTGTCCCAGCGGGGCTGCAGCGTGGTCTGGAAGTGGTGGCGTCCCCGACTCCCGTCTCCTCTTACCGGAATAGTGCCAACGCCGTTGACAATCTTCAGGCTACAAGGTGATGTTGTGAAGTACAAATGGGATGATTCTGAGTGTTTTCTGTCCATGAAAACACTCTAGGGCAACAGGAAAAGCCACACTGTTAGGTCTGCCCGCTGATCTTGCAAGCAGTGTTTTCAGTTGGCCATCTTCTCACCAGAAGAATAAAATGGGATATAAATCTAACAAATGAATGAACAATTGAATGATCTATGGGGTTTGTGATTCCTGAGAAAGCTTTCTTTTTTACTTGTGCATTTATTTATCACATTTACTTCCCACCTATTCCCAGAGACCAAACATCTCCCCACCACCGCAACATCGTGAAGTAGGTTGGACTGACAGAAAATGATTCACCCCAAGCCAGCCAATGAATAATTTAGCAGGGAAGGGACCTGGACCTGGATCATTCCAGCCTAAGTCTAATTCCTGATTCACTACATTATACTGGTTCTCTCTCACTTCAGATTGTAATGCTTTCTTCCCAACCCTTCCCTTTTTCCTTCTCTTTTCCTTATTCTGCTGGAAATGGGCCCAGAGAAGAAGCTTGTTTTTCCAGATATTGTTTCTTCTGGTCTTCCATTGCTTTGTATAAGCACCAGTCCAACAATTCTTGGGTAACCTGTATAAACAACTGGGTGAGAGCATATGTATCCTCAGGAATTATCATCAATTAAATTTCCCTTGTTTTCTCTCATGGCCCCACAGTTGGACAAACTTGGAACCTCTCTCCCCATGACCACATTTGAACCTGGCAACGACATTCAAATAATAAAAATAAAATATGTCTGGGCTAACAGTCATCCATATGTGGGAATGTACGTTTTCCCCTCAATTTCTCAAGCATGAAAATTATACAAAAGCTCCAACTGATCCTTAAAGGAAATATTTTAAAAAATGAACTATTGTGTCTCCAAAAGAAACACAGCCCTTGTTCTTTTGTACAAATAAGCAAAACCAAACAATTTTGAGCTATTCGTCTTTCTTCTTTACAATGGAAAGAATGGTACGTCTCAGGACGTAAAGGTTTTAAGGAGCCTATTAGTCACATACAGGAAAATTCCTCCAAATTTAAAGATCATGAAACAAATTAGAGAAATAAAAATGATCACTGCTCTGCAGATACCAATGAGTAAGACAGAATGAGGTTTTACTTAGATTAGAAATTCATGCTATGTGAATGTGAAGAAAAATAAGGATTGAAAATACAGCAAGAGTTAAGGGGATCATGTATCTTCATATATAGAGGACAGGACTATATTTGAAGAGCTGTCCAGTCCAAATCAGGGTTCAAGGTAAAGAACCATAAGCATGGAAAAAGAGGCCATGAAATTTTCTATCAATAATATCTGATGGGAGATTATACATACATACTCACTACAGGTAGTCCTTGTTTTAATGACTGCCTCGTACAGCAACTGTTTGCAGTTATGATAGTGATGAAAAAGTAACTTTCTGACCAATGCCCGCATTTACGACCTTCGCAGGTCAGTAAAGCAAAGGAAAGCAGAAGTAAGATTGTAAGCACAGTCGTGGTTTCACTTAGCGACCAGTTCGCTAAAAGATCAAGTTGCTGGACTCAATTGTGGTTGCTAAACAAGGACTACCTATATAGCTTTTTGCAGTAAACAATAAGATAAGTGCAAAAAAAGATTAAGAAGTAGTAAGCAAAAAGAAAATAAAGGCAGGAGATAAAAGAAAAGGAAATCTAATTAAATCTAGTTTACACATTCCTTTCTCTTTTCTTCCATGTCTATTTTTCCCATAATCCATTCTGCACTATACTAAAAATGCCCCACAATCAGCCCCACATCACCCTTGTACCCCCTCCTTTTTTAGATTTTTTATCCCACTTTTATTATTTTTATAAATAACTCAAAGCGGCAAACATACCTAGTACTCCTTCTTCCTCCTATTTTCCCCACAACAACCACCCTGTGAGGTGAGTTCGGCTGAGAGAGAGTGACTGGCCCAAGGTCACCCAGCCGGCTTTCATGCCTAAGGCTGGACAGTCTCCTGGTTTCTAGCCTGGACCCTTAACCACTTAACCCCTTGCAAATTCTTTCAATCTTTCATCATTCATCATGCCTTTACATCCATTCCTTTGCCACATGTATAGGCTTGAACAGGCTTATGCTTAAACCACACATTCAAAACAAACATTAGAGCTCAAACAGTGGACTAAAATGATAATTTAGGCCTTAGGCTAAACTCATATAAAAATTGCCTCTCATTCTATGCTAAAATGGAAAGAAGGAAAATCTTTCTATTTTGTTTATAGTAATTACTTCTAAATTTGCATTTAACATAGTCAATGCACATTTTATGCAAATCTGTTTTCTTCCTCTGTCCTCTTTTTGGGTGATGCAAAGAAGTCACCTTATGCACATTAGATAATAGTCCAGAGATGAAAGTAGAAGCAGAAATCATTTTCTCCTTGAAGAAGAAAGAAAAAAGATGCCCCTTGAGTCTCTCTTTAACTTACCAAAAATAAATAAATAAATAAAATATAAATGGCATTTATAAAATGAAAATACCTAATTGGCAAATCATAGCCTTTTTTTTGCTTTCAAATCCAGAGGAAAGAATATTAGATAAAATTGCAGC
This sequence comes from Charina bottae, assembly GCA_023362775.1. Classification (NCBI taxonomy): domain Eukaryota; kingdom Metazoa; phylum Chordata; class Lepidosauria; order Squamata; family Charinaidae; genus Charina; species Charina bottae. The sequence continues at coordinate 72,763,119 of JALMGJ010000005.1, read as the reverse complement.
AAAACCTTATAAAGAAGTAAATATATTCTCTGAATCCACATTCACAATTTTATTATCACTTACACCAAGTACAAGGATGAGACTTTCACACTGGATTTTTTGCTAATGTAATTTATTCAGAGGTTTTGAGGAAGAAATCAAAATTCACAATTCCATTATATTGCCATTGATCCAGGCTTCTCACTTCTCTGTAACCTTCTCTTAAAGAATGAAGGTGCATCTGAAGTCTACCTACTGTGAGGTTCCAAGCTTGGCATGTTCTTGAAATTAATGGTAACTTTCATTACTACAGTGTCAGCCTATTCCAGTCTGATAGTCTCCAGATGTCATAAAGCTGTCTAGGAATTAGAGTAGGGAACCACACTGGGGATGGATGAGGTGGATGGCTAGCTGATCTCAAAACCCTCTTCCAAAGGAGCCATTTCTCTTGTTTTCAAAGGTTTTAGCTCAACTGTACATCTAGCTTATTCCAGGAGAGGTACTTACGAAGAACTCTCCTTGTGCTGATTGCACAGTTATTTCTATTAGAAGTGTTTCTGATGCATATTGCCTGACTGATACTGAAAGCATGATGTTGATTCCAGCTGATGTGAGAAGGCTGTAGGATCCTAGTCAGTTTCAAATACATGAAGTTTTCAGAGTTGGGGAGGAATATGATATATATACAGAGAAGCACAGAATTCCAAGTCCAACTTCAACATAATTTAGTGGCTTGGATGCAGAGATTGTAGCAGCTTGTCTACTTCTCCCACACAATCTTGGCTAGTCCTTCCCCTCTAAGTCATCATCTGTCTAGTACAGAAATGCTATATTTTGCTGCTAGAGCCCTCACCAGGTGTTTGAATAAATCCAAATTGATCTCACTTGGAGGGAAAGCAGGGATAATGTGCTAGTTCAGCCACATCCCATTGTGTTGTCAACCTCCATGAGTTACAGCAGGAGAAGGCAACCTGTGACACTCCAGACGATGCAGCATTACAGCTTCCCTACATATTGGTCAGAACAACTATGGCTGTTGAGCATTGTAGTCCAACAACATTTCAGATGTTACAGGTGGCCTATCACTGCGTGAGGGGCAAACAACAGCACCAAGAAGCTTTTCCTACTTGGATAGATAGAAGAATCAGAGAAGCCTACTTTCCTGACTAAGACCCACATTTTTGTCTTTTGTGGATATTCAGCAATAATTTCCCTGTTATGCTCTTCTTTATTGCTAACATATGGAAGTGTAAACTGCTCAACAAACAATGGATATTTACTTCATGTATATATTTGGTTCATTTGCTAGCCTGATGATTATAGCTTTTTTTCTGTTTCTTGGCAATAGATCCTGTTGAAGCTACCAGAATAATAGGATACTGCCCTCTACTCCATTAATAAGGTATTCAGAATCTCAACTTCCTATTGTTTTCCCATTGGTGGCCTTTTTTGCTGTCAAGTGAATGCACTTAATCATTGCTATCAAACCTATTATGCATTGCAGTGCAATTCATATTGAATTTTGGAACATTAAACGTTATCTTCAAATTCAATTCACAGAGCTTCATGAATTTCCAACAGTAGTTTATTTGCCTTTCTTTAAAAAAATTGCCCCAGGCATGATGGCAGTTCTAACTTGCTGTAATTATATGCATCAATATAACTAAAAGTCTCTGGGGGTAGGGAAAAGCAAATGCTGTTTGTATCACTATCAGTGAGAAACAAAAGGGTTTTTGGGGTGGGTTTTTTTTTTTTTTGTCATTCGATTTTGGACTTTGTTTTAAATAGACCTGACTGTTGTGCCATATGCTACTAGCTAGTATTCTCATCATGTTTAATTGTAGATATAAACATTTGGTACTTTTTGCACAGCAGGGAAAGTTTGTAAACCTTCCTAACTGGGTCCTTACATAATGCCAATCTTGAATTTTATTAATGAATGTATCAGTCTAGCCCTATCAGAGCATGTGGTAGTTTTATGGAATAAGAATAAGTAGTAATCGTATTTATAATAATTTAGTTTATTGTTCCAATCCATAGATTATAACATGAGGAGGTGGAAGAATAATAGTAAAGAAAAGGAAAAGGAATATTTACAAATAGTTGGAATGGAAGTTGTAATAGCAGTAGTAGTCCTATGGGAAGTAGAATGGAATAGAATACTAATAATAGGGGTACTATTCCTGTAGCAGCACTACAGGAAGAAGTTGCAATAGTAGTCAGATCTCCATATTGAGGAAATTGTAATCTGAATGTTGACAATGAAGGAGAGAACTATGAATGGGGAAGAAGAAAGGGAGAAGTAAGTGTTACAAAGAACATTATTTTATCCTGTCTTCAAATAACAGATAGCCATCTTCTTGTGGTAGAAATCCATTCATAAAAATCTAAATTAGTCATTTTCCAAGTTTCTCCTAAAACAATACAAATTGATCTATAGGAAAAATTCCTAATTCCACACTCAGGCAATACCTTATTCCTATTTTATATAAATAGAAAGCACAATTTCTCCAGATTTCTGTATCAAGGGCAACGTTAACTTGAAGATTGGACTTTTTACTCTTCCCTCCTACCACAATCTGGCTTCTACATATAATTTCCAGAAATTTAAATCCCAACATTTCTGTTTTTCTGTTTTTAGCAGCCAAGTAGGAAACTGGCATGTTTTATCTCAAGTTGAAAGCCACACTCCTCTGTATAATTTGAAATTGGCATTCCATCAAGTTCAGCATAATTCATTAAATTTGCATTTTCTCCATGAACTCCTCTTTTTATTTCTGCTCTTTCCCAGTCAGTATTTTGTAGAAGAGATTTGTTCAACTCAAAACATTGCCAGCAATTTTCAGATAGTCCAAAGAAAGGTTTGGCTTGGCTTTGTTGCCACGTTCCTTAGTTCCTTATGACTGTCAACTCAGATTTACCCTAAAAGGGAAGTACAGAGGAGGAGGAGGAGGAGGAGGAGGAGGAGGAGGAGGAGGAGGAGGAGGAGGAGGAGGAGGAGGAGGAGGAAACACCATGATGGGGAGGGGGGAAAAACAATCCAGTGAAAACTAAGCATGTCAAGTGTGCACAGAATGCTGAATGACAGAAAACTGGCTGGTAGGAAAGGAGAGAACGTTTGGCAATGCAACATTTTGTTGCAATGCTCTGTGCCTTCTGTTAATTTCTTTACCATTCCCATGATCTAGAAAAACGATAGCCAGTCTGTCTTGCACAGTTTAATAATCATTCCTTTGGTTGTTGTTTTTTTTAATTGTACCTTAGGGTCAATTTTGATTCATGGCCACTGCCTGGACTAGCCCCTGCAGTTTTCTTGACAACATTTTCAGAAGCGGATTTCCCTTGGCTTCTTCCTAGGGCTGAGAGAGAGTGACTGGCCAAGGTCACCCAGCTGGCTTTGTGCCTCAGGCGGGACTAGAACTCACGGTCTCCCGGTTTCTAACCTGCTGTCTTTAATCACTATACCAAACTGGCTCTCCATGTCCTTGATACAGCCTTCTCAAAACAAAACAAAACAAAACAAAACCCAACACCATCTGGTATTTATATGTGCCATTATAGTTCCTATTTGTCTATCTCTGCAATGTATTAAATGTGTAATCTCATATAAATGGAGTGATTTAAAACGTCACTCAGAAAGAAGTGATGACAGGTTTTATCTCAAGCAAATGAACGCCTAAGCTTAATATGCCTTAGTGTCTCTCTCTCTCTCTCTTTCTCTTTCTCTCTCTCTGAAAGAAAACACAATTTTATTGTATTAGAAGAGTGGCTAGGTAAACAGTCAAGGAACTTCCCTACATTTTGAGGTTATTTGAGTGGAATTTGCTGAAACATGTACTCTATGTGTGTGTGCATTGTGATATTGAGATATGCACACATGCACAAACATACCCCTTATTGCTGGAACTACATTTGGCTGGATTTAAATGGCATTGAGATGAAGATGATGGCAGCCAGGATAGCTGATGTCAGTGCCTTCCTAGCATAAACTTTCTCATGCAGGCATATAATTCAGCGATCTTTATAGAATTGTAAGTGCAAGCTAACATTAGGCCTGACACTTATTCCGGAGCATTGAAAGCCTCTATCCTATCCTCCATTGGATTTCATCCTCCTGTATATTTGTGAATCTGGATGCTGACCAGGAAGGGGGAATTCAGCTTCCATTCTTCTCTTCTGCCTCCAGCTTCCCCTGCTAACATTTTCCAAAGTTGTCCTCAGAAAGCTACAAAACAGAGCAATTTGAAACAGCCCTTTGGCAGGTCTACACAGTTGGTTTGTAATGGAAGGAAGAAAATATCCAAGAAGATGACAGAAGGATGCAAATGTTGGACTTAAGTTATATCAGAACGTTCTGCTTGTCTAGAAGTGATTTGTTGGAAGCCTAATTTGAAACAGACATACAAAATAAATGGCAACTGAGACTTAATTGAGGCATCAGCAGAAAATGTATTGTGCCACCAATGTTAATCATAGAACAGCCCTCTCCAGCTTGGCCAGGCTTAAATCCAGGCCCTGCTGTCTGGGAGACACAGTCTCAAAACATTTGAACAATATCTGTTTGAGGAAGATTCTCATACAGCTTTACATAGTCTCACACTCTCAGACAACATTGCTGTAAAATATCCTGATGACCAAGGAGAATGTTAGTACAGTGTATGGAAAGTTAAGAATTTGGTAAATATTAGGTGCTCTAGTCCAGTTTGGGCTAAGTAGTTAAGGCATCAGTCTAGAAACCGGGGGACCGTGAACTCTAGTCCTGCCTTAGGCACGAAGCCAGCTGGGTGACCTTGGGCCAGTCACTCTTTCTCATCCCTAGGAAGGAGGCAATGGCAAACCACTTCTGAAAAAACTTGCCAAGAAAACTGCAGGGACTTGTCCAGGCAGTCTCTGAGAATTGGACACGATTGAACAGATAAAAAAAAAAAGTGCTTTAGAAGCACAGTTTGATGGAAACAGCTGCTTTATGTGACACTGTAAAAAAATAGTGGGGGGACTATCTAATCTTCAACTTGATGATTGAGATAGGCGGATGGGACCATATGTATTCTTCTAGCCACCATAGCTGATACAATACAAAGGGATAGCCTTGCCCATGTCTTATAGGACATTGACACATTTACAGATCAGCTGTACACCAAGCCAGCTGTTGTGAACATTTTATGTGAAATTAAAGCAAGAGCCCCTATGGGTTGCTCTAGGCCAGGGGTCCCCAACCTGTGGGCCGCGGCCCACTAGTGGGCCGTGGCCTGTTAGGAACTGGGCCGCGGAGCTCCTGCCTGCAAACCCCGCCCCCCGGTCTGCGGAAATCCTGGAAACCCCGCCCCCCGGTCTGTGGAAATCCCGGAAACCCCGCCCCCCCCCCCGGTCTGCAGAAAAATCGTCTTTTGAAACCTGTCCCTGGCGCCAAAAATGTTGGGGACCCCTGCTTTAGGCAGGCTCAACCTAGGGAGCTGGTAAAACCTTGTAGCTTACACAAGCGAATTTGGAACTACTCAGTGTCACTTGAAATAGAACTTCAAGTTAAAGTTCTGTATCGCAACTGCGAGTGACACAAATGTGCCATTTGCAATCAAGAACCATTTGGTCCATGCTATAATTATCTTATATGTCAGGATAATGGATGTGTAGGTGTACATATAGCCTGCACCTGGAGCATACATTTCATAGTGATGCTCCATATCGCAGTGCAGTAGTAAGGGTGTTCACTCTGTCAGACAACTCTGTTGTAAAAATAGCTTAAGATAGAAGGTTAGCAGAGTATATTTGGTAAACACTATGCAGTGGGTTAGTAAAGGGGGCAGGGAAGGGTTGTTTTCAGACATAGTCCTCTGGAACTCTAATGCAGCAGATCCAGGAGAAACCTAGTCCACACCTATATTGCATGCAGAAGATTTACATAGACCTCAGCAGCTTGGTCTGGTTGCTAGGCAACACGTTCCCAGAATTCTAATCAGGTTTGCTACATAGATAATCCTTATGCCTGCATTTTTAATTCTTTAAGGATAACATTTATTCCTGTCTATTCTATCAAAGGGCCGTCCCACAAACTTATAAGAAAGGTAATTATTTGCTGTGTGTCCGTTCAGTCATTGGCATACTGTAAGTTATAAGCATGGCTGGAACTTACTAAAATGCCTCTCTCTTTTTCTCTCTCTCCCTTTTTTTCTCATTTTGGGGATTTCCTTTCTATCAATTGATCACTCAGTCCTTCCTCCCTTTATAGACACTACAGTGAATATGATAATGATTATGGAGAGAAAAAAATGAGGTTGCATTTGAATCTCCATAAATTCAAGTGAATAAATACGTATGCTTAAGCACACTATAAGTGGGAATTTCCCCCAGAGTTCCTGATCTTGCCGATGCATAGGCTTTAAGGGGATCCATTTATCTGAAGATACTAAGGATTGGAGGTATATTTGACCATTCTCTCTTTTCTTGTATTCACGGTAATGCAATAGCTGAGTTATAGAACTACAAGAGTAAACCAGACCTCTGCTTAGCTATTCCAGTGTTAATGTTTCCCTTATTGAACCAGTAGCAAGTTGTGGCATTTGCAAGGTGTATAAAATCTAGCGCACTTTGCAGATCAACCTGTCAGAAACACAGTCAGGTGGTCTTTAGCAGGTGGGATCAGCAAGGTGTCTATTGGCCAATTCAGGCTCCCTTGGTCATGAGTGTCCCCTCAAGTTCCCAAGCATTGTCCTCCAGGACTATTCTGGTTTGGGTAACAGGAGATTCCAGCTTTTTCAAACAGGTCCTTCTTCCTTACCTTCCAGGTCTGTGAGCCTATGCTCAAGCTGATTCCAGGCTTAGAGACTTCACTTTGAAATGTGGATGCTCTTGTTAGCTTTTGGGAACTGGATGGCCTCTTTGAAAGATGGCTAGTCCTGCCAACCAGGTTCCCACTTATCTGCTGCAAGTGTTATGGCCCTGCTGGACTCATCTTCTGATGATGGTGAGGAGGAGGAGGAAGTAGAGCCAGGGGTTTCTAGGGATAATAGTCCTGGAGGGGGTGATTCCTGTTAGAGATCGGGTTTCAGCCAAGCACGTCTCACACACAGACAGCCTCTGCTGTAACCTAATCTTACTTGCTGTGTGTGGGAGGGGCTGAATCCCGGTTTCCTGTTCCCTTCTCTTTCCTTCTTTCTGCTTGGATCTCCGACCAGGAGCATGGCAGCCATGGCTGCTGCTTCACGTTGATCATACTTCCATCCAGGTGGGCCGCATTGGAAGCATGTGGTTCACGTCAGAACCTTCTTGCTCGCACGCATGGACCGTTTCTACTAAGGAACTGTGAGTTACAATAAAATTGTAAACTCTTTTTTTATGTAACTTTACATTAACGTGTGAAGTGTGTTTATTTTGTGTTTTGAACTGATTAAGCCTTGTGCAAGTTTATGGGAACGCCTCTACTCTGCTATATACTAATAAGAAGCTGCGTGGAGTTCTGGTACTACCATCCCAGAATTCCTACAATTCCAGCAGCGTGGAAGCCAATAACTCCAGTCTAGCTGAGGCAGATCCAGCAAGCTCCCAGGACTCCCTGTCTGCACCCGCTCAGATTCTGAGGTTCACCCATGCAGTCCCAAGTTTTAAAGATGTTTTAAAGATACAACAGCAGAGGGCTGAGCTCTGCAGGTCAGATAGACTGGCAAGAAGCAGACTGGCAGGAGAGTAGACTCTGCTGAGTAATGTACCTCAGCTATGCATCTGGGTGGTGGCTCTGCATGGCTCCTTTAATGGCCTCCAGGCCCAGTTCCCTGAGACAAAATGCCGAGAACAACTTTTCAAGCCTCAGCTCTGCTGTGTTTACCTTGTTGTGCCATGCTTTTGAACTCTGGATTACATCTCACTGTGCCTCTCGTCTTCTCCTTTGGAATTGTTATTGGTTTATTGGATTCCTGGTCTCGACCTGTGCCAAGCTTTGACTACACACTAGTTGCCGTCTTTAGCTATAGGTAAAAAGGACTCTTTGCTTTTAGAAGTTCTGCCTGAGCTTGTCTGTCTCTAGAGCATGGCAGGCAACCAGCTTGCTATCTTGTTGGCTGGAAGCCAGCAGTGCCAGCACAGAAAAGCACAGTGAGATTGGGAGCTACCTGGGTGCTCCCAAAACCATATTCAAAAAAAGCATGGCTGACAGTTAATTAGTGATGGGGGGGAGGGGCTGTGTGGTGAAGAGGGCCAGCTCTTCTACTTCACCTTGCAGCCCCCCCCCCATCCCACTGATCAGCTGGTTAGCTGGGCTTGTTTGGAATGCACCCTGTAGGAAACTGGGTGCTGGGTGTGAGTTTTGACAGATGGCTAACCCACCAATCACTCCATCTGTCGAAACCTCCTTCCTGGGACTCAACCCATCCCACATTAAGGAGAGGGACTGGTGAATGTTCTCTCACCAGTTCTCCCATCTAGTAAGAAGAGAGTGAAAGAAAGGCAGAGGAACCTACCGCTCTTTTACTTAACATGTTGAAGGGATATGGGGAAACCCGGCTCACAAACCTTGGCCTGGAAAACACCATGCTGTAACATTTCCCCATGATACAACATTACTGAACCAAAGATTGTGCCTGAACCAAAGAATTGTTACCCAAGGATGACCCTTGAGATGGGCCTCAGCAAGCCCCAAAGAATACTGCATAAGAAATGTTAAGTGTAAAGCTCTGAAACCAATTCTACCTCTCCCAGGAATGCATAACAATCTGAGACCATCTATCTGGTCAGCATCTTCTTCCCGAGACAAGCTAACATGTTTACCTAACCTTCTTGTAATAAATGCCTTGCTTCCCCTCTCCTGAGATGTAAATATGTTAATCTGTGATTTTATGGTTCTGACCCTTTGTGATTCAGCCCGCTTGTATAACCCAATGTCTCTGTAAATATTACTGTTGTCTCTGTAGGATGCAAGTGTTAATCTCTGGCCTCCAGACAGAGCCAATAGAACAATTAGTGTGAATGTTCCCAATTCTATCCTTTGTAACTATGTTGATGACCCACCTCACCCCTTGACCTGGTGAATCCCAGAATCCTTCAGCTCTGGGAGGGACCCTGTCCCCCAAGGACTAGCCAATCCCAGGGAATGGTCATCAGACACCTCACCCACATATGGGCATACCCTCCTCATCCTCACTTCCTGCTTGTATTCCCGGTATAAAAGTTTGTGCACCCTTATGCTCGGGGTGGTGGTTTCATTCAGAGGTCACTTGCACGTGACAACTGTCTGGCTGCCACCCGGCATCCTTTGCTTGGCCAAATAAATCTTGCTGCTGTTCCTTTTTACAAAGTCTCCTTCGTGTATTTGGCTTTCTCTAAAGGCGCGTGGTAAGTTTTGGTGCCTTACAATGTCTTGTGAACATGAAATCAAGACAAACCAGAGTAGAAGCACTGGGGAACTGCAACCAGGCAGCAGAATTTCTAATAGTTTACTTTTCAGCCAGCTCAAGAAGGAGAACAATGGATCTAATCCTTGGAGATGTTCCCCTAGAAAGTGTTCTAATAAGTCTTGTCAGTTTTTTTAAAGCTTACAAATTATGGTAGACCAAGACTAGCAGACCTAGATATTAAAGACACTTGAAGATAATGGTTGTGACATTAAACCGTAATTACTTCCTTACTAGAAATTAACTTAATTAAGGAAATGTTAGCTCTAATGTGCAATTAGGAAACCAGATCCCTTGTGGCTGAACTGGGATATTACTGGATTCTGGCTAATTGATCTTCTGAACAAGTAGATCTCTTGTTTAGTAACTTTAGAAGACATCAGGCACAGGATGGAAGCAAAACTCAGCCCATTCAAATTTCTAGGTGTACATAGCAGGTTTGGGACTGCCAAAGAAATAAGAGAGTGCCAAACATTTTAAACATTTAAAAATAATTATAAAACCTCAAACTTTTAAAATATAATTCTGTTTGTAACTTTAAGGAGAATCCTCTAATGCAGTGCTTTCCAAACTGCCACCGTTGGCGACACACCAATGGCGGCAGCGGGGGCGGTGTGGGGGGGCGCGGGGCGGCGGCGTGGGGCGCGCGGGGCGGCGGCCTTGTGTTTTCCTCTAAAACGTGGAAGTGCTGATGGTGCGCCGCTGCCATCATCGCTGCCACTGCCGCCGTGCACACTGCCGCCGCCATGCGCACCCCCGCACCGCTGCCGTGCACACCCCCGCCGCCGCTTCTGGGTTGTGTTGCGACACACTAAACTGTGTGTTGCGACACACTAAAGTGTTGCGACATACAGTTTGGAAAGCTATGCTCTAATGGAATTTATTTATTTATTTATTATTTTCTATCCCACCTTTATTATTTTTATAAATAACTCAAGGCGGCGAACATACCTAGCAGTCCTTCCTCCTCCTATTTTCCCCACAACAACAACCCTGTGAGGTGAGTTGGGCTGAGAGACATTGATTGGCCCAAGGTCACTCAGCCGGCTTTCATGCCTAAGGCGGGACTAGAACTCTCAGTCTCCTGGTTTCTAGCCCATTGCCTTAACCACTAGACTAAACTGGGTCTCCATTATATGAATTATATGAATAAAGATGTAAATTAGAGAAAATCATGTACAGAAATGCATTTTCTTATCAGAAACTGGCTTGCCCAATGTGAGTATGCTTGAAAAAATGCCTAGAGTCCTCCGTTAGGGAGGGGATAGGCGGGGTATAAATACGATGAATAAATAAATAAATAAATAAATAAATGCATACATTAAAAAGTCATGGAAAAATGCATATTCAAGCATATTTTTCCTGAAAAATGTATACTCAAGAAGGTTGAACATGACACAAGGTTTGTAAGATGAGAAATCCAGCAAAAATAATATTGAGAGACTTTTCTGTCCCAAATAGTGTATAGTAAGTGCAGGAGGGCTGTACCACCATTGAAGGGATCAACACGGCCTTGATGAATATTGATGAATGCCTTATTTAAGTGAGCATGTTATTTCTCATGTCTTATATTTGCCAGGGGACTAATAATCTAGCGATCACAAGGGAATTTTTCAGGCTGATTGGGTTTTATGTGCTGGATATTCCAAGGATGAGAAGCACATGCTTTCTATCTGCAATGAATAGGAACTGAACAGTTGGGACAATTCAGGAGAGTTTCCATTTGGTCTAAATCAAATGAAGAAGGAAACAAATGAGCATGAATAGAAGTCCCATTTGAAAGTCTCATTGATGCTCAATCTAATTGTACATGTGGGGTCTTTTCTTTTAAAATGACGATCAGGAACTCATGCCAGCTTTATATTTCATTTGCTTATTTGGTTTTGCAAAAGGAAAGTGGCAGAAAACCTAGTCTGTAGACACTGTTTGTTTTGTTTAGAAGTTGCATTATTCTGGGAAATTGGCAGTGGTGGTGGTGGGGGAGCCATAGCTGCCTTTTCCCCCCCCCCATAGTGCCCTCAAACTGACACACCTGGAAACATCCTGGAAAAATAAACTATGACTACCAGAAATATCTTCAGAAGTCAGTTATTCTACCTGAAACAGAGTCACCAATTAATGTTAGAAGAAGAGAAGAGATGGATAAAGGTAAATTTCAGGATATTAACAGCAGAATTACTAACCGATAATCATAAAATGTACTTAAGGGGTGTGAAGTTGCTTGTAGGGTAAGTGGCAAGAGGGGAGGGTGGAGGGTGGTTTGGTATGCCGTTGGGGAGGGGAGAAGGAGACAGTGGTGACCAACCATCGTAACAGGGAGAGGGAGGTACAGTGGAAAGCATCAGGCTGGCTGTTCCAGAGAAAGGGTACAGCAATTTGATGCCATTTCTATCTTCTGATGCAAATGCCCCTACCTGGTGAATGCCAGATCCTTGTGTAATAAAACTATCCTCGTCCATATGGATCTTCATTTTGGATGAGCAAGCAGGCTTGGCAGGCATTACTGAAATCTGGTTGAGTGATATTGCCTGTCTGAAATTTCCCCTCCTGAATTTCAGATGCTTCAGCAGCTGTGATGCCAAAGCCAGGGATGGGGTGTGGTGGTGATCCTGCAAGGGATCTTCATGGTGACCAGGGCCTTGCTCCATAGGTGCCTGGATGTGAGCCCTAGCTCATACTTCGTGTCTGTCTTCTCTCAGAAGGGAAACAAAGTCCTAGCTGGCCATTACTGTCCTACTAGTGAAGGAGGGAGCCGCAGCTCAGGACAGATAAGGAGACAAGAAAGTTACAGCTGATTTAAATGAATCCAAGTCTCCAAAGCTAGATGAATTGCATCTTAGGATACAGAAGGAACTAGTGGAAGTGATCGCAGAACTGATAACTGTAATCTTTGAAAACTCCTGGAGAAGTGACAAGGTCCCAGAAGACTGGAGGAGAACAAATATTGTCCTTATCTTTAAAAAAAAGGGAAGGAGGAGGACCTGGGAAATCACAGACTTGTCAGTTTGACATTTATATTGGGCAAGATCCTTGAGCAGATTATTAAAACGCATCTGTGTGAGCACTTGGGCAGGAATGCAACAATTAACAACAACCAGCATGTCATAAACAAGTCGTGGCAGACTAACCTTATCTCCCTCGTTGACAGAGTTACTAGCTTAATACATTGGGAGAATGCCATGTAGTGCATATAGTGTACCTTCATCTCAGCAAAGGAGTCAATAAATCTCTTATGATATCATTATCAATAAGATGATAAAATATGGATTATATGATAAACCATTAGATGGATTCATAATTGCTAAATGAGCAATTCATTTAGCAATTATGAATCCATCTAACAGTATTCATGAATGGCTCCACATCGCCTTGGAGAATGGTACTGAGTGAAGTGCCATTGGAATCTACTCTGGGCCCTGTATGGTCAACATTTTTATTAATGACCTGGATGAATGCATTGAGAGGATAATTATCAACTTTGAAGACACTGCAAAACTAAGAGGAGGAATGGCCAACACTTCAGAAGACAAAGAGAACATTTAAAAAGTTAAGGACAGACTTGAACAGTGGACTGAAACAAAAAGTGAAATTTAACAGGGAGAAATGTAAAGTACTGCATCTGAAAGACACAAATGTAGGATGGGGAAGACTTGGCGTGACATGAAAAAGACTTGTGTATTCTAGGACATGCAACAATGGCATGAAGCAGCTGCTAAAAAGGCTAATGCTATTTTGGGCTAGTAGCAAAGTAGCTGTTGCCTCTGGATGGAGGCCCTATTCATACCCTGGCCCCACCTTCTGCTTGGTAAGTTCCTGCTGGCACCAGGTACCTTGCAGGAGACATTTCACTTAGCATTCTCCCAAAATCTTGGTAAGTTAGAGAAATAGGTCCCCCACTACCTATGTGGCCTTCCGGGTGATTAAATGGTAAAAAGCTCTGCTAAAAGTAAAACTAATTTCAATATTGCCACTTCCTGGCCATATAGCACAAAAGCATGCGGTTAAAAGATTCGGCCCACCTCCTTCTCTTCCCCTCCCCCATCTTGTAAGATAGGCCAACCACACAAGAGATAAATAAAACTGAACTTTATTTTTAAAAAGATACAGTGTTAACTCCCCACCCTTAACTTTAAATATTAAAAGGAAAACATCCAGTAGTGAAGGAGGTGGTCATACAGAGGAGGGAGTGGACTTGTTCCCTGTCATTCCAGTGGACAGGACCAGAACTAATGGGCTTAAACTATGAGGTAGTAGATCTAGGTTAGCTGTTAGGATGAATGGTAAGAGCTGTCAACAATTAGAATAGGTTACCACATGAAGTGGTATGCTCTGCTTCATTGAAGGTCTTCAACAGAAGCTGGATAGCCATCTGTCCAAAATCCTTTAGTGAATCGTGCACTAAACAGAGGGCTAAATTAGATGACCTCTGAAATCCCTCCCAAATCTATGGTTCTATTGATTTCATTCTTAATGTAAATTAATGCAATTACTGAATATTATAAAGCAGTTACACTGTGAAAGGCATAGATCATTGGAATTTCATCTGGTTTAACTGCATTATTACTGCTGTCTGTATTGTACCTTCAATCCATAAAAAAAACATGATGGGCCTTATGTTGCCAACAGTTCCCTACATTAAAGTCATGATCAACAAGCTCTACAGTGTTATTTTGTGATTTGTTAGACCTAAGAATGGCATATGATGATATTCCATGTTGCCATAATGGACATAATAACCTTTGCAAAAGCAAACTATTAAAAATCATTCCAAATAATATTAGGTATTCACTTGTCTTCTGTCTCTGGTGGCCCAAATACATTTTACCAACATCATAATTAACAGGCTATCAAATTATCTCCTGTATAATTACATATATTCTGTTTCTTAGGCTATCATCATCTGTTCCTTGGCTTCCAGTGAAAACATATCAAGCATCAAGAAATTGCATTTGTAGCATTTTGTAACCTCAACTCATATTTTTCTACAGCAGTTGCAGCAGCAGCTGCATGCACTTTGAAACAGATACTAAAAGAAACACAATACTTGCTCTGTATTGCACAAATTCTGCTACTACATTGTTGGTTAACATATGCAGGAGAAATCATGTTAAAGGCAACACGTAGTAAAGGCAACAACTAATTAATTAAAGATGTATTTATATCAGTGGTGTCCACAGGAGCTCATTGCTATTGACAGAAATATGAAAGCACTGTTTCGATGCTGTGCCACAAGCTCCCCACTTTTGAGCATATTTGCTATGTCTCAATGTACATAGAAGAGGGGCGGTACTTACATGAAAATGTCACCTATATCAGTCTGATGCCCCATTGCCCTCTGTGGATGCCACTAATTGCCATACACTTTCCTGCCTTTATCTAGTACAGTTTCAATAAACCTGGTACTATCAGCTAGCAGGTTATGCTATGGGAGGATTATAGAAATGGGGATTAACATATCTGAAGAGTATTAGATGGGGGATAGCTGATTTAGTTGATATATTTTAATGCAAATGTCAACTTTCATTCATTATATACTTCCATCTCCCATCTTTGATATTTGAATTCCTGAGGCAAGGAAATGTCATCTGAAACCATCCTAGGCTGCTCTAATATTGAAGCTGATAACTAGTGATGCATTGGCTGACCCATGTCTGCAAAATGATGTTACTTGCCATATCTCTTCAACATTTTAATCAACGAGGAGTGCTTATTTTGACAATTATTTCATTGTTTTCAGATGTTCAGAAGATGCTATTTCAATATTCAGCTGAAAGGTAATAAGGAAAGGTTTTAACAGGGCAGACTTTATAACAATGCTCAAAAGTCTTATCTTAGACACTTGCACAGAAACTAGTGAATCATCACAATAATGCATATTGCTGTTCCTGAAGAATAATCACTCGTGATCTGAAACACAGCTACTGGATCATCCCCTTCTGCAAATGTGAATTAAAAACTTACAAACATCAGCTGTACAGCTTGATTTCATTTTTATATGTGATGCCCAAGATATATCCAAGTACATTTGCAATTATGTTTTTAATTTTAGGTAGCAACAATACTACTATAGAATCTACCTTCAGAATTGGGATTGGATTTTCAGCAAAATGTCCTCCTGACTCCTCAGACAAAAAATCAACGGTATCCTCCAACAATGGAGAAATTGGTCATCCTTAATGTTTTGTTAGGGGGCGTGGTGGCTCAGCGGGTAAGACGCCAGGCTTGTCGATCGGAAGATCGCAAGTTCAGAGGTTCGAATCCCTAGCCCCTCCTGGCGGAGTAAGCTCCCGCACTCGCCCCAGCTCTTGCCAACCTAGCAATTCGAAAGCATGCAAATGCAAGTAGATGAATAGGTACCACTTCGGTGGGTAGGTAACAGCGTTCCGCACGCGTCATGCCGGCCACATGACTGTGGAAGCGTCTTCGGACAACCCTGGCTCTTCGGCTAACAAACGGAGATGAGCACCGGCCCCTAGAGTCGGACACGACTGCACAAATGCGCGGAGGGAACCTTTACTTTTAATGTTTTGTTATTTCTTAGGTTTTATATTAGATTATCTATTTTTGTCTCAAGAAACAAGATCAGTGATATAGGTCAGTGGCAGTGCATAAACTTTGCTAACCATGACTCAAGATTAGTCCCTGTACCATCTAATAAGATCTCAAATATCAAGGTTGGGAAAGATATTTTCCTAAGACCTTAGTAAAACCCTGTATGTCACAGACTTTAGAGAATAATATCCAGAGAAAATCTGAATCAGTGGTCTGATTTAGCATATGGTTATGTGAGGAATTAATTCTTCTATTATTAGGGAAATCAAATTGTACAGGACCTACTGTATATGACCTTGATACCAGATAACGATATTACCTTCATAAACAGGGGCACACATACCATGTCCACGAGTCAATATTCACAACCACTACCCAGAAAAGCTGTCAGTCTTCATCGAAGATGATCCTAACCCGCTGAAGACCTAGGGACAGCTTTGGAAATCAATGAATTCATTTACCCAAGGCCTAGGCCAGCAAGCAGACAGAGCTGCCCCCTGTCCAAATGGGACCTGCTGCTCCAGATTCTGACTGAGGTCTTTGGATTGATCTCCAGGCTTGTGGGAAAGGCACTATCAGTATGTGGAAAATAAAAGGGATGGCATGTGCAAAAGCATGAAATTGCAAGCAAAGGCTCTCTAAAATTCATCTTCTCCTTGGAGTCACTCTTGCAGGACTGAGTCCTGCAGTCTGAGTGAGTTACACACATGCCAGCTGTGTTGGGAATACACACCTGAAGATTAAAGTTAACATTTGGGAGTAACCCACTTCTAGACATAATGTTAATATCTTGTCTGCTTTTGTAACTTGTGGTCTTGGGCTTTCACTCAGTTTGTACTTTGGTTTGTCTTGTTATTTCTGGCCTGGAATTCTGATTATCTAGCTTGGCTGACTCTTGGATCACCTCTAAGTGGTCTGCTCAACCTTTAGGTTACATGTTGATTGGTTGGGACAGGTTTTAGCCTGTCCAAATATATTTACCTCAGTTCTGCCAAGCCCAGTGACTTTCAGGCAACGAAGTAAGATTCTAAGATTTATTTTGTAAACTTAAGTACACTGACTATTTTCTTCTTTAGGGGAGGTCTTGTTAGCTAGCTTATTGGTTGTTTTGTCCAGACGCCTGCTGACCTACTCAGGTTCCTTCTGCCCAGTTATCCCAATGGGATTGTTGAAGATGCCATCTCACCACAGGTGGTTTTATACTTCTAAACTGTGGAAGGAAAATGGCAGCTGCACAGAGGGCATGAAACTTGAACCACTGAAATGCAGCTTATTACAAGGTGGTATGAATGGAATTTTTGTGAATGTGCCTGCTTCTGATACATAGGGATGTCCTTGGTTTGAGCAACATTTCATATATTTATGGATAAGTTCTTTATCCAGTTTCTCCCATAAATACCTCTCTGGATAGTGTACAGTTGAAAGAATGACCAAGCAACACATTTAACTGAAGACATAAGAATAGGAGCTCAATGCCCCGTGGAATCTCTGTATTCTAGAGGATTTATACTGCAGTGTGAGTAAATCAGGAAGAAAAGTACAATTTATGAATTCTGTTTATTCATCCATGCCAGTTCAAAGAAAAAAAATGTGTTGAGATCATGCGACTATACATTGTTGAGATCATGTTTGAGATCATGTTTCATCTATACAGTCCATTATTTTCAGCAATTCTTCTCACATTAAATAATAGAACATCTCCTTTCCCTTTCTAATCCTGGCTTGTTATTCCTCTCATAATAGGGATAGCATTATTTACTTTGTACTCTTCCTATTCCATTTCTCCTATGGATTTATATTATTCCAGACAATAGATTATTGCAAATTGTCTCTCTTATTAGGAGTAGGATAACATACAACCTTTGCTACATCATATACGTTCAGTGAGGTATTGGGCAAGAGAACATTTCCAGGTGATCATGTTAAGTGCGACCCAAGTATTCAGAGGAAAATGTTTTCTGTCAAATGGAAATAATTCAAACAGTTTCAGTTTTAAGGAGCTTGAAACAAATTCTCAGAATTCAAGTTTATTCTTAATCTTTTTGTGCAGAGAAAGCCAAACAGAAAGAATAGAGGATCCTGTACATTGGCCCACCAACTCCATGCATGGCTGGCTGGGGCATTCTGGGAGTCGAAGTCCACACATCTTCAAGTTGCCAAGGTTGAGAAACACTGATCTATATGTTACTACACTCTTCTTTGAGGCAGCTGTGATGTTTTCATAGAAAGAATAAAAATTGCTTTTCCAAAGTGCTATTAACTGATTAACAAATATTATAACAGGGTCTCATCAAAAGCCTTTTAAAATCAATGGTAGATTTCCCAGCAGGCATTAATAAACTGTTGGGAAACCCAGGCCCGAGGTAGGTTGTAACTTACAAAATGACTGTTCTTTATTTCCATCTAAGCAAAATCAATATTCCTCTTCCCCCTGCCTTTATTCTCCAATATGTTTGATTTTTTCCTCTTCCCTCCTGCTTATGTTATGTTTTGGATAGTATAAAAACAAAGAGAGAAGCTTAACAGAGTTGAAGCAAAACTCAGTATGCAGGTTTAATAGACTCAAACATGATTTTGTTCAGAATTTGGGTTTCTGAAAGGGAAGCAGGTTGGAGAATGGGGCAGCTCCAACTAACCATATCATCACTTAGACTACATAGAAGCTGGACGCATAATGGATTATCCTTAGTTGTTATTTGAAATAATGATTCAGGATTATCCACGATATGTTCAGTGAGTGTGCATATGTGTGTGTGTGTGTGTGTGTATGTCTGCATTCATTCTTGAAACAGGGGACAAAAAATATCCTAAGATTTTAAAATTAGGTCTGAGTGTCATTTCTTGGGCCTCTCTCCCAACAGAAATGTGTGGAAATGGCTGAAAGCTCTCCTAGAACTTGGAGAAAAGGAACTGATGGGTGGAGCAAGTGAAGGGCAACTGCACCAGAGGGTAAGAAGTAGAGGCAAGGACCTGTGATGGTCACAAGTGTTAGAAAAATTGCTCTCTGACTCACCTGCAACTTAATGCTTCGTTTCAGTCCTCTCTCTCCAAAACATGAAATAATCACCTCTCTGGACTTAATTCAGCGAAAAACTCAGAACAATGTCATTAAATATTTATGGGATGAAAATGTATGAATATATAAAGCAGAAGCAGGAGAGCGAAGAACACAGTGTTAATCCCAAACTGCTGATAAGAGAAAATCAAACTCAAAGTATTGTAAATGTATTCCAAATTAAGTCACATTAATAAGGGGTATACAGTTGATGAGAGATTCCCATCTACTCAGACTGCAGATGCAACTAACCCTGATAACTGTGCAGCAGCAATAAGGAATATTTCACAAAAGACTATTTCAACCCACCTGAGATATGGTAGGGTAGGATCTCGGACCTTCTGCATGCAATTCATGCCACTGAGCCACATCCCTCAGCTGTCCTTGCTGATCTGTAGATATAATGATATAATGAAGATAGAATATCATCATTGGCGATCACTCGTAGCCGAGTAAGATTGTCTTCCAAAGGTAAAATTTTAACGGTGAATCCGTAAGTGGCTATAAAGGCCAATTCTGGATCCGCACAACCTCCCACAATGAGGGCATAGGTTTCCGGGTGGGAGACGGTCATGATGAGGGTTTGCCTGACGTGCCTTCCTTTTAGCTCTCTTCTCCTTTTCGCCCTGTACTCGTGCTTCTTCAAAGTCCATAGCGCCATTAATAAAGGCTGACCTCCAATTGAAACGCTCATGAGTTAGGGCTTCCCAGTTCTCAATGCTGATATTACATTTTTTTAAATTAGCTTTGAGAGTATCTTTGAATCTCTTTTGCTGTCCACCAATATTCCGTTTTCCATTCTTAAGTTGGGAGTAAAGTAGCTGCTTTGGAAGACGATGGTCAGGCATTCGAACAACATGACCAGTCCAGCGAAGTTGATGTTGGATGATCATTGTTTCAATGCTGGTGGTTTTCGCTTCTTCTAATACGCTAACATTAGTCCGCCTATCTTCCCAAGTAATTTGCAGAATTTTTCGGAGGCAGCGTTGATGGAATCTTTCAAGAAGTTGGAGGTGGCGTTTGTAGAGGGTCCATGTTTCACAGGCGTACAGAAGGGTTGGTAGTACAATGGCTTTGTAAACAAGCATTTTGGTCTCCCTGCGAATGTCCCGATCCTCAAACACTCTACGCTTCATTCGGGAGAAAGCTACACTCGCAGAGCTCAGGCGATGCTGAATTTCAGCGTCAATGTCGGCTTTTGTTGATAGATGGCTGCCGAGATAAGAAAAGTGGTCGACATTTTCTAGTGACACACCTTTAAGCTGGATTGATGGCGCTGCAGAGGGATTGGTTCGAACTTGCTGGTAAAGCACTTTGGTTTTTTTAATGTTAATCGAGAGGCCGAGCTTTTCATATGCTTCTGCAAAGATGTTTAGGATAGTTTGAAGATCTTCCTCGGAGTGTGCACAGACTACGTTATCATCAGCATATTGAAGTTCTATAACAGAAGTTGCAATTACCTTATTTTTTGCTTTCAGCCTACTAAGATTAAAAAGCTTTCCATCTGTTCGATATATAATTTCTACACCAGTAGGAAGTTTCTCTTCAACAAGGTGCATAATCATAGCGATGAAGATAGCGAATAAGGTTGGAGCAATAACACATCCCTGTTTAACGCCGGATTCCACTTTAAATGGATCGCTTTGAGAGCCATTGTTATTCAGGATTGTTGCCATCATGTCGTCATGGAGTAACCGCAAGATGTTCACAAATTTATCAGGGCATCCGATTTTCAGAAGGATGGTCCAGAGAGCAGTACGATTTACAGTATCAAAAGCTTTAGTCAGATCAATAAACTCCATGTACAGAGGGCGGTTTTGCTCCTTGCATTTTTCTTGAAGCTGTCGTGCAGTGAAGATCATATCCACTGTTCCCCTGGAAGGGCGGAAGCCATTTTGCGTTTCAGGGAGGATGTCTTCTGATACAGATAGGAGACGGTTTGCAATGATCTTTGCCAGGATTTTGCCTGCTGTGGCTAGAAGGGAGATGCCTCGGTAGTTTCCACAGTCTGTTCTATCACCCTTTTTAAAGAGAGTGATAATTATGGCATCCCTAAAGTCTGCTGGAATCTCCTCCCTCATCCAGATTTTTTTGATGAGCTTATGAAGTTGTTGTGTAAGTTCAGGCCCGCCTTCTTTAAAGACTTCAGCAGGAATCCCATCAGGTCCACTAGCTTTGTTATTTTTCATTTGTTTAGTGGCTTTACTGACTTCCTCCAAACTAGGGGGTACTGCAAGCTCATTTCTTATTTGTTTTTGTGGGATTTGCAAGAAGACTTCGTCAGCCACAGTAGAGTGACGATTAAGGAGATTGTAGTAATGCTCTTTCCAGCGCAGTGCAATAGACTCTTTGTCCTTTAGAAGTTTAGCACCATCTACTGAGCGTAAGGGATTTGTACCATGGTTTGTTGGTCCATAGATGGCCTTTATGGCATTAAAAAAGCCCCGTGCATCGTGAGCATCTGCAAAATGTTGGGTTTCTTGGGCTTTTTTTATCCACCATATGTTCTTAAGTTCTCTAGTTCGTCTTTGGACTTCTGCCTTTGCACTGGCGTAGATTTTTTTTATTTTTTTTTTATATATATATATACAGATAGAATGAAGTTGGTGTGCATGAATCTGTAGATTTCGGGTTATAGAGACCAATTATGATAACATAGATCAGGTGCCACCCAAGGCCATCAAGAGAATAGCCACGTGTTCATTAACTCAGCAGATCAAAAGGAAAAACCCTGGAGTGGAAGCCTTTCTATATATGCTTTGACTTCTGTGTACTGCAGCGAGCAGATCTTTTCTGTGCATATGGCTTTATTCTTGTCTGCAATAAAGAGACACATCTACCTGAGCTATATTTGAGGGTCTGTACTTCCAATTCCCGAGTAAGGGCTCTGAAGAGCTGAGATTACAGCCCAGTCCTGGTATGCAGAAGTGAGCTTCTGGAAATAGACTGAACGTTATTCCAAACCATTGTAACATTTACAACCATTGTCTAAAATAGGTCTGATGCTAATTGCTGATATTTGCTCAGCAGTTGGTAGTGTGGCAATTATTTCAAAGCAATTCTGAGGCAGAACAGAACATTATAGGATATGGTTGGTGCTGCTCTTAGTAACAGCATGCTATCTTTAAAAAAAATATATTGCACCAAGAAATGTGTAATAAGAAAAGTGTTTGATGTGATTATTAGGGGTGTGCAGATCACCAAGATCAGATTCAAAGATGGCAAGAATCTTTGAAATTGGGTTTGAAATTTGAGGGCAACAAGACTAGATTATAATTGATTTGAGGTTTGATTTGACTATAGGGTAGAATAGGAAAGCATCAAATTGCCTGCAGCTACTTTATTTATTTATTTGGGGGGGGGGCAGAATAGGATGAAAACAGCACAGGTGGCAGACCCTTATGGAACACTATGAGTTTCATCTAACTATCTTCAAGGTTGTCCATAATACATTTTTAAAATATTTCTTCTGTACCATTTAATAGTCAGAGATTGCAGGAAGGACAACAGAAAACCATAGCAGCGTCCAAATTATTGAGCAAAGAATCTAAGTTGTGCTGAACCAATGCATAAAATGCCCTACAAATAAACACTTTTTCAAAGTAATATCTTACTAAAGATTAAAGCATTCACTGTTTGTTTGTAGGCTGGGAGGCTTGTTGGCATGGCTCATTGGCAAGGTTAGCCATTTCTGGGAATAATGCTTTATGTGGTTCTTGTCAAACAATTTTTTTTAAGTGAGAAATGTGTGTTCCATCACTACTGCATATGTATGACACCATCATATAAAGAACTAGTGTATATATTATACATAATAGTCTAACAAAAAGCACATTATCTTAGATCTGCTCATGTAATGAAGTTGTTGTTCAGTCGTTTAGTCATGTCCGACTCTTCATGACCTCATGGACCATAGCACGCCAGGCCTTCCTGTCCTCCACTGTCTCCCGGAGTTTACTCAAATTCATGTTCATTACATCGGTGATGCTATCTAACCATCTCATCCTCTGTCGTCTCCTTCTCCTTTTGCCCTCAGTCTTTCCCAGCATCAGGGTCTTTTCCAGTGAGTCCTCTCTTCGCATTAGGTGGCCAAAGTATTTGAGCTTCAGCTTCAGTATCTGTCCTTCCAATGAGCAGTCAGGGTTGATTTCCTTTAGGATTGACTGATTTGACCTCCTTGCAGTCCAAGGGACTCTTAAGAGTCTTCTCCAGCACCACAGTTCGAAAGCATCAATTCTTTGGTGCTCAGCCTTCCTTATGGTCCAACTCTTACAGCCATACATTACTACTGGGAAAACCATAGCTTTAATTATGCGGACCTTTGTCGGCAAGGTGATGTCTCTGCTTTTTAATATGCTGTCTAGGTTTGCCATAGCTTTCCTCCCAAGGAGCAAGCATCTTTTAATTTCATGGCTGCAGTCACTGTCTGCGGTGATCTTGGAGCCCAAGAAAATAAAATCTGTCACTGCTTCCATTTCTTCCCCTTCTATTTGCCAGGAAGTGATGGGACCAGATGCCATGATCTGAGTTTTTTTAATGTTGAGTTTTAAGCCAGCTTTTGCACTCTCCTCTTTTTTTGCACTCAATGTAATGAAGTAGGCTCATTCAATTAGTACAAAACAAGACAGAACAAGCAGCAGAAACAAAAAAAGAGTAAGATTTTTTTTCATTTTGTTTTAGGGGAATAGGAAAAATGAATGGGATGAAAAGGTAAACTGAAATAGCTAAAGAATGGCAGATAGACTAACAGAGACTTAATGGGGAATACTGTAAGTATACTACAGGTAGGGCAAAATGAATGGCAGTTGAGGATAAAAAAGGTATGGATTTGGGAAACAGTAGAGGTGATTCAATAAAGAGCCAATCAGATTTTAAAAAGAGCAGCAAAATAAATCTGAGATTCTCCCCACCCAATGAATATGCCTAAATAAATTCTAAATAAAGAGTGAGACACTTGGATCAGAACAAGATGCTCTTCCCTCAAGTGCTCTAACAGAGATTGAAGATGTGAAATCGCTCATTGGCTTACTCATATCAGTATCAGGGAGCCCATCACATCACTCATCTCATCCTTCTCAGCATTGTTCATATATGGAAGGAAACCTGCCATGATGTATGAGTTTCTACAAATCTCTTCAGTACCTTGGAATCTCTCCAACACAGTCTGAAGGCACATGATTTGATTTGATGCTTTGAATCAATTAACTGACTCAGTAAGATGATCCTAAGGGGCGTGGTGGCTCAGCGGGTAAGACGCCAGGCTTGTCAATCGGAAGATCGCAACTTTGGAGGTTCGAATCCCTAGCCCTGCGTGCGGAGTGAGCTCCTGCACTAGCTCCAGCTTTTGCCAACCTAGCAATTCGAAAGCATGCAAATGCAAGTAGATTAATAGGTACCACTTCAGTGGGAAGGTAACAGCATTCCACGTGCATCATGCCGGCCACATGACCATGGAAGCGTCTTCGGACAACGCTGGCTCTTCGGCTAACAAACGGAGATGAGCACCGGCCCCTAGAGTCAGACACGACTGCACAAATGTGCGGGGGGGGGGGAACCTTTACCTTTTTAAGATGATCCTATTGAATCTCCTTCATATAAAATGACTTGGATGTTTCAAACAACTATACATGATTATCCTATACCAGAATATTTTATATCCCTGAAAGAAGCTGTAAATTAAGTGTAATTCCATTGTGTGTTTCATAGAAGGGAAGAGGTGAAAGAAGAGGACAAGGTTTGGAACTGCTGCCTCTGGAGCTAATCATGCAACTCTCATCATGCCAGATTCTAGTCCCACTGTTTGAATTAGGTGGCCTTATAAATCTTGCTAATCAATCAATCAATAATAAATATGCTCTGCCACCTACGTTCTTGTAGTGTGACAATGATTGCTGAGAAATTTCAGCCTTTATCTCTGCGTGGGAGGAACTCATCCTGCACAAAGTTTCCAATATTAAAGACGATCAGTAATACGACCCCATGAGCATTGTGAAATGCCAACACTGGCAGCAAATGGAATGGTCAACCAATTGTCTTTAATCAATAAGCAACTTTTTTGATGTGAAACTTGTTGATTGCTGTTACAGGTCATCCACTTCATTCTCAATCACACAAATCAGGTCTTCCCAGTTCACCATCTTTACATTTTTTATTTCCAACATACAGTGCTCATATCAACATAGCCATCACCATAAATAATCTGCACTTGGTGATGAATGTTAATTGGAGGGACTCTGTTTGGCAGGCAAAAATTCAATCATGGCATGTTGCTTAAAGCACACTATTGAGTACTCACTGCAGGCTTCCATTTCATGAACAATAGCAAAACAACCTTTTCTCACAGCCACTTCTTGCTGACTGAAGTGAAATAATAGATGCTAAAGAACACATCAGAGCTTCTAGCGCATCCATACAGCCATCTGTTGACAACCTATAACATTGGAGCCATTACTTTTCATTCAATCCTCCTAGAATGAGCTGGTCATCTGGAAATGCTATTTACCTTCTTCTGTTGTCTGACTTACACCTGTTTTTTGTAAACTTCCTCAGTTGACAAAACAATGTATACTTCAGCTGGCTAAGAATGAAATAAAAGGAAGGAATGTACTGATGAGGGCAGAAAAATATTAACGAAACCACCAAGGTGTACAAGGAGATCATGAAGCGACATCTCTAACCAGTTAATCCCTTAGAGGTCTCCACTGGATCAGAAGGAAGGCACTAATAACCCAAGAGGTTTACTTCTAGTAAGGAAACCTTCCACTTGGCTAAAGTCCTGTGTAGTGACACTTCCCTTTCCTTCCTTGATGTTAAATCACCAGAGAGGTCTGGCTTTGAGTCTTCTGAGGAGCAGGAGTGGCTGGTGGGAAGAGAAGATAGGGGCTGCTCCATGGTGTGAAACTATTTCGGGACTCAGGAAAGATTCAATCACATGCAGCCTTCAAGGTTCAGTATGTAATCAGTTAGGCTGAGTTAGAATTTTGAATATATTTTGGATGTGCCTAATTTCTTTCACAAATAATTTTCCATGAAGCTCAGTCTCCATTTTGGATGGGCTTATGTATTGTTCCTATACTTAATATTGGAATCCAATCCTTTTTCTCTAAACTCAGTACCCAGTCCTGTTTCTCCTTGCTGTAATGTGTTTTCTAAAAAAAAGTAAATACTCAGTTTTAGGGGTTGTAATCTAACAACATGCCCCAGACAGCCTAGACCACCACAAATTGACTACCAGTTTCTGGGCTTAAATGGACCTTCTCTTTTTCTATTTCCAATCAATAGAAAGCAGAAACATTTTCCTTCTTTTAGCCTGGATCCCAAATCCCTGAAGTGACAGTGATACTAGTGAAAACAATCCCTGCCTAATTTCCTCTAGGCCAGTGTTTCCCAATCTTTAAGCTGTGTTTACTTCAACTCCCAGAATTCCCCAGTCAACATGTTGAAGTCCACTCATCTTAAAATGGCTGAGGTTGGGAAACACTGCTATAGGCTGTATTCTTTGGGTGGTGAGGACCAGTGATGGTGGGATGAGTGGATGAAAGAAACCAGCATGTTCACCCTCTTACATGTGCACCACAGTTTCAGTTCCCACTGGGTGGCTTGTTTTCTTCCATTAATTAAACTAGATTCACACTTGCCGCCTCATTGTCTCCCTTGTAGGATAGATGAAGTTGAAAAAAGAAGTAGCTGGCAAGTTAAAAACAAAGCAATCACCACACTATCTTTAAAAGCTACATACTTTTCTAATTGGTACATTAATTTTCCTGATGACAAAAGATTCTAATTCGTGATTGTAATAAGGAATATTGATCTTTGACGGATACACTCCATCAGTTTCATTATACCATGGTCCAAAACCAGCACTGGACCAAGAAGGGGCATCCAAATCTTTTCAGTGCAACAGGAAGCTTAACAAGCAAAGATGTTCCCCATAAACTGATTCAGTCTTTCAGCAGCAAAGATCTTGGAGAGTTTGGCAGGTGCTTCTTGGGGAAAAGAAAGTGGGAAAAATTACATTGTCAAAAAATGTTTTGATGTTATATTGCAAACTTCCTTAAACCTATGGGACTTGTTTGCAGTGCACCAAAGAGGCACCATATGCTGATCTGATATTTAAAAAGCATATCTGATGCCAACAATAGTATGAAGACTGGAATTGCACTCTTGATGAATAGAAAGTTTCTCCATTTAGGAAGATTAGTTAGAAAAGAGAAGTTATTGCAAGGCTCACAGTTATTAAAACAATTATAGGATTTAGAATGTTCTTATCTAAAGTCATGGGGAGTTTAAGAGATACATTTTTTTCCTGTTCTTCTTTGGAGGTTAGTAAATGCAATAGTTTTCCTTATGAAATACTTTCCAGCCATAGGTTCATTGATTGTTATACCACAGGTGTCCATAGGGAGGGGGGAAGTCACTAAGTATATGTTATGATGTCACAGCATAGACTCTGTCTCTTATGTACTTGTGTGTGACACCATAATGCAATTATGAAAGGGCAGAGCTTATGTCATAACGTCCCAATACATGATTCATCACTTTGGTGTCATCATGATTAGGAATGGATGCATATATCTCATACCATTATCTTTTAAACATTATATCATGTGCTAAAAGATGAATTCTCCTTATCCTAAAACGGATACATTTCTCCTGACAAAAAAGGATTGAAGGACTATATATGACAATATCTTTAGAGAATAATGTGTCCCCACTTCTTTAGCATATTCCACCCTGCTGGAAAACATCTTGGATTAATAGAAAGTAGTATGGTGGGACTGGTATGAGGAAAGTATGTGAGGAATAGGTTCCTTGTAAATTCCAGTTCAAATTCATATGCTCATTCTAGAGTAGTGTGGAGATTCCAATGCATTAATCTGTATTACACATTTTTCTGAATTCTGCAAGGCAGTTCTTGGCCAAAAAAAAAATACACAGCATACATATGCAAATATTTATTTTAGGATGAAATACATTTGGAAATGCATATTTTGAGAGAAAATATATCGATAACTACATTCAGAATGCATATTTAAATGTGAATTTTCAGAAAGAGTTGCTTTTAATGCAGATTCATGCAGAAAATAAGAAAACTAAATTATGAATCAATTTATGAGAAGCTGATATGGAAACAGATGGAGCTCTCTATCCCTATCTCAAATGTCCACGATACTTTATTTTGACTTTCCTTCAACTTCAGTCATGCC
This sequence comes from Charina bottae, assembly GCA_023362775.1. Classification (NCBI taxonomy): domain Eukaryota; kingdom Metazoa; phylum Chordata; class Lepidosauria; order Squamata; family Charinaidae; genus Charina; species Charina bottae. The sequence continues at coordinate 72,734,947 of JALMGJ010000005.1, read as the reverse complement.
AAAAAGCCATTTTTATCTCTCATATAAAAACTGCATATTAGCATGCAAGAGTTAGAGATCAGATATATTCTGATCTTGAATTGTTTACCTGAAGATTGGGGTAGGCTTTGTTTTAAAACAAAAGGAGTATTAGAGGTTTAATTAAATCTTTTCCTTTGCTAGCCTGGAAGCAGGTGGCAAATTTCAGATAAGAACCTGAAGTTATGCACTACTGTGTTCCATTGGTAACAGTGTTCTCTAGAAGTCATAAAACGTGTCAAAAGAATAATTAGCTTCCTTTCAGGTATTACACAAAGGCTTCCACAGGAGCCTAAAAAAATCACAAGTATTGTATGATGAAATAGATTGTAAGAGAAACTTAACTATCATTACAAAATAGGCAAACATTTTGACACGCTTTACCCCTGAGATAAGATTTGAAAAAGCGGGTGAATCCGTTTATCAAAAGTACTAGTTTTTGAAATATCCAGCAAAATTCACTTTTTTTCTTAGGGTCCCGAAGAACAGATCCAAAGACTCAGTCATTGTTAACATTACAATGTAGCTACCTATATTGAAGTAGTTACTCTGCTTCAGAATTTTAGCTATACAGCTGTAAAGAACATTGGTTTCAAGCAGAGCTTTTACTCCAGCCTATTCTCTATAATGTTAAAATATATTCTTTCTCCTTCTTAATTTCATTGCAATAGTACAGCAGTTTTCCCCTTTTAAAAAGCTGAGATGTGTACCCTGCTGTTTCGTTCACTTTATAAAACCATTCTAGTGTCTTTTACTGGGGAGATACCTTAGAGCATTTTGAAGAAAATAACTTCCATTTTGACGAACTGTTTTTCCTCAGAATTTATGTGCTACAAGGCTCATTCCAATATACAGGTTCAAGAGATTAACTGCAGAAAATCAGCCACATTTTCTCCTCAGCCTTCTCATATAGTTGATAAGGTATGCACTAGGATTCAGCTCTTTGTTTCCACAGCCGATTGCAAACATCTGATATAGTGGAATGTAAAATGAGTGATTTGCGTAATTATAAAGCTGAGCAGAGCCTGACTTTTGTACTCTTGACACTTAATCAGGCAATTGTTGCTGTTTAAATGATGTAATCCTTCTATATACAGCTTGAGGTAATGTTGCATGAATAATGGGAAGGAGGGTAAATTGCAGTAACTGTGGCCCGATTTCTATCCCAGAAAAGAAATCAAAGTTGCAATGTGTCATAATTTACAGGGGCAATCCTCTTTTTGAATGGTTGCCCAGCTTCAAGTCACAAAGCATTTGAATGGAGAGCAAAGGCTTTACCCTTTCCCTCAGCAGTTAGACTTAGACATACAAGACAGATTATGTTCCAAAACATATATAAAGCTCACCTCATCATAAAGAGCCACACAGGCTCAAACATATTAGTAGTTGGCATATGCCTTTTATTAGTGGTTTTTATATACCTGTATTAGAGGTGGGCATATGCCTCTATGCAGGGCTACTTAGAGTTCAAGTATATGGGATTTTTAAAAAGTGAAACCCTTAAATCTATTAACTGAACATGAGATCATAAGCAGTGCCCTGCTGGATCGGGCCCCTGGCCCATCTAATCCAGCAGTAGATTCTCACAGTAGCCAACTAACTGCACAAGGAAGCCCACTAATCTCTCAGCAGATGGCCTTCAGAGACAGTCACATTGCCGTCATGGCTAATAGCCATTGATCCTAATTGGAATCAGGAACTCAAACAGAGAAGCATACCCCAAGATTTAGGTAATGAAAATTTATGTGATTAATATCCAGAAGCAAGTTCAGCAGTTGTTTCACATAAAACTTCACGTTGTAGTTTACCATGTCCTCTGGACCACCTCTGTGTTGTCCTGAAACAGCCATCTTCTTAGATATCCAGAAGCCAGCCTTTACAACCTGTGACAGATCTGGGCTACCCAGACGGATTTCTGGCCATCTGAGATGATAGATGTGTTGCTTGGAAACTCAGGCACCCCGAGTTTGGTGTGGAGCTGATAAAAACGTAATCCCTGAATTTGGGAGAGAGACTAACTTTGCAAAATGGCTTTTTCGCCCCTCACAACAGCACGAATCACGAATACTTCAGGCAAAGCAAAAAGCCTTTATTATGGGTCGAGTCTTTTTATAGGGTACAGAAACAAATGTTACATACATTTGGCATACAGTATGTGATATGTCAGAAAGCAATTAATCAAACAATAAAAGACATTGATTATATGTGAGAATTGAACAATAGAAAACATGATTACAGATAAGATTCCACAAGTGGCAAATATATGAGTTACATCACTCTCTTTCCCAGCTGGGTTTGTATCCATCTCAAAACTTGCAAGTGTGTTCAAGGACTTTCAGAGTACACTTCCTACTGTTTAGTTGCTGAAAAGGCTAGTTTTTGCATGTTAAAGAAAGAAATGGTTTTGGATAAAAGGAAAACATGGTTTCCTGAACTTTAAAAGAAGGCATGGATGCCATGCTAAAATGCTAATATCACCTTTATTAAAATGCTAACAATGAGGCCTAAAAGTCCAGGTAACAGATGCTTCGCTCCAGGTGACATAATAAGTTGGAAACCTCAGTTTAAAGAGCTGTGTGAAGCAGATTTTGCTTCTATCTGTGCTCCTGCCCTCTGAAGATGCCGGCCACAGATGCTAGCGAAACGTTAGGAACCACAACTTCCAGAACACGGCCACACAGCCCGGAAGACCCACAACAGCCATTGTGTGAAGCAGTGTGTGTAATATGATGGCATGTATGTGCTCTCAACAGCTTTGTGTGAACTTTGCCATTGTGTGCATTTCAAAAGATAGGGTGCTATATTCACTGGCTTCATTGAGTTTTTCTAGCACCCAATAGGCACTTTTTTGGTGGGTAATTATTCTCCAAAATATCACAAAGCAGCACGAGGTCTTTCTCACGTTGCTGCTGGAATGAAAAATCTGTCCTGAAACACATAAAAAAAAAGGACTAATTAATTTAAATAAGAAAGTTAATGAGGTGGCACAGCACTATCCTTCCAGTGAAAAAAGGAATTTGAAAGTGTCGAATGTTGGTTGAATCTTAGCCTGCCTTTATTTCTTGTTCTGATTAAATCTAGTATTTCAGAAAATAAACCATCCTACACTCCAAGTTATCTCATAAACTATTGTTTTTACTTGACACTTTCTAGTGTCCTACTGGATATTATTAACTTCCATGATTCTGATGAAATTGAAACATTGATAAAGATGCGTAATGAACTCCTGAACTCATTTATAATCTCCCTTTTCACCAGTGGTTTAAAGCTAATGTTCATTATACACAGGAAGAAAAGCTGCTAAACTTGAAAAACGTTGAAAATGACATTTCTTTTTTTCAGCTAGCATTTCGAAGAAAACTGTGAGCCAACTTACTGTTTACCTTCAGCTATCAAAGTTCATCATGTCATGTGCCTCCAGGAATTTCCTAAATTCACAGTGCGCACAATTAATAGAGGGAAAGGCAGGTCCAGGCGCGATGCACGTAAAAATGGGGTAGGGCTTTGAACACATGGTTATGGTCATCATCTTGGTCTTTTTGACCCCTTGCAGACATCCCGAGGAAAGGTGACTCTGCACTGACTAAACCTATCCAGAGATTTGAAAACCTGCAGAACAACACAGGTCTGTGCATACAGTATGTGGGAAATGTCATCTTCTCTCCTTCCTGTTTTCAGAAGACTTTATTGGATCTGACACACACTACCATGGGCTTCTGCCAGGGGCAAGGGAGTACAATGGATGAAAAAAATGTTGCAATGTCACAATGCACGTCCCGCCTCTTTGGTAAATCTGTTGTCATGCTGTTTGCGTGTCTGTAAGGGGCAAAGATGGTGTAGCAATGTTGTGCTGTTCATTTCTTCATTGTGATGAAAGTGTCAGATTTTGCACTTTCACTCTACTTACCGTGAATGGAAAAGCTTTTTCTATTAAAAAAAAATGCTTTGTTGTGATTCTGATTGAGAGCTGTATTAGCTATATCTGTAATGTAATTAGAAATTCAGGGGTTATATTTTCTAAATAGTAGGACACTGAAAGAAATTATCGAAGTCCAAATATTTACATATTTTTTTCCTTACTGCCTTTTGTTAAACACCCATAATTGTTATTAATTAAAACAGGGGCTTGTTTGTAAAAAGGTATTGAATAAAACAGTACCTTTTCATAGCATATGTGAAAGCCATTTGGGAAAATGTCTTGGTGTGTATCGCTGCCCATTTAATCATAGTCTTATTATGCATTTTCTATTATTCTGGTAATTTCAAAAGATTTTTTTCCCTCCAGCACAATAATATGTAGATTTGTTTTTTTAAAGTCATTCATATTAATTAAGATGCAACCAAGTTATTACTGCTCCGTTTTTAAAAATGCATGAACAAATATTGAAAGTGGGCAGAAATTTCTGACTTCAAATGAATGAATTCAGAATTAACTGATTGGAGGCTGCATTGGAATAATAAATAACATTTCCATAAAATAAACAGGCATATTGAACAGTTGTTGAGGTTGCTGCTGACATAAGGCACTCTCCCACAAGATGTTTGTCCCATCAGCAGATTCTGCCAGGAGGTGTGTGTACCAAAACAGGAAAGATGGTGGACCCAACATTGTGATATAAGCTCCACCCCTTTTGTATGTGTTTACATTGCATGCCTGTTTTTGACCCCTCAAGATGCCACTCTGCCCCACCACAGGATGTACTGGAAAAGTTGGAGGAAATTCTCACTTCACTCCTCCTTCCAGGTCCTGATCTTCACCCTGCCCATAGGATGGAAAATTAGCAGGACCTCCTTGGCAAACTTCAAAGCACAGGCTTTGAATCTACTACTAGGAGAGGGAGCATTGTTTTGACAACTTAGCCCAAGTAGTTTAGGACTTATGGGCAATATCAACACCAAGGGCTCATAGATAACTTTCTGCTTGTGACAAGGCAAACCCAGCTAATTCAGACCTGTATGAAAAAAGCAAAGTAGGATAATTTGGACAAATAATACACGCACACACACACACATTCTCTCTCTCTCATCTGTTCCAGAGAATCTTATTTTAGTATACAGTAAATGACACAATCAGTTCATTTTTCTATGAGTATTTGGGAATGGGGAATCACTATCACCTGCTCTCTTCCAAAAGAAGTCCACAGGCACTGGGGGAAGATGGTGGTGTTCCTTGAAGTTTTAACTGAAAAGGTCCTTACTTTTCTTGAACAGCATGCAGAGATTCAAGCAGGAATGTAATTTGAAATTCAATCCCCATTCCATTTTTATCCTCTCACTAGCACTGCCTGATCCTTCCTGCACATGATCGCCTCTGAAGCTCCTTTCCTAGGTTCTCTCCCTTTCAGAAGAGACATGGGTGGTTTATCAGGGCCGCAGTTATAGAACTGCCTCCTTTGAAAAGTTTAATCTCCTCTTGTTAGGCCTGCATCTAAAATCAGTTTTCTGTTTCTCAAGCTTTTGATGAATGTTAACTGTCTTCTGCTGACAATTGGTTTGTATGCATTGCGGTTTTATAGGGTTTTATTGTCAAGGTTTTAATTTATCCCAAGACATTGCCTTGGGAGTCAGTTATGATGAAAAGGTAGGGGCTAGATGTTTTAATATCATTCAATCATTCCTATATAATTCAATTGGATGTACTTTCAAGTAGGTGGGTTTTGAATTGCTTTGATGATATACAAATACATTGCAAATTTTAGCTGCCAAATTAAAATAAGCAATCCTAATGTTATATTGTATATTTCCCATAAGGTATAAAGTGGGAGGAGGGAATGGTATTTCTGACATAATTTGAAATAGTTCAATTACTGAGTATGTAGCATCAACCCTTACTGTTCTCTCACTGTTCAAGATGTATATTGGTTCAATAAGAGCATATATGAAAAAGATTTTGGAATGGTAGCTGGTTCAAATTGAATATGAATCAATCCTTTGATGTAGCATAGTTAGTGTAAGGTGGCATCAAAAGGGAATTCATGGTTCCATTTTATTATGTTTTGGTCAAAACCTTTTAGTATTGTGGCTAGTTCAGGTCATCATATTTTACAAAAAAATCAGTCAAATTGGAACAAGATAACAGGAGGGTAACAAGGGTGATTAGGGAACTTGAAACTAAATCCAATGAAGAGAGATGAAGGAACTGAGAAGAAAAGGCTGAAGGGAGATATGTTGGAATTATCAGGGGTCAACTCAGCATTGCCTCATAAGCATAATAGGGGGTCTATCTAGTAAACACATCTCTACTGTGCTTGTGGGATGTCACATGGGTCACCTGATTTCCACTTCCTTCTTCTAAAGTTTGGGGGATTAACAACCTCCATTACCCTTTGGGCACACCTGCAAGCAGGAGGTGCTGCAAAATGCAGCTCTCGTCCATTTCATCTCGCTTGCACACAGATCTACTATGAATCTACTTGTATCCAGATCTACTGAATACATGTAAGCTATCTCTATTTTTCTTCATCTAACTAATGTCTGAAGACTGAATTTATTTCTGAACGTAATTAAGCTTAATGTGCAAATCCCTTCTGGTTCATGCTTCTACTTTGCAAGATTGTTGTTAGCTGCTTGGAGTTCTTTTATTAACCTTCAAAACTCCATCAAGATATAATAGCACTCTTCAAATACCTGCAAGGAGGTCACACAGCAAATGATCAACGCCTATTCCCCATTGTTCCAGAATGCAGGGCATGACATAATTGATTTAAGCTACCAGAAGGCCTGAAGGGGCGTGGTGGCTCAGCGGGTAAGACGCCAGGCTTGTCGATCAGAAGATTGCAAGTTCGGAGGTTCGAATCCCTAGCCCTGCGTGCGGAGTGAGCTCCCGCACTAGCTCCAGCTCTTGCCAACCTAGCAATTCGAAAGCATGCAAATGCAAGTAGATGAATAGGTACCACTTCGGTGGGTAGGTAACAGCGTTCCGCGTGTGTCATGCCGGCCACATGACCGTGGAAGCGTCTTTGGACAACGCTGGCTCTTCGGCTAACAAACGGAGATGAGCACCGGCCCCTAGAGTCGGACACGACTGCGCAAATGTGCGGGGGGATCCTTTACCTTTTTTACCAGAAGGCCTATTCTGATTGACTGTTAGAAAAAGCTTGACCGTAGAACCAATTATCCAGGGAAATAATGGACTCCCTATCACTTGATGTGTTCAAGGAGAGCCTGGACAGTCATCCGTTGGGAATGTTTTAGTCTGGATTCCTGCACTGAATAGGAGGTTGGATTTTATGGGTTAAGTGGCCCCTCAAGCTCTATGATTTTATCATTTTCCTATTTAGTTCCTGATTTCCAAAGCTACATATGTCTGAATGAGGCCGAATGCAAAAGGCTCTGACAGGCTAAAAATAAGGTCCACAGGTTGAACAACAATCTTAACACCAGCGCAGTGTACAGTATATCATCCACCCTTATTTTTCTACTGTTTAAATCCAACATTCAAAGTTTTCCTATACCACTTCCTAATCTTTCTATCATTTAAACTTTAGCATGCTGCAGTATCTCTGGACAAATGTTGGAATTTTGGCCAGAAAGAGCCAGATGTGATGAGATCATGGGAAATCTAGAAAGTGATTAATATTCTAAGCATAGCATATCAAGTCATACTGAATTGCTTAATATACCAGAATATAGATGACAACTGAGTCGCAGCTACTACTGCAGTATTAAATACATTTATTGATGAATAAATCCAGTTGAATGCAATTAGACTCGCTTATAAGATGTGCAACTAGAGCCAATGTTATTTTGATGGGACTCATCAAAGCTTTGATTGTTATTTGATAAAGAAATTGACTAGCCTTAGATCTCCTTCTTCTATTTCCCAGCTTTATTCTCTACTTTTATCAATGTATTTTATAAGTAGAATATTTATAAAAATGCCACTTTAATGTTGGGATAATTTGTATTTTTAAAAAATCAGGAGATGCTATTTTAGAGAAATTTGAAACTCCTGCCAAAAAAGGGATTTCAAAAGATTAGAAGTTATACATATAGTTACATCCAAGGATGAAATTAGTGTAATGGGTAAATTCTAGAAGCATAACATCCTCCAAATGATTGTAGAGTGGGGAGGGGGGTGTAAAAGAAATCCATAACAGTTTTCTTTGGGAGGGAATGGATGTGAGATCTGTCAAAATGGATTCTGTTGCATGGAGGGAACAGAACTGATGCAGGACCCTGCTAACTTCAATCTTTCTCCAGTCAAAAATCTACACAAAGTACTTAATTATGGAAAATGCATTTGAAAGCAACATAGGTTTCTGAAAGTTGCATATATTGTTGCTATTTCTATTTATGAAAAATTGTAGATAAAGGTAAACTATGGAAGTGCTGCTTATGTCATGGAAATTTACATTGAAAAAGAATATGGAAATTTATTTCTATATATAGACATAGACATAGACATAGACATAGACATAGACATAGACATACACATACACATACACATACACATACACATACACATACACATAGACATACACACATACACATACACATACACATACACATACACATACACACACTGTATATACCAGTGAGTCTGTGAGTTCTAGTCCTGCCTTAGGCATGAAAACCAGCTGGGTGACCTTGGGCCAATCGCTGTCTCTCAGCCCTAGGAAGGAGCTAATGGCAAACCAGGAGACTGAGAGTTCTAGTCCCGCCTTAGGCATGGAAGCCGGCTGGGTGACCTTGGGCCAGTCACTCTCTCTCAGCCCAACTCACCTCACAGGGTGGTTGTTGTGGGGAAAATAGGAGGAGGAGGGTATTAGGTATGTTTACCGCCTTGAGTTATTTATAAAAATAATAAAGATGGGGTAGAAACTAAATAAATAAATGAGAGAGAGAGAGAGAGAGATTGAGGAGATTTTTAAAAAAGATTTACGTACATTTTAAAAAGTCAGCCATGAAAGCAAAATTGTGGATGACAAGTAGGTGCAGATTTTTTAAAAAATTGGAAAAAAAATCTGCTTCAATCAGAATATTGCCTTCCTGATGTGGGCAGTAACATAGAGAGAGGGTTTAAATTGATCTGGATATCCCTCTTGCATGAGAGCTTCATGTCACTTATGAACAGCGGTGACACAATTCTTACTGCTGTTTGTGTTCCCACTTGCACCCAAACCCAGCAAAGAAATGATATTTCCTAGGATCCACTCAGCTGACTGGCAGCAACTGAGCCCAGAGGCAATAGAGGTAAGGAATGAGGTGGCCTGATGGGATATATGCTGGCTTAAAGGGGAAAAACCGAGGCTTGAGAATAAACAGACAAGAATGCAGCTTGTTAGGGCTAACAGTGTTTACTGTTTAGCATAGGGCAATAATGCAGATACAATCACATTATCGCAACAATGAAAAAGATGAATATACAGGATACATCACTGTAAAACGAAAAACAAAAACAAACTTATAAGCAGAGTTCCGTGTATTGATCCCAGGGCCAGAGTTCCTGCCATGGCCTATACCCAAAGCCAGGCATAGCTCACTCTGCCCAGTCCATGGGAAGTGAACACGTGAAGAACTACATGGCTAAAAGACACTAGAAATCAAGAAGACATAGAACACCATTTTGCATGGTTGTATATTCAGTTCTTCTAGCATTCTGATTGGCTGGAAGTTAGCTGTTACACACACTAGGCCTCAAAGCACACAGCATGTGCTGCATCTACGCACTGAGTTCCCCCCTTCCTTGCTCAGGGGGGGCTTGGGCAAGGCTTCCCACAGAAGGTAATCAGGAGGATTAGTTCCCATGGGAAGATCCAGTGCTTGTGTGGGCACTAGTCATAACAATACACACGTGACCATTGCTATCTTGCACCTGCACTTCACGTCACCATGAGAAGGCTGTGCTTTGTACAGGACTAATTCGCCAGGGCAACACAAGAACTCTAACACCCCTCCCGAATTATTTCTGTACAATGGGAGTAACAAACATTTTTTTACAGAAACAAGAAAAACAAAGGTCAATACATGTAATAATCACACTATTCAAGTTACAGTTTTTACAACCAATAGTCATCAACACTAGAAAATGGTTTAAAAACACTTGTTACACATATGTATAATGCACAATATACATTTCATGCAATGTTTTATTCAGATACATACAAATACATCATAATACAGATTATGCAGGAACAGAAACAGTACAGAGAAACAGAAAAACATTGCCCTCAAACTGTTCTGTCCCCTCCTTTGCAAAAATCACAGGACTTTTTTTTCAACCGTTTGCAAGCTCACATCGAGGGCTAAACCATTTTGCAAGCTTGGTACCCTACCTGGGCAAAACTAATTCAGGGCATGTCCACTGCGTTACTGCAGAGTGATATACTGTACAACAAATGAAGGATAAGCTTTTCTTTACACAAATGACACTCTGTAGGAAACCAAGAACCATCTCTGTTCTGGGCTCTTGTAACTTCAACACCAAGATAAATGTTTGAATTTGTGCTGAACTTCCTCAGCTGGCAATTCTATTTCAGCTGACTGACAAATTCTTATTCAAGGTGGAAAACTTCAGTTTCTATGCAGAAAAACATCTACATAACTATGAAGTCCTACACAAACTTCTACACTTTCTTATGTACACATAGAAAACAGCACGTGACTGTTCTCACATCCCAGTTAGCATCTGCACCATGCTATCAATGACTGGCCTGCTTTAAAATCCATAAAGCACCCTGTTAAGTCAATGAATTGTTTGGGAACTGCCACACATGTAGAGCCAAAACGCTTGCCTTACACACACTGTTTCAGGGAGATCTACATTCAAATATGCTGTGCCAACATCACAATATGTAAATGGACACCTGTTTCACGCTACGCAACCAGAAAATGCACCACACGTAAATATTCTGGCCTAGCTGTGGGTGCATACACTAGATCCACAGTTCACAAACTCCTTTTTGTGAACAAATCCCTGGGCAACACTGGCTTTACACTGCAGAGAATTATCAGAAAGAAATGTCTTTCTGAAATGTCTTTCTCATCTGGAACCTACAGCTTACTAAAACAAAGGATAGGTTGGTTACTGTCAACACTTCACCAAAACTCAAACTGACTATCCACAGCTGTGTTCCAATGTTCTTCTTGCCTCTCAAAGGCAGGAGCAACACATCTAGCAAAGACTGGGTTTTCTCAGGTAACTTGACACACTGTCACCTGCTAAATCACAAATCTGTCAGGCTTCACACCCTGGAATAAGAGGACCCATGAGGAATGACCACTGTACTTCCTCCATCACCATCTCTTTTCCTAATACCTGACTCCCCCTCCAGGCCCTGAAACTGCTCAGGTGAAATTTCCACTCCTTCACCTGAGGGGCCCTTTTCACACTCGGAGACTGGGGAACAGAAGAAACCTGAACTGGTTTTTGCCCATCTACTGAACCATGGACAGTAGGTTTACACTAGCAATGCAGCAACACTTCTGTAACCTTAGCATACAACCTTTCCCAACCAGTAGGCTGCTTAAAAATAAAGCACTTCTGGAGATTTGGAATTGACCATGGCTTAATGAAACAACGATAAGCCTTGGATTTTAATCAACAACCAACAACCAACAACCTGAAGCACTCGGCTTCCTTGGTTCTTCCTTCTCTGTGACCTGGGGTTGTGAACACACGCAAATGTTTCACAGACATGCAGGCACTTCAGTGAAGGGCGCTTGCCATACCAAAGAAAAACAACTTCTTTTTACAGTTGAATTCTACACCCTGTTAGTTAGAAAACACACACTGCAATCAAGGCAGCCTCTCCCCAGACATGGGATGGCACCTGAGCAACTAACATCAGGCTATTGTTAATGGTATTCACAACACCAACACTCAGCTAGAATTCCAACATTGGAAAGTTTTTGGGAGAATACTTTCCTGCAAAGCCAATTCTGGAACACATGGCTCAGGAACACTCCACTATAATCTGACTGGAACTGACCATATTTTCATCCTACTATTGCTACATACACTTCAAAGCGAGCACAGACCTTCGCTTTAGACTTCAACAAGTAGCAACAACACAAGCAGGTATGATCATCAACCAGAAGGAACATGAAACTCGCACCCCACCATTACTTGGGACATGGGGGCTAACTAGGTCTCTATGAACCAACTGAAATGGTCTAGTTAACACTCTGTCACTTTGCCTAGCAACAGACACAGTCCTGATTTTAGATTGTTTACACACAATTTACACAATCAAGGAACTTTTGCACATTTCCTGGGTTCTAACAGAATGCATTTGGCTATCTGAGACACACTTTCCCATCCCGGGATACCCCAGTACTTTGTGAAAACTTTATGGATGCATTTATGATGTGAGGAACATTAAACACACAATGTCCTGTCCACACAATCTCCACAGCATCTCACACACTTGATTTTACAGGTTTTTCTCTAACACACTCAGCCTCAACACAAGCAGTTTCATATCGCAATGAAACATTCAGCAACAAGTACACTCAGACTTGATCAGGGCTGGAACACTGAGGAGAGAAAAACAACAAGTGTACACATACACATTCTTACACAGAAATATCAGCTAAAATGACTTGCTGAACTCAAGGCTGAAATTTGTAACAATAACCGTCCATGTTTACAAACTTTACAGCGAGCCGAATTCAAAAACAGAGTCTCTGTAGAGAAATGCTTACACAACAGCAGCCCGGCAGAGCAGAAAACTTGGATTCGTTGTTCAGCTGACTCCTGGCATCTGGCGTCCCCTCCCTTCGTAAATCAGGCTTCTTGCATCCGCTGGACATCGGGGCAGGGAACAGCCTTGTAGAATCACAGCAAACCACGGCAAATGTAAATTCCATCCCAGGTTTTACTTCAGCTGGAACACTCTGTTAGGAATTCCCAGGGACAGCAGCAGCAGGCTCCTGAAAGTGGCTTGACAAAATCACGCATGCTTTTTCATAAAAAACAAGCCTTCTTGTTCAAATGCAGCAAACAAAGTCTTGAACTCACCAAGGTGGGTCATCACAGTCTCACCGGTTGCAGCTTCAAACTATAAAGCTGTCTTAATAGACCACCAAGGGCAACAGAGCTCCACTGTGTATTAAAAGCTCCAACAGCCGCTCAGCACCCATTACACAGTCCGTGGGTTGCTGATATTCAGTAGCTGAAATAATTCCATTCAGAGGATTTGAGTCCCAAAAGCAAAAATGCCATAAGCACAGTCCAAACATGCTTGCACTTCTTCAGAGGGAACCTCTGAATCCTCCAGGGATCCCTGGAAGTGGATTTGCCACTTACTGCCACAAATCTTCTTCTTGCAAAAAGAATGATTCCATCTCCACACACCAGGTCAGATAGTTTGTGCCATCTAAAGCCCCAAATGGCAGACAGACCAGACACTGTTCAGCCATTGCTGACCACTCAAAGAAAACATGTTTATTCTGAAACCAGCCTCTAAAAACAAACTCCCTTTTACAGCCAGGTCCAACGCAGCAAAGAAAACGCAAATTTCTCTCTGGGCCCGTAACCTGATGGGATATATGCTGGCTTAAAGGGGAAAAACCGAGGCTTGAGAATAAACAGACAAGAATGCAGCTTGTTAGGGCTAACAGTGTTTACTGTTTAGCATAGGGCAATAATGCAGATACAATCACATTATCGCAACAATGAAAAAGATGAATATACAGGATACATCATTGTAAAAGGAAAAACAAAAACAAACTTATAAGCAGAGTTCCGTGTATTGATCCCAGGGCCAGAATTCCTGCCATGGCCTATACCCAAAGCCAGGCATAGCTCACTCTGCCCAGTCCATGGGAAGTGAACACGTGAAGAACTACATGGCTAAAAGACACTAGAAATCAAGAAGACATAGAACACCATTTTGCATGGTTGTATATTCAGTTCTTCTAGCATTCTGATTGGCTGGAAGTTAGCTGTTACACACACTAGGCCTCAAAGCACACAGCATGTGCTGCATCTACGCACTGAGTTCCCCCCTTCCTTGCTCAGGGGGGGCTTGGGCAAGGCTTCCCACAGAAGGTAATCAGGAGGATTAGTTCCCATGGGAAGATCCAGTGCTTGTGTGGGCACTAGTCATAACAATACACACGTGACCGTTGCTATCTTGCACCTGCACTTCACGTCACCATGAGAAGGCTGTGCTTTGTACAGGACTAATTCGCCAGGGCAACACAAGAACTCTAACATGGCCATGGGCACAGAAAATTCCATGCCAATAAATTAGCATTCTTTAGGGTGAAGAAATGCAAAAAGAAAAGGCAGAAAGAGAGAAAGAGAAAGAGAGAGAGAGATTACTATATTGTTGCCAAAGTTATTATATATATGTATGTGCATATGAGTGTGTGTGTATGGATGGATGAAGAGATAGACGATAGACGACAGACAGACAGAGGGACGGACGGACGGACGATAGAAATGAGGTAGTTGGGTCTGTCTCTCTGTCTCTCTCTCTCTCTCTCTCTCTCTCTCTCTGTGTGTGTGTGTGTGTGTGTGTGTGTGTGTGTTACTTTATGCCACATAGTTTTAAAGGTATGAAAGAACATGTAGAAAAGATGGAATATATGAGATCAATTCAGACTAATCCATAAAGGCAGAAGGAGCTTTTCTGTTAGATTTCAATTTATGCAGCATGTGAGAAAAAAATCCCAGAATAAAGACTTCTAAGAGTCACATGTAAAAGAGAAAGGAGAATAGAAACTTTGATACTTGTACACTGCCTCCGCAAAAGAGAAATTTGGAAATGTATCAAGGAATTATTTTGCACAAACTCATGGATAAAAAAAAAAGTTAGATGCCAAACTTTAGGGACTAAGTATTATTGTATACACACACTATAATATGTATATCTTAAAAGAAAGAAGAGAGAAACACTGCAACATTCAATTAATGTTCAACCCAGGAAGTTGTCATCTTTGGTTCTGGGTGGGGTGGCACTGCCCCATTTGGAGCCAGTGCGGAACTTGGGGGTCCTCCTGGACTCACGACTCCTGCTCGAAGAGCAGGTGGCAGTTGTGGCCAGGAGGGCCTTTGCGCAGCTTCTGGTTGTGCGCCAGTTACGCCCTTTCCTGGATCGGGATGCCCTCCGAACAATCACTCATGCCCTGGTCATCTCCCACATATATTATTGCAATGCGCTCTACATGGGGCTACCCTTGAAGAGTATCTGGAAGCTTCAGCTGGTCCAGAATGCGGCAGCGTGAGCAGTTATGGGTGCACCAAGATCAGCACATGTGACACCTCTGCTGCACAAGCTGCATTGGGTACCAGTTTGCTTCTGGGTCCAATTCAAGGTGTTGGTTATCACCTTTAAAGCCCTACATGGCATGGGACCAGGGTATCTGAGGGACCATCTCATCCAGATAACATCGACCCGCCCCACTCGATCACGCAGAGAGGGCATGCTGCGGACCCCATCAACAAAAGAATTCCATCTAATGGGGTCCAGGAGGCGAGCCTTCTTTGTGATAGTGCCCGCCTTGTGGAATATCTTGCCCCCGGAGGTGAGGCTGGCTCCCTCACTCCCGGCCTTCCGGAAGACTCTTAAGACCTGGCTCTGCCGCCTTGACTGGGACGGGGGAGGTAATAGTTCCTCCTGGGGGTGGCTGGCCCCATAGTGTCCTCCTTTTTATATGAGATTTTACCATCCCTTGGATTTTTATCTATTATTTATTATACTGGTTTAGATGGTAACTTATGTTTACAGATTTTTAATTGTTGACTCTGTTGTAAACCGCCCAGAGTCCCCCGTAGGGGGAGATGGGCGGTGATAAATTTGAATTATAAATAAATAAATAAATAAAATGGAGAAGCAGCAGGGAGAAGTGAAATGACTGTTATTAGCTTTGATGATAAAAAGGGAGTTACTGGGTTTGGGTTGCATACATAGCATAAAAGGTAAAGGTTCCCCCTGCACATTTGTGCAGTTGTGTCCGACTCTAGGGGCCGGTGCTCATCTCCGTTTGTTAGCCGAAGAGCTAGCGTTGTCCGAAGACGCTTCCACAGTCATGTGGCCAGCATGACGCATGTGGAACGCTGTTACCTACCCACAGAAGTGGTACCTATTAATCTACTTGCATTTGCATGCTTTCAAATTGCTAGGTTGGCAAGAGCTGGGGCGAGTGCGGGAGCTCACTCCGTCATGCAGGACTAGGGATTCGAACCTCCGAACTTGCAATCTTCTGATCAACAAGCCTGGCGTCTTACCCACTAAGCCACCACGACCCTTTATACGTAGCATACAATCTTATTATTGCATGCTACGAATGCAACCAAAACCCAATAAAACTTAAATTTAAATTGACTCTTATTTAACACATGATGGAAGAATAAATGATTGATGACTTATTGCCACTGGCCATGCTGACTGGGGATGATGGAAGTTGTAGTCAAAGGAGTCAAGGGAGAGGGGCGGTGATAAAAATTTAATAAATAAATAAAATATAAAATGCTCCACAAACTGTGGAATGCAATTCTATCCTCCGTGAAGCCAATTTTTCTTTCAAAGTCTGATTTCTTGTCAATTTTCCTACTAGTGAAAAGTTTACTCTAAGTACTTTAAATTCCACTGAGAGATATTATGCAAAGACATACAAATAAAATAGGAGATACAGGAATGGATGCACAGGGAGATTCTTGCATGCAACAAACCTTCGGCATTTCCCTTTTCCCAAGTAAGCAACTAATATCACGTCCATGCTCAGTCATGTTTAGTTTTTCCCTTGAGATTTCTTTTTCTCCCAGATGTAGAACATTCCTCCCCATCCTGTTAGTATATCAGACTACAACTTCCAGAGTGCAGTTGATATCAAGTTTTTAGTCTCACTTTTACCTCCATGTTTTATTTTTATTTATTTATTTATTTATTTATTTACGGTCCAAGTTCAAGTAATAGAATTTAAAAATACAGCATACCATTAATAGATACATATACATAACAATACATAAAAAGGTAAAGGTTCCCCCCGCACATTTGTGCAGTCATGTCTGACTCTAGGGGCCGGTGCTCATCTCCGTTTGTTAGCTGAAGAGCCAGCGTTGTCCGAAGACGCTTCCACGGTCATGTGGCTGGCATGACGCATGCGGAACACTGTTACCTACCCACCGAAGTGGTACCTATTTATCTACTTGCATTTGCATGCTTTCGAATTGTTACCTACCCACAGAAGTGGTACCTATTCATCTACTTGCATTTGCATGCTTTCGAATTGCTAGGTTGGCAAGAGCTGGGGCGAGTGCGGGAGCTCACTCCTTCACACGGGGCTAGGGTCTCGAACCTCCAAACTTGCATTCTTCCGATCGACAAACCTGGCATCTTACCCGCTGAGCCACCACACCCCTTCACAATACATACATACAGTATATATTATATAAAAGGAAGAAACCCTATAAATTAACAATTCATTGAAGCCAAACAGTTTCTACAAGCTAAGTCTATAAATAAAAATTTTGCAACTGCCTTCAAAACACTTGGGTATTGATCATTTAGTAAGAATACCTCAATCTCCTCTTCATGAGTGGAGTCTAGCAGGTTGAAGAGGGGGTGTATTAACTCTGATCACCAATGAGAGTACAGTGGGCACTTTAAAAGGATGTGTGAAACAGACACAACCTCTATGTTTAAGCAAATACATACTCAATCTTCATATGGAAGATTGGCATATCAACCAGCTGTCACCCTAGTTGGGAGAGCATCAATATGGGCTAGGGAGAAGACACTTCTATGTGTACAGAATCTTATAGAAGTAATTTGGAGAGTGTCCGGAGAGAGAGAGAACAATTTGTCTGTATGAGAGATGGGGAGGTTTGCCCCCCCCTCCTCCCTCCCTCCCTCCCTCCCTCCCTCCCTCCCTCCCTCCCTCCCTCCCTTCCTTCCTTCCTTCCTTCCTTCCTTCCTTCCTTCCTTCCTTCCTTCCTTCCTGTCAGTGTTTTGATACTATTTTCCCCAAAGGGGGTTATTCAGAAGCTGGGAACTGGTCTATTCCTACCATATCTATCAGAATCTTCCCTTATTTTGATTCTGGAAATCAGTTCTCACCCAAATGGAGGCTATCAGTTCAGGGAATTATGGTACATGATAAGTTACTAGAGAGATAGGGACTGGCATGTTTGGGTCCATTATTCAACCAATTAAATGCTGAGCTTGCTGTGAATATAAATAACACTCTTTTTTGACAGCCAGATATGCTGCACAAACATGGTAGAGAAAAATGACAAAACTCTATTCCAAATCTTACGCTTTCTTAATGTAGGACACACATAAATTTTGTGGACGTAACTGAAGCCAAGTAAACAGAAACAGTAAGAGCACAACGTACATGATGAAGTAGCCCAGACAGACAGGTCAACCTATTCATTTCTTTTTCATATATAAGCATTTTTTTTAAAAAAAGGAAAAGCTTGTCCAAGCACAACAAATTGTTTTTAACTAAAAGGACCCCTGGGTAGTAATTTATCAGAAAAGAAAATAATTTGTCATAAATTCTGCAAACTGACAACAAACCCTTTAATTGGGCAAAACAAAACTTTCACATTGCAAAGAGCTTACAGGCAAAGCAACAAATCCTTGAGGTGTTATTCCTCAAATAAAACTCTCCATTCCCAGTATGTGGTAAAAAATAGCAACAGCCCTTTTTCTGGGTTTCTGGCAGGTATATATACATGAACACACACATGTGATACCTGCACACATTTATTGAGGAGGGATTAATCTCCAGGACTGGTTTCAGCTGGAATTGGCAACCCAAGTTTTATAAGGTAAGAAACTGGTGATTGCACAGGATTTGTGTCTGTGTGTGTGTCTGTGTGTGTGTTTGTGTGTGTGTGTGTTTTTCTGTGCACTCCTTCTTTATCAGATAGTGGGGAGGTGGTGTAATGGAAAACATGCAAATATGTGACTTAAAAAAATAAACAAAAACGGGACACTATTAATGAATGGAATGCGATATTAACCACTATGTCTATGAAGGTTCTCAGTCATCCAGGTGGAATTGTCTGTATCCCCTTGTATCTGTATCTGTTATCCCCTTGGATAAGGAGCGAAACGTTTCCATTAAGAAAATAGAAATCCAGTTGACATGATTCAAGCTACAGATATTAACCACTGAATAATTAGCAAGAGATTTCTTAGTTGCAACATCTGATATTCAAAACGCAAAGCTAGAAAAAGATGAAGAATCTGCTGTGATTTTAAAAAAATATTATGCAGCTTTTCATCCGCACAAAACTAGGCAGTATGTTACCTTTTTTCTCCACTCATTGTTTTATCCATTTAAATTACACTGTAACTGAACTTATTCAAGAACAATTTGTTTCTTTTATCAGTTCAATAAGGTTGGTCTCTATTCTTATATCTCTTCATGCCAATTACTCTGTCTTGTGACTGTGTGCTATTTTAGGGCTGTAAATGATCTCAAAATTATTCTGTAAAGATGACCCATCTGTCATAGCTGCTACCCAAGCTGCATTGGTTGCCAGGTGGCTTCTGGGTACAATTCAAGTTGCTGGTTGTTACCTATAAAGTCGTTCATGGCATAGGGCCTAGTTATTTGAGGGCGTATCTGTCTCCAGTTGTTTCGGCCTTTCCAGTGTGTTCAGGCAGAGAGGGTACACTCCCGGTCCCATCGATTAAATTTCATCATTTTATGGGACTGAGGAAGCGTGCTTTCTGTGTCGCAGCCCCTGCCCTCTGGAGCAGCATGCCCCCCAAAGATATTCATAGCTCCCATTCTCCTGGGGTTCTGGAAGTCTCTTAAGAGCTGGCTCTGTTTCCAGGTCTCGGTTTAGGTTATCTGTGGAGCCCCTGTTGAGTTTTTCTTGCACATTGGGGAGTGCTGGTTTAGTTTGGGCACTCGTGTGCTTTTTAGTTGTTTTTAACATATGTATTGGACATTGTGTAAGCTGCCCAGAGTCTTCTTGCAGTTGGGTGGCCTTAACCAATCCCATCCAATCCATAAATAGAACTGCTATATACTGCATGTGTCTTTGTTATGTGTAACAATTAGTCCTTTACAATCATTTGGATGGCCAGATAAACATGTGCCCTTGAAGAACAATCATCTGTGGGGACTGAAAGGTGTGGATTCACCTTGGCAAGTTTCCCCCTGCATTAAAAGAAGATGGGGGAGATAAAGGAAGCAGGACATGCAGAAAATAAAGAAAAAAGAAGCTTTATTTCAGTCAATGACCAGCAAATAGCAAAATAAAATATAAAATACAGTAGGATGCAATAAGGCATATTTATACAACTATAAATACAGTGATGTAATATAACATAGAACTATGAGCATTTAATCTATAAAAACAATAAGACTAATCTAAATAACAAAGCCTAAAAGGAATCCATTGTTCAAATATGTTAAGAGTAATGTTTATACCAAGATGTAACAAAAATACTAACAATAGAATATGAATACTTCGTTACAGTGAGTTGTCAACTAATAAACTAAAATACAGAATAATAAAACAATTGCTAGATATAAAATGTTAGGTATTATGCTTTCGCAAATAATCATTCAATTATTCCCTTTTGATACCTGCAAGCAATATAATCATATTTATCAACATTCAGAGAGACCGTATCCATGGCATGAGGTATCATCAATATGCTGATGATACTCAATTATAGATCTCCGTCCCGGGTGAGGTAAGTGATGCTGTGACTGCCCTCTCTTGGTGCCTGGGGGCTGTAGGGGTCTGGACAGGGACCAACAGGCTTCAGCTGAACCCTGCTAAGATGGAGTGGCTGTGGGTTAATGGCTCTTCCATATCCGGGACATCATCAATTCAAGGTGTTGGTTATCACCTTTAAAGCCCTACATGGCATGGGGCCAGGTTACCTGAGGGACCGCCTCATCCCCAGTACATCAACCCATCCCACCCGATCATGCAGAGAGGGCATGTTGCGGACCCCGTCTGTAAGAGAATTCCATCTGGCAGGGCCCAGGAAGCGGGCCTTCTCTGCAGTAGCTCCCACCCTTTGGAACGTCCTGCCCCCGGAGGTGAGACAGGCCCCATCGCTCCTGGCCTTCCGGAGGAAGACTTGGCTCTGCCACCTTGCTTGGGGCCGGGAGGGGAGTAGTTACTCTTGGGGATGGCTAGCACCTTAGAGTGCTCCTCACACACATGGACTGAATTAGACCTTTCTGCCACTTGGATTTTATTCTTATTTTTATAATTATTTGATCATCGTATTTACATTTTATATATTGTATTTATATTTTATGGTTATTGTTTTAATTGACCATTTTTATTGTAAACCGCCTAGAGTCCCTCTTGTGGGGGGAGATGGGTGGTGACAAAATTTGATAGAAGATAGATAGATGATAGATAGATAGATAGATAGATAGATAGATAGATAGATAGAGAAAGAAAGAAAGAAAGAAAGAAAGAAAGAAAGAAAGAAAGAAAGAAAGAAAGAAAGAAAGAAAGAATTCTGTCAGACAATAAATACCAGAGATAAAATAAATTTGAATGGCCTGGATAATTTGCTATTAATTGTGTTAAATATCATGCATGGATATCCTGATAAAAAGGACAGTATAGAATAGTGTTTTTCAAACTTGGCAACTTTAAGATGTGTGAACTTCAACTCCCAGTATTCCCCAGACTGCATGCTGTCTGGGGAATTCTGAGAATTAAAGTCCACACATTTTAAAGTTGCCAAGTTTGAAAAACACTGGTATAGAAGAAAATTAGTGGTAGTTTCAGCATGGACAAAGCCATTCATTGTACAGAATTTTCTTATGCCTCCCTACCAAAAAGAAAATACTGTGAATGTTTTACAAAACCATTAAATGTGCAGAGAATTTCTTTTTTACCACCTCCCTCACAAATTATTCCAAGAATAATCTGAGCAGAGGATCCAACCATTCATGGATTTTACTCTATTCTATGATTTGGGAATTACTGCTTTGAATTCATGATTAATGTTCATTAATGTAAGAATAGGACCTTCTCACCTTGCCTCAGAAGGCTGTGCACCTACAATAATCTAAATTCAAAGGTGTTATTAGGAGGATTTTCTGTATGATTTTGTTCTGTACAACAGAATGACATTTTATCCCCTTTCTGTAAATGTTATTCCATTTCTGTGCATGTTTGGATGTTCAGAGCCCCTGAATAAGGAACTTGTCTGACTACTCGACAGATTATCATTCTAATCCTCATTGGACTTCACATTTATTTTTCTATATATGAAATTTCTCCTTTTTTAAGTTTGGTAGTGACAATTTTTGCTGAACAATACTTCATATTGGAGAAGGCTGTTTGGCCTGTTTGACCCCTCTAAATGGCTGCCTCAGAGTACTGGACAAGACTAGCAATATGGAGTAGGCTCCCTTAGCGAGTTGGTTCCATGAACTCAACAAAAGCCACCAACACTATGACCCACATGTCACAGCTTCCTTGTCCACTGGTCTCAAATGACTCTCCCATCCTATCAGAGGAAAAAAGCCACAGGGTTCTATATATTCTTAGCTGTATAAGACCTAAGATCAGTGCTGTGTTCCCCATCTGCATGATGTTATGGGGCCTCCATGAGCTGATTAACTTTCAGCAAAGGTGCTGCTCCAAAGGAAATGGGTTTTGTGGTGGTTCCTCCTATGCTGTGGGATGGGCATTTCTCATTGGTGGGAATTCACTTCCCAAATCCTTGGCTCCACACCAACACCAAGGCACCGTATTATCTTGCAGCCATCTTTGGAAATGATTAGAAGAAAAGCCTTGCTCATCTCTCTGCACAGACACCAGGCTAACATAGCAAGGAAATGATGAAGTTGGAGCATGATGATGCTTGAAGCATGAGTTTTTTTCATTCCTGCATTTACCAACCAGATGCCCTTTCAATCCTTCTTCTCTCCATCCTTCCCAGCCCCAAGGAGCAGTCCTGAGGACACCTGCAGGACAGCATAGATGTTTTTCTGAGGATTTATGTGGTGAAACCATGTCTACGTGGAAGGACCCTCAAAGTACTCCAACAAGACTTAATCTCTAGCAGTATTTGGAAGATAAGCTTTGTTTTCAATATAATCCAGGACCTGTCATAAATTGCGCCCAAAGCTTTTTTGCATCTTTAATCAACTGATCGCTTCTACATTAAAAGACTGATTCTGAGCTCCCCAAGTGATTATGTTTCCCAAAGTTACAGGCTAAAATATTTGCAGTATCCTTGCTTAAACAGTGCCATTTCATGGTGCAACTGTGTTAAATTTTAGGTCTGTAGGCAGGGTTGTCATAGCAACCAAATACAGGGGAGCAGGGAGGGATTGAAGGGAAGGGAGGAGGTTCATATGATATTCCAATATGTTTCTATCAATCTTCCCTAATTTTGAAATAAAACTCTAGTTCCTTTCTTGTCTTTGAAGTTAGGAACTATTTCTGTTCAGTTAATATTTATGCCTTTTTCTTTTTAGGTGACCTATCATCTAAATGACAGTTGCTAAGTATACTTACAGGGAGTTGACATTATTGAGAAAAGCAATAGAGAAAATATAATACAGCTGTTAATTGCTTCTGCTTATCGTTTCCCATGTAAAATTTTAAAAGAGAGTTTTTTAAAAGATCTTTTAATAACTTTTACTTCCACACCCATCACCCTAGTTGTTCCTTCCTTCCCTCTCCTTTTTCCTTAGCAGAGGTTTGTTTTTGTTTTAATAGAAATTAGCAATAATTCAAGGGACTCATTTCAATGGTCTAACCTACAGATGAGGCCTAAAGTACCAATTTCTTGAGTTCAACAAGAAGGGAGGACTTTTGTTTCCTTCCTTGACTTTTGGATAAAAAACAAGTCAAATCCAAAAATGCTTAAGAACTTCTGGAGGCTTGGCATTCTGACAAATCAGCCATCAACCAGGAGTCTGTGAGTTCTAGTCCCTCCTTAGGCATGAAAGCCGGCTGGGTGACCTTGGGCCAGTCACTCTCTCTCAGCCCTAGGAAGGAGCCAATGGCAAACCAGGAGTCTGTGAGTTCTAGTCCCGCCTTAGGCATGAAAGCCGGCTGGGTGACCTTGGGCCAGTCACTCCCTCTCAGCCCTAGGAAGGAGCCAATGGCAAACCAGGAGTCTGTGAGTTCTAGTCCCGCCTTAGGCATGAAAGCCGGCTGGGTGAGCTTGGGCCAGTCACTCCCTCTCAGCCCTAGGAAGGAGCCAATGGCAAACCAGGAGACTGTGAGTTCTAGTCCCGCCTTAGGCATGAAAGCCAGCTGGGTGACCTTGGGCCAGTCACACTCTCTCAGCCCAACTCACCTCACAGGGTTGTTGTTGTGGGGAAAATAGGAGGGGGAAGGAGTATTAGGTATGTTTGCCGCCTTGAGTTATTTATAAAAATAATAAAGGTGGGATAAAAATAAAATAAAATAAAATAAAAAAATAAATAAACCCCCTCTATATACCATTTCTCCAGCAAAGGAGATTGTTACCTTGTCGTGGTGCTGGAGCTTGAGCACTTCAATGAAACCATGAGCTAAACCATGAAGGGACACCCAAGACGGGAAGGTCGTGGCAGAGAGGTCAGACTAAATACGATCCCTGGGGAAGGTAATGGCAACCCACCCCAGTATTCTTGCCGTGAAAACTAAATGGATCAGTACAACCAGAGATATGTCGGTATACCATTGGAAGATGGGACTCCCAGGTCGGAAGATGGTCAAAATGCTACTGGGGAGGAACAGAGGATACGTTCAACTAGCCCCAGATGTGATGACGCAGCTAGCTCAAAGCCGAAAGGACAGCTAGCGGCC
Source organism: Charina bottae (assembly GCA_023362775.1). NCBI lineage: Eukaryota > Metazoa > Chordata > Lepidosauria > Squamata > Charinaidae > Charina > Charina bottae. Next base: position 72,710,220 of record JALMGJ010000005.1, on the reverse strand, counting down.
GACGGTGCTGGTGGTGAACGACGAATCCGATGTTCTAAAGATCAACACACCATAGGAACCTGGAATGTAAGATCTATGAGCCAGGGCAAATTGGATGTGGTTATTGGTGAGATGTCAAGATTAAATATAGACATTTTAGGTGTCAGTGAACTGAAATGGACTGGAATGGGCCACTTCACATCAGATGACCACCAGATCTACTACTGTGGACAAGAGGACCACAGAAGAAATGGAGTAGCCTTCATAATTAATAATAAAGTGGCTAAAGCAGTGCTTGGATACAATCCAAAAAATGATAGAATGATCTCAATTCAAATTCAGGGTAAACCATTTAACACCACAGTGATCCAAATATATGCCCCAACCACAGATGCTGAAGAAGCAGAAGTAGATCAGTTCTATGAGGATCTGCAGCACCTACTGGATAATACACCAAAAAGAGATGTTATTTTCATTACAGGAGACTGGAATTCTAAGGTGGGTAGTCAAACGACACCTGGAATTACAGGCAAGCATGGTCTGGGAGAACAAAATGAAGCAGGACATAGGCTGATAGAATTTTGCTAAGACAACTCACTGTGCATAACAAACACTCTCTTCCAACAACCTAAAAGACGACTTTATACATGGACTTCACCAGATGGTCGACACCAAAATCAGATTGACTACATCCTTTGCAGCCAAAGGTGGCGGACATCTATACAGTCGGTAAAAACAAGACATGGAGCTGACTGTAGTTCAGATCACGAACTTCTTATTGCAAAATTTAGAATCAAACTAAAGAGAATAGGGAAGACCCACAGATCAGTTAGATATGAGCTCACTAATATTCCTAAGGAATATGCAGTGGAGGTGAAGAATAGATTTAAGGGACTAGATTTAGTAGATAGGTTCCCGGAAGAACTATGGACAGAAGTTCGCAACATTGTTCAGGAGGCGGCAACAAAAAACGTCCCAAAGAAAAAGAAAACCAAGAAGGCAAGATGGCTGTCTGCTGAGACACTGGAAGTAGCCCAAGAAAGAAGGAAAGCAAAAGGCAACAGTGATAGGGGGAGATATGCCCAATTAGATGCAAAATTCCAGAGGTTAGCCAGAAGAGATAAGGAATTATTTTTAAACAAGCAATGCGCGGAAGTGGAAGAAGACAATAGAATAGGAAGGACAAGAGACCTCTTCCAGAAAATTAGAAACATCGAAGGTAAATTCCAGGCAAAAATGGGTATGATCAAAAACAGAGATGGCAAGGACCTAACAGAAGCAGAAGAGATCAAGAAAAGGTGGCAAGAATATACGGAAGATCTGTATAGGAAGGATAATAATATTGGAGATAGCTTTGATGGTGTGGTCAGTGAGTTAGAGCCAGACATACTGAAGAGTGAGGTTGAATGGGCCTTAAGAAGCATTGCTAATAACAAGGCAGCAGGAGACAGACAGTATCCCAGCTGAACTGTTTAAAATCTTGCAAGATGATGCTGTCAAGGTGATGCATGCCATATGCCAGCAAATTTGGAAAACACAAGAATGGCCATCAGATTGGAAAAAATCAACTTATAACCCTATACCAAAAAAGGGAAGCACTAAAGAATGTTCAAACTATCGAACAGTGGCACTTATTTCACATGCCAGTAAGGTAATGCTCAAGATCTTGCAAGGTAGACTCCAACAATTCATGGAGCGAGAATTGCCAGATGTACAAGCTGGGTTTAGAAAAAGCAGAGGAACTAGAGACCATATTGCCAATATCCAGTGGATAATGGAGAAAGCCAGGGAGTTTCAGAAAAACATCTATTTCTGTTTTATTGACTATTCTAAAGCCTTTGACTGTGTGGATCATAACAAATTGTGGCAAGTTCTTGGTGGTATGGGGATACCAAGTCATCTTGTCTGCCTCCTGAGGAATCTGTATAACGACCAAGTAGCAACGGTAAGAACAGAGCACGGAACAACGGACTGGTTTAAGATTGGGAAAGGAGTACGGCAGGGTTGTATACTCTCACCCTACCTATTCAACCTGTACGCAGAATACATCATGCGACGTGCTGGACTTGATGAATCCAAGGCTGGAGTTAAAATCGCTGGAAGAAACATTAACAATCTCAGATATGCAGATGATACCACTTTGATGGCTGAAAGCGAGGAGGAGCTGAGGAGCCTTATGACGAAGGTGAAAGAAGAAAGTGCAAAAGCTGGGTTGCAGTTAAACCTCAAAAAAACCAAGATTATGGCAACCAGCTTGATTGATAACTGGCAAATAGATGGAGAAAAAGTGGAGGCAGTGACAGACTTTGTATTTCTAGGCGCAAAGATTACTGCAGACGCTGACTGCAGCCAGGAAATCAGAAGACGTCTACTTCTTGGGAGGAGAGCAATGGCAAATCTTGATAAAATAGTTAAGAGCAGAGACATCACACTGACAACAAAGGTCCGCATAGTTAAAGCAATGGTATTCCCTGTAGTAACCTATGGCTGTGAGAGCTGGACCATAAGGAAGGCTGAGCGAAGGAAGATAGATGCTTTTGAACTGTGGTGTTGGAGGAAAATTCTGAGAGTGCCTTGGACTGCAAGAAGATCAAACCAGTCCATACTCCAGGAAATCAAGCCAGACTGCTCACTTGAGGGAATGATCTTAAAGGCAAAACTGAAGTACTTTGGCCACATAATGAGAAGACAGGATACCCTGGAGAAGATGCTGATGCTAGGGAAAGTGGAAGGCGAAAGGAAGAGGGGCCGACCAAGGGCAAGATAGATGGATGATATTCTGGAGGTGACGGTCTCAACCGTGGGGGATCTGGGGATGGTGACGGCCGACAGGAAGCTCTGGCGTGGGCTGGTCCATGAAGTCACGAAGAGTCGGAAGCGACTGAACGAATAAACAACAAATATACCATTTAAAAGACATAACCCAAAGGACTTATTCCAAGTCCCACTATTTTCCTATTTAGCTTGGTATTATCTATTCTGAGTGTCTATAGGTTCCCAGAGTTTCACATGGAGGTCTGATCTGGCCATCATCTGTTACCTGATCCTTTGAACTGGCGATATGGGCACTTTGGGCATACAAACATAAATGTAGTATCTCTTAAATTTACAGCAAATTGTGGTGTGCAAACGTTCATTGGAGAGGCCAAAGAGTAATTGAGCATAGCCAGCCATACCTTCTGCAGCTGACATTGGTTCTAGAAAAAGGAACAGGACTGAGGAATGGGAAAAATGGCAGAAGGAAAGATTCAGCAGAAGCCTTGGCAGCATCCATCATCACCACAGTTGTGGCTACATGACAGAATACTAGCAAGGAAAGCCAATCAGGAGCCTCCATGGGCTTTTGGATTCCTACACTTTCCAAGTGAGACAACCATGTCAACCAGCAGAAGTGTCTGATTGTCTTCTTTGGGCCAGGTGAACAGCCATTGGAAGCTAGGCTTATAACCTCTTCCATTGCAGTAAACTTCAGGAAAAGGAGTTTATGATAGTGATCTTTTGATATATAGCTCAAATGCCCAAGGGCCATTTTGGGGCTGAGTTCTCTGAAGCTCATGAGAACTAAAAGAATGTGTGGGCTAAGAGCGAATTTTCTATTTATTTATTTATTTATTTATTTATTTATTTATTTATTTATTTATTTATTTAACATATTTATACCCCGCCTATCCCCTCCCTAGACCGAGGGCTCTAGGCGGCTTACAATAATTGAATTCATACATATTATACAGCATATATATTAACAATGTATTACCCGCGCGTTAGGGAGGGGGTGAGGGAACCGGCTCTTCTTCCGCAGGAATCGGACTACATGCCCCAGAATCCCTCGCTTCCGAGCCGGCTGCTGACGTCCTGGAAGTTGTCATTCGGGATCCGCCGTCCTCCACCGCCATCCACGGGATTCACCAGATCTTCTTGGTTCCGAGGGCGACCCCTGACAGGACGCCAGCAAATTGACCCACTTAACGTGGTACCCATTTATCTACTCGCATTAGCTTTCGAACTGTTGGGTTGACAGAAGCTGGGATGAATGGCGAGAGCTCACTTCGCCACGCGGGGATTCGAACTGCCGACCATTAGACCGGCAGTCTTTTACAGCTCAGCGGCTTAACCCGCTGAGCCACCGCACCCCATTAATTCCCTTATTTAGATTGTGTGTGTGTGTGTGTGTGTGTGTGTGTGTGTGTGTGTTCTGATCCAGCTGTGGAAGATAATGCTCAGGTTTCCTAAAGGTCTGCTTGGTGAGCCTAATGCTTGTGATCCATAGGGTTGTGATTTCTCTGCCAAGAAAATTTGGAAGCCTCTTTGCTTTGTGGGAGACACATATTCAAATTCAAATATCTTTATTATGGTCTTTGAACAGATTTTACAACAGAAGAAGAAAAATAGTTTAGTCCTACAATTCATTATCAGGAAAAAAAACAGTAAAACAACATACAGCATACTGCCGCTGCCACCGTGCACGCACGCACCGCCGCTTCCGGGTGGTGTGGTGACACACCACGCTGTGTGTTGCGACACACTTTTGTGTCGCGACCCACAGTTTGGAAAGCTCTGACCTATAGAATTATTTTTCCATAATTGGGACACAGGCTGAAATCCTAAACAAAGAAACAAAAAATCTTAATAGGAAGCAATGTTACTGAACCTAGAGGAATTTACTTCTCTGTAAAATGCCTAAGATAATATCACAATTTTACATACAAAGTATACACTTCTAGAAAAAGCAGCTCCAAAAGACAACTTTATTATTGTCCTAGATCAGAACAGAAATAGTGTTGCAAACAATAAACCATAATAACATTAATAAATATAGTAAATGTCAACTGCTATATCCTAGACAATGCAATTAGCTACTCACTCCCATGAAGAATACAGTAGTACGCTGGGTTCTAGTTGCAATAAAGCAAAATTTTGCAACTCAGTAAGTTCTTCCCTAGTCCCTGTCAGCAAAGGGTATAAACTGCAATATAAATAACTTATTTGACCTGTGAAATGAAGATCATTCAGTGGCCTGTTAGAACCAGTGAATAGAGCAGAGCTTAACATAGTATAAGCTCGTGCACAGGAAAAGAATAGTGTTTAAAAATGGAGCCAGTGAGCACGTTAGAGAGATCCAGGTTCTTAATCGTACACTTTTAGACCACCCAAGCATAAAGAAACACATGTTTAGACATAGTAGGTTCAAAAAGTTAGTACAAAAGAGTTCTTACGTTTATTGGTCCAGTTACATCCATTTTGTTGAGAAATGATTCTCCTTTGGTTCCCTAAACTTTGTTTTACCCTCAGCCCTCATAGCTACTGAAGGCTGCATAGAGAAAGGGGGAAAATCCTTCCTTAGGCCCATGCATGTGGCCAAGATGGAGGGAGAGCAGCTTGCATGCTGTTTCTCTGCTAGAGAGATGAGAGAGGAAGTGGGAGGAGTAACAAACAGCTTCCTCTGGAAGCATACAGCGAGTTTGCCTCCTAGAGCAATCACCCATATGCTAATGAGGCATGCTGATTTGCTGAATATCCAACATGAAATTAGTGAACAAAGGCAGAATTAGTCTCATTTGAGAATCAGCATAAAACTGACAAGGTAAAAGGACATGTTTTATTTTTTCCATCTGCCTGGTTCTGCAAGGACACAATCCCTGGGTGACTGGAACTGTATTCTTTCTACCCTCTAAGAAGGCTTAAATGGAGGCATTAAAGTCATCTCAGGAGAACGTCCATGATACTTCAAGTGAGTTAGTGAAAACTGTTGTTATTTTGTTTTATGATTTAAAAGAAATTGGGTCACAAGGTATTCTGCTCAGTAGAGTCAGAAAGTCTGGTTTTCTGTTTGTTTTCCTTTTTTAATTTTTTTTATTTTCAAGATATAATTAAGATGCAAAAAAGACTATAGAGTAGATAGAAAACAGAACTAAAGAAAAAAGAGCAAACTATAAAAAGTGTCAATAGAAAGAAAAGAAACGGAAAGCGACTTCCGACTTTCTCCGATACAGATATAAGTAAATTTACAAATCTAATCTCTTACAATTAAATAATCCATCATAACATTATTTCTATTACAACAAACAATTTAATCTCTAAAACCCAAAATCAAAACCTCATTTTTTTCTATTACAAGCAAGTACTCTAGAAGTGGTTGCCAAGTTAATATAAATGCAGAAATAGAATGCTCTCTTATTAGAGCTGTTAATTTAACCATCTGAGCCAAGTCCATTAATTTAACAATCCAATCTTCAACCGTAGGTATTTGTGGATCTTTCCATCATTGTGCATATAACAATCTTACAGCCATAATAATATATAACAGCAAAACTCCATATTGTTTCTCTAATTCCTTTTCCATCACATGGACAGACTTAACCATACTTTCAACTGGGAAACTGTGAGCATCTTAAAGCAAGCGAAATCCAAAAATGCTAGAGAATTCCTGGAAGCTTGGCACTCAGACAAAGCAGCCATCAACAGACACATAGAGGTAAACAACATTTACATACCATTCATAAGAGACAATAGAAAAGCCAGAAGACCAGAACACCTCTTTGCCAGCAATCAACAACAAGATAGGCAAAGATTAACAGCAAGATTAGCAGCAAAGGAGCAATCAAACAACACAATAGACCTTAATCAAGGAACTATTAACTCAGTCATTCAACCAAGCAGCAAACAACAACCCAATCAAGGTACTACCAAGGAGAGTACAACACCCCCACCAACACAGGCAGGACAAGCCAGGGTATATAAACAGAGAACAAGTTCCACTCCCTTTTCGCACTGAAGATGTTGCCTAGCCTGGCAATGAAACGTCTGCAAGAAAACAAGGCTCAGAGAGCACCATAGACTCCACAGTTCAACCCTGAGCTACAAATATTCTCTTCGATTGATACAAAAATTTCCATAATCAATCCCTTACTCTATATTAAACCAAAATCACATTATTTCTATAAATCATTCCATTGGCACATTGTAAAAAATCACTAAATACAGTTACTCCCTCCCCTTATATTAAAAGAAAAAAAAAGAAAAATTTATATAAACCTCCTAATCAACTTCCCCCTCAAAGACAACATTTATTTAATTATTTCCTTCCTACTACTATTCTATACATTTCTGTCTAATATAATAAAGATCAAACTAAAAAACATATAAATTGTCTGCCATTGTACTTGATAATACAATTTTAATAATCTTCTAATCATATTAAACCCAAAACTATCCAAATAGACATTTATTATTTTTTATTATACCTTAATAATCTTAATCCAAATCGTTAAAGATAAATGAAATCAGCCAAACCCTAAAAGCAATCCAGATAAATGTTCTTAAACCCTTACCCACTTCAAAATAAACCAGAGCATTTACATATCCCTATGATGCGCACAGAGCTTTTTTCTTAAAAAAATCAAACAGCCCAACTGCCCCCATCAAAAACTCCGACTTCTCTTCAAGAGACCTCCCATACATAATAATCCCTTCTTTTCCATGGCGTTCCACTAGAAGATCAATTTCACTTGTGGCTTGCAACTCGCTCTCCCTTAAATTTCTCCAACTCAACTATCCAATCTTCATCCAGCATTTCAACAGAAATCCCAATCTCACTTTTAGAAGAAACATTTCTATCACTGTTAAATTCCTCAGTTTCATCCACAATATCTCCAACCAGATGACACATTTTAGACCTCATATTTTCCACAATGTCCTGAATGCCTTGCATAAAAACTTGGTAGGAATCAGAAAGAATCTGTTTAAAATCTTGGTGGAAGTCAGAGAAAGTCTGTTTAAAATCCTCCATGTCTCAAGCAGTAGATTATGGCACCCCCTAGGAGCTTAATCAGCGAAAGTCAAAGATATGAAAGAATTGCGGAATGTGTTTATACAAGCGAAAGTGAGATATGCAGACAGTTCCCCAGGGAAAGTAGAAGCAGAAAACTGAAAGTTCAAAACAGCTGATTCAACGTGTAGGAAAATGCTAATATCTTCAAATTTAGTACAAAAATAATAACAGGGAGACAATTTTACTCTCAAACCTCCTTAATATTTGGAGGGAAAGCAAGGTCCAAAACTTAAAAAGAATTTTTTTAAAAATTAATCCCAAAAATAACGATAAGCACCAAGAGCGACAGCTTCTCCTTGCTGTAGAAAGCCTCTCTTAGGGTACACGTACTAAAAGAAATATAAATTGGGTAATTTAGAAATGGGGTGGCTGGTCTTAGTGTCCCTTTAAGGCTACAGCACAGTTTGGAAAATGGTGACATCCCAGCCTCCTGGCTGCTCTTACTAGTCGAACGCGAATGCTGTTTGCGATCTTCTGGCTGCAGGCAGCCATCCGGAGGACAGATGGGGTGATTCCAGGTGCTTTCCTTTTTCTGGAAAAACACTCCTGGGCTTCAGGAAAAACCTATCTGAGCCTGAAAAAACTGCTGTGTTGTCAGTTCTGCCCACTGAGCCCACGGGCACAGCTGTTCAGTCCGCCATATCCCCACTGGAAGTCCGGTTGGTGCAAACTAGATTGAGCTGCATTTTTTTTTCCATATGTCATATCTTTAATTTATTTTGCTTACTGTAGCTCACTTGTTTTCTGTGATTTGCATAAAGTTGCTACACTGAAAAGGAATAGCATGAAGGATATCTATGTCTGTATATCCATATTTCTAGTTCTGAGGTTTTTCTCCCATTCATTGAATCAGAACAACTACATAAGGTTTGGGGGTAAAGTTTGTTTGTTCTACCCTTTTGTTCTGAAATAACTCCCTCCCACATATGAGTTTTAAAAAGAAAAAGGAGCTTCGCTAGTACCAGCAGAGTTTGTTAAATCTAAGATAAGTGTGACTCTTAATTGTCATGGATTGGGACTGAACATGGCAAAGCACATGTGCACAGGTATAATAATATCTGTTATGTTCACCAGTTACAGTAATCTGCCAATTATTTTATGCAAGAAAAACTCCTAGATATTGTACTCCTACTTGGTCATCATGTGAATCAGAGCAACCAGACTACACAGCTCTTTTAAATCACACTTTAGTGTTAATAATCCAAAAGTATAGAATCAATTCTTCCAGACAACAACAATGTAATCTTTCTCAGAGAACCAAGGAGTATAGATTATCTTTCCTCATTTTTGATTAATCCTTCTGGCTCTAATCTCAATCTATATGGGGTCTAATCTCTATATGTTATAATGATTTATCATTAAATGATAATGATATTATCATTATCATTATCATTTCAGAAATCTGGGATCCCAAAGTGTATGTCCAGGTAAAAGGTCACACATGAACACTGTAAAAACTCAAAGGTTTGTTCTAATTTAGGAAAAGAAATAATAGCCCAAATAAATCACTGACTTGTCAGACATAAGCAATGGGACTGCCTATGCCAAATAAAGCTTTGCTCATAGATCCTAGGTGAACTGTCTAGGTCTCTAGGAACTCAATTCCCATTATATTACATGTATTGTATCTCATATAGTAATGTCATGTTTTTAAGAAATAAAATATAATTTGCCACCCTGCTCATTATCCTGCTTCATAATGAACCAAGCAGGAGAGAAAAGAATAATCAAATTTTAAAAATCACATCAAGCTTCATTATGTACACACAGAAGGACAGATAAATAAGAAAGAAATGTATAACTTCTGACATATATTTGTCAAGTGTTTCAGAAAGCTAAATTATCTTCAGGAACAGATTTTTTTTCTTCCTCCTAAATAATGAAAGAGATAGAGATAGTCATTTGTATGCTGCGCAGGTGCACATCTGTTTCATTGCTATGGTTATTACTCTGATAGTATTTCAAATGATCGTCTCAAATCTCATAAACCAGATGTTACATAATTACACTGCCACATAAACTAGGAACTGGCTTGGTCACCAGGAACCCTCTGTACACTCAAAAATCAGCTCCTTCATTTTTATTGTTTTATTGTAAGATTTTTTTTAAAAAAATGGGGAGAGGGAGAAGACAATAAAACCAGTAAATGTAAAGTTGTGGTGCACTCAGAACAATAATGCAGACATACGTCAGCTTATTTACTCAGAAAAAAAGTCTTTCTAGGTTCAATGAGTCCAATTCCCAGATAAGTTGATAAGGGATTGCAGCCAAAGAAATTATTTTAGGATATCAACTTGTCCCCAATTTCAGTTTGCTGTCTGTCTGTCTGTCTGTCTGTCTGTCTGTCTGTCTGTCTGTCTGTCTGTCTGTCTGTCTGTCTCTCTCTCTCTCTCTCTCTCTCTCTCTCTCTCTGGGGCTTCCTTATGGCAACTCTTTCTCCCCTTTTGGCAGCAGAGGACCGTGAATTGGTTGCTTGGAAGGAACTACTTCTACTGTGTCATGACATAGACTCAAGAGCCCTCCTCAGATGAGGAAGAGGACCAAAAGGAGGCATAGCAAGAAGCAGATCCCATGCAATCTAGCAATGAAGCTAGGTCCACTACCAGCCCCACTCGTCTGACTCTCAACCTAAATGGACTCTGACCCAGATCAGAAGCTGCTTCCTCCCAGCCCTCATTTCAGGAGAGAACAGCAAAAGGCAGAAAGATATATGGATGCTTGACTATGCCAAAAGCCAGCTGGGCTCGCCCAGGTCTACTGAAAAGTAATTCAGGTTGCTAGAACAATATTGCCCTATAAAGGCAATGTGGAATTCTTGTCTTAAAAACTTCTAGCTACCATACTTTACCAGATCTGTCTCCAGATTTTTTCTTCCACTGCCCCCCCCCCGCCCCGCAGTATCCCTATGCTGACCATGAGATAATCCTGGTTTTATTTCTGCTAAACGTCAAATAAGCAGAGATTTGTGTGAGTTTCGGATACACTGCTACAGTTGGATAGAGACAGGGGAGAAATTCAGATGATTTACAATTAAATTTAATTTCTCATTTTTAAGCACTACATGAATTGGGTTTTCTTTTAAAATCCACATTTTCTGAAAGTTGCAATGTATTGCCCCCACTCCTCTGAAACTATGGAATCTTAAAAAGTACATGATATGTGAAAATAAAACATGCAAAATTCTTTATATAACGGAATATGGTTTGCAAACTCTGGGTAAATTGCAAACAACAGTATGTAAGCTTGCAGAAACATGCACAAGAAATGCATACATATTTAAATGCATTTTTTAAAAAAATTGTTACACAGGAATGGGATAAACCAAATTTACAACTGAAAACATGCAAAACTGAGACTAACATATTTGCAAAAAACGGACAGCTGAGAAACTTGTCAATCTCTTTTGTTGGATGATGACGATGGAGATGGAAGAAAATTCTACTTTTTTCCAGGAAAAACATAATGCAGTATTGCAGACAAAAGATGTTATCAGTCTGCATATATGTTGCATATATACGTTCCAGACTAGTTTGTAGCCTTCTTTAACATCAGCAATGTTCTCCATAGGCTGCTAGTTAAGCATCAACCATATGCTTATGCAATGCTGACAGAGATGTATCTACACTAATGTCTCCTAATGATAACATTGGGCATCATCAGCAAGTTTTGGAGCTGACTGTATACAGTATATGCTGATTTTACAAAGTGCACTCCATATTTTAAAATGATCTATCATCTCCATCAGGAGGAGGTACAATTCATTCCAGATGGGAGACCCTGGACCACTCCAGGTCAAGGTTCCTTCCTGGATTCTGTCTGGAGCACATCATAGGAGTGTGCCTATACATTACATAAGGAACCTGTTTGAGAAGCATGATGAAAAAATATTCTCACGTGCTTACAATTTGAAGATCTGTTTTGTCTGTGTGTGTGCACGTGCATGCGCATGTCTCTCTCTGTGTGTGTCTGTGTGTGTGTATATATACAGTGTATGTATATGTATGTATGTATGTGTGTGTGTGTATGTGTGTGTGTGTGTGTATGTGTATGTATGTATGTGTGTGTGTGTATATATATATGTGTGTGTATGTATGTATGTATGTATGTATATATATATATATATATATATGATGGAATCGCATTACATTCTTCTCTGTGGTATCACAAATTCTCAAAATCAATCATGCAAATTTTGGTTAATAATTCAGTATGTTAAGGATGAAATGCTTTCAAATGAAAAATAATAAAGATAAGTATTAGTTAAGGCACTTCTTTGTTTGTGGCAGAATGTTTCAAAACTGAAAATCTTATAAGTGTCCTTTTTCTTCAGCATAACATGAAGAGAAAGGAATTGGTACATTACCTACTGTTCGGATATCACTGCCTGCCTCCATGTTGTCCTCCCCAGAACACTCTCTGCCTCCATGTTGTCCTCCCCAGAACACTCTCTGCCTCCATGTTGTCCTCCCCAGAACACTCTCTGCCTCCATGTTGTCCTCCCCCAGAAGAGGTAAAGGAAGCCCAATTGTTAAAAGGTTATAAAATAGCATAAGAGTTTGATAAATGCCAGAGATTAAGATGGAAAAGGAAGCCCAACTACTCAGACAAAGGATCCCCTTCCGATTCAATTGAAAAGCTTGGAACACAAAAGGTCAGCTCATTCACAGAACTTAGCCAGCCCATTCAGGTAGATCTTCTTCCCCAGCCAAACAGATCTCCATAATCAAATAACAATAGATTCCTTCCAAGGTGCACATTCCAAGTAAGCCACAGCCCACAGGGAACACAGACAGGAAACATTAACAGCAGGGGGCCCAACCACAGAGCGCCTCCTCTCTGAAATCCGGCAAATTACACTTCTCTCAGGTTCCTAGGGGGCGGGAACACCTTTGCATAGCAACGACCAAGCTCTCCTATATAAATGGCTTGTGGGGGAAAATACAGGTGTGACCACCTTCCAACCAGCATACTCTGTACTTTGTACTCTGCATATGCTCTTGGGAATAAACCTGCAAACCGCTGTTCCAGCAACTGCCTGCGTGTCTATTCATTCCCGGCGTGGGACGAACCTTGGTAAGATTACCTTCTAACACTACTTAACATGTATAATGAATGAAAGCTTGAACATACAGCTCTAACAAGTCTGATGTTAATCCTTAAAAAATCAGCATCTTCATGAGTACCTTCATTCAATCATGAAAGTTTCAACTATATAATAATACTTATTATATAGATATTCTGTTTTTCCCTACATCATTAGTTTTCTTTGCTAAGAAAAAAGTGGTGAACACCTATGAAATGAGTAAATGAGTAGAAGGATTGCAAGACCAAAATCCTTGTCTGAAAGCAACCTTTGATTTCAAAAACAGACATAAAAAATCAGTTCTTGTGCTAATGAATGAAAAATAGCAAGTTTAGGTTTGACTCTATTAAGCCCTTCCACCCCATCCCCATGGTAGGAGAGACTACCTATTTTCTTTTGATAAAGCTCATGTGGTGCTATAAAATAGGACAATTAATTGTACTTTCTAAGCTGAATGGAAAGATAAATTGTCTATTTCTGTGTCCCATTTTCTGTATAGAATATTATTGTAACTGTTGCCTTGTTATGTCAAAGACAACATTCTCCCTTCCCTTTTAGCCACACAAAGATGGGAGGTGTTGACCATTTTCATGTCTAGATACATCACAGCAGGGGCTTAAGTGTGCTAAAATGAACAATCACTTGACACCGTTTTCACATGGACAGATAATGGGAACCTTGAAGAAATTCACAATTGGATGGCTTATCCTCGATTTTAAATGAACCAGAAAGCTTTTTCTTGTGAAGAGTACCACAATTATCAAGGATGAATAGAAGAAGAAAAAAATTTTTTTCCTATCCTTGGAAGAATATGCAAGTGAGATCTCCAGCTATAGAAACAGTAAAATGCTTCTTTTAGTGCAACAAGAATAGCTATCAGGCTAGCAAGGAAGGACAAACTATTGAAGAATAATTTCTCTGAGAAAATAAAAAAGCCTATTTTGTGCCCTTAATGATAAGGAAAATATCTTGATATGCTATGAATTTTCTTGTAACTAGAAAATTCTTAAAGTATAAGATGTCCTTTATGCCTCCTCCCAACCTTGTTAAAAAAGAAAGTGCTTTCTTGTAAAGATGGAAATAAAAATCTTTTGCCGCTTTTGGAATTTTTCTGGGATACTTGTGTGCATGTTTGGTTTGAGTAAACCAGTTTTAGTCAATGATTTTAATAGCTCTTTTCAAATAGACATATTTGTTAAACTAAGTAAGAAAAATTAAACTAGCCTGCTACCTCTGGGCTATTTTCCATAGTGTGAAAATTCAAGGAAATTAAACAAGCTGCTTTCTTGACACTATATTCATTCAAAAGGCATTACCGTCAATGGAAATTTTTGGAAAAAAATGTTCAGAGGTAGACCAGCATGACTATGAGCACAGTTTAAAAAGAAAAGGTATTGCGGTTTAAGCCCTTTGGCCATTTTTATTTTTATCTTACTAATTCTTCTAGCTTCAGCCCTAGAAATTCCCACAGGTGAAGAGATGTCTAAACATTTATTTTAAACTCACACTAAATCTCCTTTTCATTTGAAACAGGGAATTACTATTGTTGTATTGTGACAGTTGAAGAATCTGAAAGTTTGAAATACCGCGATGGAAATGTTAAAGAGGATACAAAAAGTATTGTTCAAAGAAATAATAGGGGTTTTTTTTACAGAAAAATATAGTACTTTGTAAAGAAAAATAGTATTAAAAATGATCCTAAACAGTTTAATTGCTGATTGAGAGATCATGTTTGACCAGTCATGCAACCAGAGAAGAAATCTTTTAATAAAACAAAGAAATGGTAAATATGAATGCAATATCAAATAAGCATGTGAAATATGTGTAAACAAAAAAAAAAAACCACCACTCAAGGAAAAATTAAGTTAGGTATCTTCTTACATATGTATGCACTACATTTTTATTTTTATTTTTAGTTCAGGAGTCTACCATGTAAAATTATTTTATAACCACAAGTAAAACAATGGAACATATTAACAGGATGAAATGAAATGTCAGAGGCAGCTTTGCCGACCTTGATTCAAAGCCCGTAGGCAGGGGTGTCCATATGGTGTTATCCAAAAAGTCAGGATAGTCCCTGCAATGTATGTAAAAATGGGTGGAGCTTTGATCTCACTGCTGTGGCTGTCATCACGTATTTTTGACCACACCCCTGCCTGTAGGGCAATCCTGGGATCCTGTGGATATCCCTGCCTGTAGGGGAATCCTGAGATCAGAAATCCCAGGATTCTCAGGAACCAACAGGTGTGCTGGCTGAGTCTTTGCAATTTGTCCTTCTTCTCTCATAGAAGGCAGAAGTAGACTTCCATGGGAAGCCCTCAATATCTTCTTCCCTATTATTTTTTAATTTTTTAATTTGTTTGTCATATTTGTCTACCACCCATGCAACGACTCCGGGCGGCTTACAGATAATAAAATGACAAAATACTAAAATCACTTTTGTTGTTCAGTCGTTTAGTCATGTCCGACTCTTCGTGACCTCATGGACCATAGCACGCCACGCCTTCCTGTCCTCCACTGTCACCCGGAGTTTACTCAAATTCATGTTCATTACATCGGTGATGCTATCTAACCATCTCATCCTCTGCCGTCCCCTTCTCCTTTTGCCCTCAGTCTTTCCCAGCATCAGGGTCTTTTCCAGTGAGTCCTCTCTTCGCATTAGATGGCCAAAGTATTTGAGCTTCAGCTTCAGCATCTGTCCTTCCAATGAGCAGTCAGGGTTGATTTCCTTTAGGATTGACTGATTTGACCTCCTTGCAGTCCAAGGGACTCTCAAGAGTCTTCTCCGGCACCACAGTTCAAAAGCATCAATTCTTCGGCGCTCAGCCTTCCTTATGGTCCAACTCTCACAGCCGTACATTACTACTGGAAAAACCATAGCTTTAACTATACGGACCTTAGTCGGCAAGGTGATGTCTCTGCTTTTTAATATGCTGTCTAGGTTTGCCATAGCTTTCCTCCCAAGGAGCAAGCGTCTTTTAATTTCATGGCTGCAGTCACCATCTGCGGTGATCGTGGAGCCCAAGAAAATAAAATCTGTCACTGCTTCCATTTCTTCCCCTTCTATTTGCCAGGAAGAGATGGGACCAGATGCCATGATCTGGGTTTTTTTTAATGTTGAGTTTCAAGCCAGCTTTTGCACTCTCCTCTTTCACCCTCATCAAGAGGCTCTTTAGTTCCTCTTCACTTTCTGCCATTAGGGTGGTATCGTCTGCATATCTGAGGTTGTTGATATTTCTCCCGGCAGTCTTAACTCCGGCTTGTGATTCATCCAGCCCGGCATTTCTCATGATGTATTCTGCATATAAGTTAAATAAGCAGGGTGATAATATACAGCCTTGTCGTACTCCTTTCCCAATTTTGAACCAGTCGGTTGTTCCATGTCCGGTTCTAACTGTTGCTTCTTGACCCGCATACAGGTTTCTCAGGAGACAGGTAAGGTGGTCTGGTACTCCCATCTCTTTAAGAATTTGCCACAGTTTGTTGTGATCCACACAATCAAAGGCTTTAGCATAGTCAATGAAGCAGAAGTAGATGTTTTTCTGGAACTCTCTTGCTTTTTCCATGATCCAGCGAATGTTGGCAATCTGATCTCTAGTTCCTCTGCCTCTTCGAAACCCAGCTTGCACTTCTGGTAGTTCTCGGTTCACATACTGCTGAAGCCTAGCTTGTAGGATTTTGAACATAACCTTGCTAGAATGTGAAATGAGCGCAATTCTACGGTAGTTTGAACATTCTTTGGCATTGCCTTTCTTTGGAATTGGAACGTAAACTGACCTTTTCCAATCCTGTGGCCACTGTTGAGTTTTCCAAATTTGTTGGCACATTGAGTGCAGTACTTTAACAGCATCATCTTTTAGGATTTTAAATAGCTCAGCTGGGATACTGTCTTCTCCGCTAGCTTTGTTGTTAGTAATGCTTCCTAAGGCCCACTTGACTTCACTCTCTAGGATGTCCGGCTCAAGGTCAGTGACCACACCATCGTATTTATCAGGGATATTAAGATCTTTCTTGTATAGTTCTTCTGTGTATTCTTGCCACCTCTTCTTAATCTCTTCTGCTTCTGTTAGGTCCCTGCCTTTTTTGTCCTTTATCATGCCCATCTTTGCACAAAACGTTCCCTTGATATCTCCGATTTTCTTGAAGAGATCTCTAGTCTTCCCCATTCTATTGTTTTCCTTGATTTCTTTGCACTGTTCATTTAAGAAGGCCGCCTTATCTCTCCTTGCTATTCTCTGGAAATCTGCATTCAGTTGTTTATATCTTTCCCTTTCTCCCTTGCCTTTTGCTTCCCTTCTTTCCTTAGCTATTTGTAAAGCCTCATCAGTCAGCCACTTTGCTTTCTTGCATTTCTTTTTCTTTGGGATGGTTTTAGTTGCTGCCTCCTGTACAATGTTACGAACCTCCATCCATAGTTCTTCAGGCACTCTGTCTACCAGATCTAATCCTTTAAATCTATTCCTCACCTCCACTGTATATTCATAAGGGATATGATTTAGGTCATACCTGAGTGGTCTAGTGGTTTTCCCTACGTTCTTCAATTTAAGCCTAAATTTTGCGATAAGAAGCTCATGATCTGAGCCACAGTCAGCTCCAGGTCTTGTTTTTGCCGATTGTATAGAGCTTCTCCATCTTTGGCTGCAAAGTATATAATCAATCTGATTTCGGTATTGACCATCTGGTGATGTCCATGTGTAGAGTCGTCTCTTGTGTTGTTGGAAAAGAGTGTTTGCTCTGACCAGCGTGTTCTCTTGACAAAACTCTATTAGCCTTTGCCCTGCTTCATTTTGTACTCCGAGGCCGAACTTGCCTGTTATTCCGGTTATTTTTTGACTTCCTACTTTAGCATTCCAGTCCCCTATGATGAAAAGGACATCTTTTTTTGGTGTTAGTTCTAGAAGGTGTTGTAGGTTTTCATAGAACCGGTCAACTTCAGCTTCTTCGGCATCAGTGGTTGGGGCATAGACTTGGATCACTGTGATGTTGAATGGTTTGCCTTGGATTCGAACTGAAAGCATTCTGTCGTTTTTCAGGTTGTACCCCAGTACTGCCTTTCCCACTCTTTTACTGACTATGAGAGCTACTCCATTTCTTCTAAGGGATTCTTGCCCACAGTAGTATATATAATGGTCTCCTGAATTAAATTCACCCATTCCTGTCCATTTTAGTTCACTGTTTCCCAAGATGTCGATGTTCAATCTTGTCATCTCATGTTTGACCACATCCAGCTTACCTTGATTCATAGATCTTACATTCCAGGTTCCTATGCAATATTGTTCTTTCCTTCCACTTCCAGACACATCCACAGCTGAGCGTCCTTTCGGCTTTGGCCCAGCCGCTTCACTCTTTCTGGAGCTACTCGGAATTGCCCTCCGCTCTTCCCCAGTAGCATTTTGGACACCTTCCGACCTGAGGGGCTCATCTTCGGGCTTCATATCTTTTAGCCTTTTGATACTGTCCATGGGTTTTCTTGGCAAGGATACTGGAGTGGTTTGCCATTCCCTCCTCCAGTTTTGGACCACGTTTTGTCAGAACTCTCCATCATGACCTGTCCGTCTTGACCTGACTGTTAGAGTTATTCTATGTAGAATTCAAATGGATTTCTCCACTGTGATATTCTAGCTTGTAAAGACAGTAATTTTCCATACGACTCTACGAATGTTCTCAAAACATTCCACCGATAAACACCAGGTGTGGCCTTGGTCATAGCCAAAACAATGTATTACGTGAGGTAGTGATATCAGTCCAAAATACCTTATCTCATGGGAACGGTTTCCCAGAGGGGAGACAATAATATATTTAGGATTTCCTTACCAACTTTGCTCAGACTGAAGAAGCTCCTTGGATAAGGAGCGAAACGTTTCCAATGAGAAAATAGAAATCCAGTTGACATGATTCAAGCTACAGACAATTCCACCTGGATGACTGAGAACCTTCATAGAAGGTTCAGTCGAAGAAGCTCCTTGGATAAGGAACGAAACGTTTCCACTGAGAAAATAGAAATCCAGTTGACATGATTCAAGCTACAGACATATGTTGCTGTGACTTACTCCTCAAAAGAATAATACACCAACAAAAAATATACAAATACAAAATATAAAATATAAAATATAAAAGTCAAGATGGCAATAAGATCATATCCTTGGCACCATCATGGTGCCAACCACCCCCATGAATGGCTATCCCCCCTCCAACCCCAAGCAAGGTGGCATAACAACGTCTTAAGCCCCTTCCGGAAGGCCGGGAGAGTGGGGGCCTGTCTTACCTCCGGGGGTAACTTGTTCCCAAGGGCAGGTGCCATGGCAGAGAAAGCACTCCTCCTGGACCCTGCCAATTGGCAATTCCTCATGGACAGGGTCCGTAACCTGCCCTCTCTGCCTGACCGGGTGGGACGGGTTGATGTAACAGGGGTGAGGCGGTTCCTCAGGTAACCTGGCCCATGCCATGTAGGGCTTTAAAGGTAATAACTAACACCTTGAATTGGACCCAGAAGCAAACTGGCACCCAATGCAGATCGTGCAGCAATGGTGTTATATGTGCCCTCCTTGGGGCTCCCAAAACTGCTTGCGTGGTTTGTGTTCTGCACCAGCTGTAGCTTCCAGATACTCTTCAAGGGTAGCGCATTGCAGTAATCTATGCGGGAGATGACCAGTGCATGAGTGACTGTTTGGAGGGACTCCCAATCCAGGAAGGGGCATAGCTGGTGCACAACACGAAGCTGTGCAAAGGCTCCCCTGGCCACGACTGCCACCTGCTCTTCGAGCAGGAGTCGTGAGTCCAGGAGAACCCCCAGGTTCTGCACTGGGTCTGTCTGGGGCAGTGCAACCCCATCCAGAACCAAAGATGGTAAATTCCTGGATATCCAGGAGCCCCCAACCCACAGCCCCTCCATCTTGCCAGGGTTCAACTGAAGCCTGTTGTTCCCCATCCAGACCCCTACAGCCTCCAGGCACCGAGAAAGGGAGGTCATAGCATCATTTACGTCACCTGGGATGGAGATGTATAGTTGAGTATCATCAGCATATTGATGATACCTCACCCTGTGGCAGCAGATGATCTCACCCAGAGGTTTCATGTAGATGTTAAAATGGAGTGGAGAGAGTACCGAACCCTGTGGCACCCCACAAAGGAGGGGCCGCAGGCTGGATCTCTCACTCCCTATCAACAGCCCTGGAAGAAGGAGGTGAACCAGTGCAGAACCACACTACCCACTCCCAACTCCCTGAGCCGATCCAAAAGGATACCATGGTCGATGGTATCGAAAGCTGCTGAGACGTCAAGAAGAGCCAGGATGTATGCACTGCCTCCATCCCGCTCTCGCCAGAGATCATCCATAAGTGCGACCAAAGCTGTTTCCATCCCATATCTAGGCCTGAAACCCAACTGAAAAGTGTCCAGATAATCCGTTTCATCCAGGATCCTCTGGAGCTGCAATGCCACCACTTTCTCAACCACCTTCCCTAAAAAGGGGAGGTGGGAGACTGGATGAAAAGTGTCCAGAATGGTGGGGTCCAGTGATGGTTTCTTGAGGAGGGGGTGCACGAGTGCCTCTTTAAAAGCTGCCGGAAACACCCCCTCCCCTAAGGATGAATTCACCATTGCCTGGACCCACCCACACGTCACCTCCCAAGCTGCCTTCACCAGCCAGGAGGGACAGGGATCTAGTTGACAAGTGGTGGCATTTACAGACCCAAGGACCCTGTCCACTTCCTCGGGCCCAACAGGATCAAACTGTTCCCAGATAACCCGGCAAGTACGCTCCCCAGGCATCTCCCCAGACCCTGCACCACTCCTGGCATCAAACTTGGAATGAATCCAAGCAATTTTATCCTTCAGATGCCCAGAAAACTTCTCAGCACGGCCCTGTAGGTGAGTTTCTAGTTCCACCTTCCCTAGAAGGGATTGGGTGATCTTAAACAGGGCTGTTGGGCGGCATTCTGCAGATGCAATAAGAGTGGAGAAATACTGACATTTTGCCGCTCTTACCGCCACAAGGTAGGCCTTAACAGTGGCTCTAGCTTGTGTTCGATCTGGTTCAGTCCTTGTCTTTCTCCAGCGGCGCTCTAGACGTCTCTTAATCCTCTTCAGAACCCTCAGCTCCTCCGTAAACCACAGATAGTATCAGGTTCGATCAAACAAGAGAGGTCGCACAGGCGCGATCCTGTCCAAGGCCCCGGCCGCCTCCCTATTCCAGGCAACAGCTAGGGCCTCTGTTGGACCGTGCAGCAGATTAAAGTTCTTCGTACTCCAGTAGTTATAAGGATTGTACATGAAATCCTAGAGTGCTTTCCATTGAGTCCTTTTAATTGCCAGCTGCTACTTTCTCTTTAGCAAAAATACTGTAAATGGTTTTGACTTGAGAGGAGAGATGGGACTGGTCTTTGAAAGGACCAGTGCTTCATCCATTCAGGTATCATAGTCTTTGGCTTTCTCATATATCCCAGTGGCCAAATGCATGTGAATTGCTAAGAATGTGCAATGGAAATATGCCATTGTCTCTTACAAGAGGGGAAAAATAAGTTATGAAATTTGCTCACTAACAATGCACATCTATGTCTCAAGTTAAGGCTGCAATTCAGTTCCATACACATTTTCAGAGAAGAAAATGTCTCTCAGTTCTTGCTGAAGTGCAACTTTTATATATATATAATTTATTTTCTATCCCACCTTTATTATTTTTGTAAATAACTCAAGGCAGCGAACATACCTAATACTCCTTCCTCCTCCTACAGTATTTTCCCCACAACAACAACCCTGTGAGGTGAGTTGGGCTGAGAGAGAGTGACTGGCCCAAGGTCACCCAGCCTTCCTATAGCCATGCTGGCTGGGGCCGCTGGGAGAAGTGATTTGGCAAATGCTGGAGAGTTACATGTTCCCCATCTCAATTCTATAGATAAACTGGAAAAATTTACTAAGAATGAATAGAGATCATGCATTATTTTAGCTATCAGTGGTTAAGTCTTAATCAATATTAAATATTTGGATGTCATTTAAACTAAGTAAACTAAAGTCTTCTGTTAATTTGTTAAGGGCAGAAGGACATATTGTTAGTGAAACTATACTACTTATCAAATACATTCAAAACTATATTTCTTTTGTAAAAATTAATTTGGGGTAGAGCTTCTTGCAGAGAAATAAAAAAGTAAGGACTTAATTGTCCCCCTCCCTACCTGTCTTCCCAGCAAATGTCCTCTCATCTATTTGGAATTGATTTTTTCCCCCTTGATATGTCCCGAAATCAACTGTATGGGAAAATGTCATGAGGGGCATTTGAAAGGGTAAATTTGTGGTTATGAGTGGGGAGATAACCAAGTCATCTTTCTGCCTAAGGTGGAACAGTGAATACTCCTTTTCCCATGTACTCAAGATGAAGGAGACCTAAAGGTAAAGGTTCTCCCCCCCCCCGCACATTTGTGCAGTCGTGTCTGACTCTAGGGGCCGGTGCTCATCTCCGTTTGTTAGCCGAAGAGCCAGCGTTGTCCGAAGACGCTTCCATGGTCATGTGGCCGCATGACGCGCATGGAATACTGTTACCTACCCACTGAAGTGGTACCTATTCATCTACTTGCATTTGCATGCTTTCGAATTGCTAGGTTGGCAAGAGCTGGGGCTAGTGCGGGAGCTCACTCCGTCACGCGGGGCTAGGGATTCGAACCTCCGAACTTGCGATCTTCCGATCGACAAGCCTGGCGTCTTACCCGCTGAGCCACCACGCACCTAGGCGGAAGGAGTCCTAAGGCTAGATAAATCACTTTTGCACTATATTCAGTAAAACCACAGTGGATTGGAGCCAGATGCAATTAGACTACAATTATCAAAATCAGCAGGTCTTCAGTTAGTCATGATTGGATGTAAGCTATGAATAATGAATCAAATAACCAACCATGTGTCCTTTCATGATATCCCAGCTGTTTTATTCTGTCTAGTGGTAGGGTTGGCCCTTCTGCCACTCATTCCCTCATGTCCACATATGCATTCCTGTTTCAAAAAAAATATGAGTTTAAGAATGTGCATCTGCCAAGAGGACATACAGTTTAGTCTTTTGTAACAAACATCAATTATGTTGAAAAGTGTTATTGGAGGACTCACCAGAGCCTTCCATGAGAAACTCTGGTGTTTGTAGGTCATATGTTCTCATTGCTTTGTTCCTGGGACCATCTGTTGCAAGGCTAAAGTAGGGAATAAGGGGAGATTTGACCAGAACTGCCTCTTGCAAACAAAAGCCCTAATAACACCAGGAATATAACTGGTAGCGATTATCATTCTAAAACTAAACTTTTTCCTGGTCTTCCTTTTGCACATGTAAAATGGAGATGCCATTAATACACAAAACAGTATTTTAAATATTGATAATACATATAAGGAATTTTTCTTGTTTTGTTATGCATAGCTTTATAATACCTGTATTTTAAATGCATTAGAGTTCTATGGGTATGAAATAAATTTGAACAATATCCCTACACAAACATACAAACCATTTCTCTTTCTTTTCAAAAAGACCGTCCCTGGAAACTCAACAACAAGGTTTTAAATATTTCCATTTAGAAAATGTGCAATATTTATTTCTCTCTCTGGCATAGTTGGCAGCTTGAGGTTTTTTCTTTGTTTTGTTTGTCCCTCTAGCAGATCTTTGTAGCCTGGGTTTTTTTCATCTATTGGTAAAATCATTAGTGTCATAATATTACCTAGAGCATGGTTTCAGTGACCAAGAATGAGTGTGAAGTTTACACACACACACACACACACACACACACACACACACACACACAAACAAATATGACTCTAATCCCTTGCAATTCAATTTATATAAGAAATCATAGTTCAATATTATATCAAAATCTACCGAACCAGGATAAATGATGTTTTAATTCAAATAAATCATAATCTTGCCATACTATACACAACTTAGACCAGTCTTTTTCAAAATTGGCAACTTTAAGATGTGTGGACTTCAACTCCCAGAATTCCCCACCCAGGTTCAGGGCATCTGTGTGAGTGAGTGGGTGCATCTCAAAAAAGTCAAGATGGCAACCAAGACTGCACAATTAAATTACTAAAAGGGTGGTGTGCTGCATGTAATAAAATGTTGGGGTTTTGAGCACATGGTCTTAGCTGCCATCTTGACTTTTTGACAGCCTCTACTGTCCCCTTGCCACGGTTTGTTCTAAGGCGAAAACAGAAGTGTTCAGTCTCTACCCCAAGCATGTTATATGACATGGAGTGGATGTGAAGCAGAAGAGACATTATGTCCTACAGTTGCTCGAAATTTTAATTCATAATACATGAGGAACCAGGTTTTTAAGCTAACGTAGAAGTTGGAGTGGAAGGAGCCATTTAAGCTATTGAATTCAACCATCCACTCAGTGTGAGAATCCAGGTGACAAAAACCTGATGGATGAGTTTAGTCTTTTTTGTTGTTCAGTCGTTTAGTCGTGTCCAACTCTTCGTGAACCATGGACCATAGCATGCCAGGCCTTCCTGTCCTCCACTGTCTCCCGGAGTTTACTCAAATTCATGTTCATTACATCGGTGATGCTATCTAACCATCTCATCCTCTGCCGTCCGCTTCTCCTTTTGCCCTCAGTCTTTCCCAGCATCAGGGTCTTTTCCAGTGAGTCCTCTCTTCGCATTAGGTGGCCAAAGTATTTGAGCTTCAGCTTCAGTATCTGTCCTTCCAATGAGCAGTCAGGGTTGATTTCCTTTAGGATTGACTGATTTGACCTCCTTGCAGTCCAAGGGACTCTCAAGAGTCTTCTCCAGCACCACAGTTCGAAAGCATCAATTCTTCGGCGCTCAGCCTTCCTTATGGTCCAACTCTCACAGCCATACATTACTTTTGGGAAAACCATAGCTTTAATTATACGGACCTTTGTCGGCAAGGTGATGTCTCTGCTTTTTAATATGCTGTCTAGGTTTGCCATAGCTTTCCTCTCAAGGAGCAAGCGTCTTTTAATTTCATGGCTGCAGTCACCATCTGCGGTGATCGTTAGTCTTTACTCGAATGCATCAAAGTGAAATGCAGCTCACCACGCTTTTAGGAATTTATGCCACTGTAACCACCCAGGGTCGCTGAGACTTGGGTGGCATATAAATTTAATAAATTAAATTAAATTAATTCTGAGAGATCTTTTGATTTAGATTCCTGGGGATATTACTGCTTGTCTAGAGGCAACTGCATCTGGCTGCTTTGGAAGTTACTCTCTCCTTGGCCTTATCCTTGGATGATGAAGCAGCCAAGATATTCTGGGATTTAGCTACTAAGTAACAGACCTTCCTTTTATGGTATCTCTGAAGAATTAGCTTTTTTCCTGAGCCTTCTGTAGGGTTGCCACCAATTTGTTCAACAGATACAGCCCACAGTTCAAAGGTGATGAACAGAAATAGCCTCCTTCCTCAGCCTAGTGCCCTCTAGCTGCATTGGGACTGTGACTCTTGTTGGCCATGCTGTATGGCAGGGGTGGGCAACGTCAGGCCCGGGGGCCATATAGGCTCCCGCCTAAGGCCCACGGGGCTCCCACCCGCAAACCCCGCCCCTTTCATGCAATTTTTTCCCACCTGCAAACCCCGCCCCCCAGTGCTTGTGATTTGCTCCCGCCTGCAAACTCCGGTCCCCGGTCCGCGGAAATTCCAGAAACCCCGCCCCCCACCCACCCCAGTCCCCGGTTATAAATATCCAAATGGCCCTTGGCAGAAAAAAAAACCCTGCTGTATGGGAAGTCTTGTAGTTCCAAGGTATCTGGAAAGCACCAGGTTAGGGAGGAACAGACTTATCTTCATAATATGTAATCTGTATTAATTCAGTGGTCCATTTCCACTGACAAAACTGCTTTCATCTGGGAGAATAACATGCTTACAATATTTGCTCCAAAGAGTTCAGGATCTTCCAAAGCAGATGCTGAAAATGTGGAAGGGTATATAGGGGCAGGGGTGGAATTCTACTAATGTAAATTTGGCAAAAAAAGCATAGTGGCTGCTATACCTTTCCTGCTATTTATTTCAGTTTAGGAGAAATCATCATAATACGCCAGGCATCATTCCATTTTAGCAACAGCTGCCTAAGTATGTGAGATGTTTGGTTTCTCAATTATCCTGACATCTATTACTCCAGCTAAATTATCCTCTAAGAATTTCAAACGCAAGTGGATATAACAGGACATGATGAGCATACTCTTAAAATGAGATATTTCCAGAGATTAAATCTAAAGCATTTTATGGATGAAAAATGTCCAAATCATGTTCTACTGGGGAAATGCAACTTGTCTCTTATTTACAATAGGCTATAATGACAAAATTCAGAACTTGACTAGCACTTGTTTGACCAAATAACTTTTTTTTCATGTGCATCTTTTAAAATCCAGTGTTTTTATTAAAACCCTTCTTCAATTTTTTCTACCTTAACATGTTTTTTCCCCCTGGTATTCTACCTTTAAACAGGGTACAGAAGAATGAGTGCAAGTATTTTGCTACTCAGAGATTTCAGTCTGGGTTCACATGCCACTTATGCCACAACAAAACAAACCATGTTAAGTGATGAGTTAAGTCAGGTTTCAAACTATGGGTTATGGTTTAGTATATTGTATGAGCCCAGTTCATTCACTATACTTTGACTAGATTTGTTCTTCATGATAAGCCATGGTTGAGTTAACTTTGGTTTATTGAATAAAATATAAACTGTCAAAACCAAACTAACCAGATTTTGCCTTAGCATAAAGTGAAAACACAATCATTGTATGTTATGATGTTGGGCATGGCTAATTTGTCTTAGGGCAAACTGACTTTTTCCTTTCCTCTTCCATCTAAAAGTAGGCCATGTTTACATTTTCAGTGATGCAACCAGAATTCTCTCATTATAATCAGAGAGATGGCCTACCTTCTGGAGTTGGATCCAGTTTAGTTATTCATGCTTTAGACTGAGTGAATTCAATGGGACAAGTAAGTCTTAAACTAACCTAAATCACACTGATTTCAATTAGATGAAAACATCCAAGTACTAACTTGGTTTACATCCTAGGCTTTTATTTCTCAGCATTTTCAGACATGCAGCTTTCTCCCAAAATTCTTCTTCTTACAGTGCAAAGCAATTATTGAGGACCAAGCTAGGGATTCAATCCTAAACTAACTCCAAGTAAGTCCCAGTGAACTCAGCTGGCTTTATTTTCTATAGAAAAAAATAAAATTGTCCCCTAAACAAAGAAGGGAACAAACTGCTCTCCAGAAAAAAAAAGGTCTTGATAATATTGCATGATTAACTTTGATTAAGGATGCTCAGGACATGCAATCTTTGCTAGTGTCAATATAAACTGCATTTTGTAGATGCCTAAGAACATAAGTATCAACTGGGTTTCTTACAGAACGTTGCAAGAGAGTTCTTAACTAAAAAAAAATCCTTACTAAAACATCTAACTGTTTAGCAATATGTACATTTCAGATTAAATATTTTCAAAAATACTTACATACTTACCCCTATGGGTGGTGTGTGTGTACATGAATATGAATATGAATATATGACAAATGCTAACACTTTGATTAACAAATGAATAATACATTTTGCTTTTGGAATGGGGGAAAATACAGGTAGTCCTCACTAAACAACCATTCGTTTAGTGATGGTTCAGACTTACGACAGTGCTGAAAAAACCGACTTACATCTGGTCCTCACACTTATTACCATTGCAGGGTCCCCGCAGTCACATACATGATCACGATTTGGGTGCTTGGCAACTGGTTCACATTTACAATCATCACAGCATCCCATGGTCATGGGATTGCCATTTTCGACTTTCCCGGCTGGCTTCTGGCAAGCAAAATCAATGGGGAACCGTGTGAATCACTTAAAAACCACATGGTTCGCTAAACGCCCTTGGTGATTTGCTTAATGACCACCGCAAAAAAAGGTCATAAAATCAGGTTGGATTTGCTTAATGACCAGTTTGCTTAGCAACCAAAATTCCAGTCCCAATTGTGGTCATTAAGCGAGACTACCTGTAGGGCAAAATATCCCAGAGCAGGAAGAGGGTACCATGGACAGCTCCTTTTTCCTGTGGCTACCCAAAGGCCCTTAAGAATGTGTCTCCAAAACTGTGATGATATTACCCTTCTTGTAGCAGCCAACTTTACAAGAGCTCAATGCTGGAATTTCATTTCTTGGCCATCAGAAAACAAAGGAAAAAATCCATCTTAAGGGAGATGGAAGAACTTTAGAGAGACATTCAGCTAAAAATAGCACTTACAACCTGACAGGACACTGTACTTCCTGTTTTCTTTCTCCCTAAAGCTTTAAACATCAGTGAAAAATAATGGACTACATTAAATCAGAAGGAAACAGAGTGAACTATATGAAAGAGTAATCAAATCTGAGGAAGGAAGAGGAAAGATAATAAAAATAGGTGATTCTCATAGATATCTTCTATTTGAAAATATACATAACTTGTAGAGATTTCCATTCCATTTCACCCAACAATTTTTTTATGTATGTATGTATGTATGTATGTATGTATGTATGTATGTATGTATGTATGTATTTAAGTTTTATCCCGCCTTTATTATTTTTATAAATAACTCAAGGCAGCGAACATACCTAATACTCCTTCCTCCTCCTATTTTCCTCACAACAACAACTCTGTGAGGTGAGTTGGGCTGAGAGAGAGTGACTGGCCCAAGGTCACCCAGCCGGCTTTCATTATGCTGTATAACACCTGAATTTTCTGCATTTTCTGCATCTCATCCCAATTGCATCTACCCGCCCCACCCGGTCATGCAGGGAGGGCATGCTGCAGACCCCGTCAACAAAGGAATTCCATCTAGCGGGGTCCAGGAGGCGTGCCTTCTCTGCGACAGCGCCCGCCCTGTGGAACATCTTGCCCCCAGAGGTGAGGCAGGCGTCCTCCCTCTTGGCCTTTAGGAAGTCCCTAAAAACCTGGTTCTGCTGCCTGGCGTGGGACAAAGGTAGAGACAGTTCCTCCTGGGGGTGGTTAGTTTAATAATGACCTCCTTTTAAGATCCTACCATCCTCTGGATTTTTATATTCTTATTTATTGTACTGTTTATTGTATTTTAATGATTATTTATTTTTAACTTTAATTTTAACATTTGTTGTAAACCGCCCAGAGTCTACCGTGGTAGAGATGGGCGGTGATAAATTTGATTAATAAATAAATAAATAAATAAATTTAGTAGTAATTCACCTTTCATGTATGTAGCCTTCTTTAACATCTTTAGCTGTACTTCCTATGGATTTAATACGTTTTCCCCCCATGTTTGTTTGAAATTATCTAGTGATCTTTCTGAAATGATAGAAATTACAATGATGCCTATGTGGGGTGTGTCAAAAGAATGTAAGGACGTTTTGACTGCTTGAGATGATAATGCTTAACCTTTTGCAAGAGCAGAAAACAGGAGCTTGTATCCTTAAGTTGGCAAAGTTCACAGTATTATCACTCTGAAATAATTTAATCCTTAGCAAAATGCCATATTTCAACTAGTCCTCAGAAGGACCTTGCTTGCAATGTTCCAAGAGCTGAGCAACACATACCAATAAATCACATAGTAAGGAATAATGTAATTCTAAGGGATGCCAATTTTTCAAACCTGAGTAGAAGACTTTTCCATATAAAAGTTCCTTGAACTTAAAAACTGGCCAGCAATGGAAAAAAAGACAAACTAGAATAATGTCTCTGATAGGTAAAGGTTTTCCCCTACACAGTTGTGTCTGACTCTAGGGGGTGGTGCTCATCTCCGTTTCTCGAATGGAGACATTAAGCTATGGGTACCAAGTGCCTGTGTTACTGATGAATGATGAAAAATTGTACTCCACTATTTTTAATGGAATTAAAGGTTTCCCCTGCACAGTTGTGTCTGACTCTAGGGGCCGGTGCTCATCTCTGTTTGTTAGCCGAAGAGCCAGCACTGTCCGAAGTCACTTCCGCGGTCATGTGGTTAGCATGACGCATGCAGGACGCTGTTACCATACCACCTATTTATCTACTTGCATTTGCATGCTTTCGAATTGCTAGGTTGGCAAGAGCTGGGGCGAGTGCAGGAGCTCACTCCATCACATGGCACTCGGGTCTCGAACCACTGACCTTCCAATCGACAAGCCTGGCATCTTAACCACTGAGCCATCGTACCCCTATAATGTCTCTGATACACTCACTTTTTATTTTTGCATCCATCCCAATGTATGAGACACAAACTGTTTAAGTGACATGATGTCCTTGTCTATATCAGCCTCACCACCTCCAATCTTGACCTTCTTATATTCAGTGAAAGGGTCTGAAGGGAGATTCTAAGTGTCCTAGCAAGGTACTCATTCAAGGGGAAGATTCTAAATGTATTCAGTTGAATGCACTTATAATTTCCCTTTAGACCTTCTTAATGAGTATGCAAAGACTGTAGATAGATATGTTCAACATTCAGAGTATGTTCCTCCTCTTTGTTTTTTTAAGACCACACATTATTCAAGTTTATGCCTAAATAGGGTTTATGCTAGAGGGACTGTGGGTGAACAATCGAGACTTTGGATGAACAATCAAACAGGCTATCTCTCCTGACCGCCCCTGCCCCCCCCCCCCCCACAAAATAGTACCATCTAAGAACTTTACAGTTCCAGAAGCTCTATAAATATGATTTTTTGAATGGGTAGCAAAACAATGCAAATGGATTATATTATAATTCTAAGGAAGATTATTCACCTTTTGTGTTGCGTTAGTATGGATGCAAATGTGTTCAATTATAGTTTTTCCTTATACACATCACAGAACATTTAGAATAGATTTTTTACCCCAACTTGGACCACAATTCCAAACTTGTATCTCAGCTCTACTGATTCTCCATTAAAGGATGGGTAGGGGAAAAATAATTCAAGGACTGCCCTAGGATTTCTGCTAAAAGGAAGATGTAGAGTTTAGAGGTTCATGTTGAGCCATAGATGAACAGATCAGTGTATTTCCAGTCCATGCCAATATTGTAGATTAATATGTTAATTCCATCCTACTTCAATTACAAATTTTAAAGTATGAAAATATAACATTTTATATGTGATTTATCTAAAATATAATTTATAAATCTAAAATAACATTCTGGAATATTTCCTGAGATATGTGTATAATCAAATTTTGAGATGTCCCAAAGCTAAAGGATAATTGTGTTCCAGTGCAGATATTCAGGAAGTGTGAATGAGATTAGGCTTAGAAATATACACCAAGTGAAATCCTTGAGCACATCAAGGTAGAAGGCAGTAGAATTTTTAAAAATACCTATTTTTCTTCAATGACAGAAGTTTTCCATGTGAGATCACAGTTTACACCCTTGGGGGGAAAAGTCGGTATCCATTTGAGGAAGGGTGGACAATCTTTGGCTCCAAGGCATATGTGAATCATTTGAATTTTGAGCTCCTGTGCAAGAGAATAGTCTAAATCTTTGGTAACCTCCTGTCCCTTCTCTCTCTGGGAAAGCAAAGTTACTTGGGTACAAGAGGAGAGAGTGTGACAGAAAAAAGATTGTCAAAGACTAGACGTCCTCATCTATTTTTGGCTCTGCCCATCTCACGGTTCAGCTTTGCATTCATCAGCTTTCTGCCGCTAAACTGATTGTTTGCCGGAAGGATAATTCACACAGGGAATCTGTCCTTATATCTTCTTTCATTGTCTAAAAACCCTTTCTTGCATGTCACTATATAATATGCCTTTTATTTGTTAGACTGATATTCTCAAGACTGTCACCATGTCCTCCTCCTTCACTGATCCTTTCTCTCTCTTGCTGTAATGGTATGTGGGAAATACCTTGGGAGACAGGGAGAAGAGATGCTGCCTAGAGAACAGTCAGATAAGAGAAGGCATAGCCCACAGCTGGAGAGTGGGCAGAGAAAGAGGCTCAGAAGGGACCCCCCCCCCCTCCACTAGCTTCTCAGGCTGTAAAGGAGATGGTGGGAGATTTGTACTTTCAGACTTGCAAGATTCTGTTAATGTAGCCTTACAATAAAGTAGAATTGGCTCATCTGGTCATGTTTCCTGTCTGGTCTACCTGGGAAGGCTGACACTTGCTCTCTCTCTCCCCACCCCCACCCCCTGTAATGAAGGAAGCATTCTGCCAGTAAGGTAAAGGTTCCCCCCGCACATTTGTGCAGTCGTGTCTGACTCTAGGGGCCAGTGCTCATCTCTGTTTGTTAGCCAAAGAGCCAGCATTGTCCGAAGATGCTTCCGTGGTCATGTGGCCGGCATAACGTCCATGGAATGCTGTTACCTACCCACCAAAGTGGTACCTATTCATCTACTTGCATTTGCATGCTTTCGAATTGCTAGGTTGGCAAGAGCTGGGGCGAGTGCGGGAGCTCACTCCATCATGCAGGGCTAGGGATTCAAACCTCCGAACTTGCGATCTTCCGATCGATAAGCCTGGCGTCTTACCCACTGAGCCACAACGCCCTGCCAGTACTGAGCTACAAATAGATCAAGTAGGTTAGGCTTTCCTATCACAGTGTTACTTCATAAATAGGAATTACCGTTTTTTATACCAGCAATATTCTCTGGAGTTCTTTCTACAAACATATTCTCCTAACTTCATTGTTTCTCTTTACACGCATTCCTTCCACTGAGATACGTTTCTAGCCTGCAATGCCTTATGGCTCTCAACAGAACAATGTTTGCCCATCACTGCTTCAGAGAGTGGTTGAAGACAAGATAACGGGACTTTGAGGAGGTAAGTTTGATTTTATGACTAGTACTGAATTCGTCTGTACCTTTACTGTACCATGTTTACTTTGCAATGAAGATTACTTTTCATATTTCCTTTAATAACCTATCAACAGTACATTAAAAATAGAGCATCTCTTTATGTGCTTCCACAAAAGCACCAGACTTGCTGGTTTGATCATGGCAGGAAATAGCTCCTCAGAGGTCTCTCTCTGTTTATCTAACTGTTATCTCTGCAGTCTTAGATCCCCTGGAATTCTTCCATATTTCCATTTCCCCCTCCTTTGCAGACAGACTCTTTAGTGGCCAAGATTATTGTTCTGTCATCCTCTTGTTTACTGAATGACTGATAAACTCCAGTGAGTTTCAACCAAGGTGCTGTAGCACTCTATGGTGCCATGAAATTTCACCACAAAAGTTTTACTCCAAGCTTGTAGAGCTAGGCAGATAGATAGGTAGACAAGTAGATAGGTAGACAGATAGATAGGAAGACAGATAGATAGGAAGACAGATAGATTGATAGATTGATAGAACATACACACCATTATTGTGATTTTGTGTGTGAATTCATTCTTGTATAAATGATGCCAGAACTGATACAAGCTATTGTGAATATTAGACTTGAAAGGGTTAATGTGTTGCTAACAGCTCTGAGGCAAGTTAGCTGACAAGTTAAGCCTCAGCTAAAAATGTTGCAATGCTTGAAAATTGGCCTCTGTAAGTTTTCTGCCAAGTAACCTGGAGCAAGGATAGTTATCCCCTAGATAATAACTGAAAGTATGTAGTTTGATTGGTCAGTGACAAGTGGTAACAGTGCTTCCATTGGGTACTAGAGAAGGAAACTGGAAGCAAAACACTGTGACCTGTCCTAAAAATCATAATGGATAAGTGTGTCAGTAGGAGTTGAAAATATGAAGGTGACAGCGGTGACAGTAGAGGTGGCCTTTTGAAAGAAAAAGAAAAATGTTGACTCACAATAAGCAAGACTAAGGTAACTACAAACACAAAGAAAAGTCATTTTGTCGGCCGTAAATCACGGTCTGTTTGTTCGCCCGGCGCAATAAGCCAATAACCACGCAGAGCGGGAGAATCAAGAGACGTTTATTCAAGGTACCAGGAATAAGCGGACTTCCCTCCTCTCTTGGAAGAGAAGTGCTTCATCAAACAACAGCCAGCACTTTTATACTTTTTTGGATAACATGACATCATCTGACATGGCATACATCCTCCACCTGTTAGGCATGAACTCTTAACCTTAGCCATAGGCAATCTTTATTTGATTAAGATATGCATCCCCTATCTGAGGGGTCGGCAAACTTTTTATGCCGGGAGCCATTTTGACATGCTCATGCACATTTTGAAATGCTCGAGAGCCAGGGGGCGGGGTTTGCGGGCGGGGGCCAATCGCGTGGAAGGGGGCAGGGTTTCCTGGAGAAGAAACAGAGATGCTGATTGGTGGAGGCGTCC
Organism: Charina bottae; assembly: GCA_023362775.1. Classification (NCBI taxonomy): domain Eukaryota; kingdom Metazoa; phylum Chordata; class Lepidosauria; order Squamata; family Charinaidae; genus Charina; species Charina bottae. Next base: position 72,676,175 of record JALMGJ010000005.1, on the reverse strand, counting down.
TTCCTTCTGAGCTTCCACCAATCAGCGTCTCTGTTTCTTCTCCAGGGTTCTTCTCCTGGAGAAGAAACAGAGACGCTGATTGGTGGAGGCGTCCTTCCTTCTGAGCTTCCACCAATCAGCGTCTCTGTTTCTTCTCCAGGGTTCTTCTCCTGGAGAAGAAACAGAGACGCTGATTGGTGGAGGCGTCCTTCCTTCTGAGCCTCCACCAATCAGCGCACGCCAAAGGAGAGCAGAGAGGCGGGCTGAAGCCTGCTGCTTCCGGAGACCGGCTTTCCGGATGTCGGGTGGCAGAGAGAGAGAGAGAGAGCCAGAGTCAAGGGGCCAAAGAGCCAGATCTGGCTCGCGAGCCGCCATTTCCGACCCTTGCCCTATCTGATACAGCATGACCTTCTTACCCTTGTGATTTAATGCAAACTTCCCGTCCATCTGGCAGGTGCCTTTCCATTCAGCAAACCTCTTAATTCACTTTTCTGATGTATATCATTGCCTATTATCCTCTTGTCTATTTTACCCTATTTTTAATTGGCATCCTTAATTCCCTCTTATCTATCTCACCCTATGCTAACCTATCTTGATCTAAATTATCCTAGCTTCATCTACCTTAGTCTACTTTCCTTAATGAACATCCTGATTTATTCTGCCTTCCAGCCTAGTATAGAGTACGTAATCATTTTCCAACCAAATGTGCCCTCTTGACCTCTTCACATAAAAGAACTCAGTTGTTTCCCGCACATACATTGATGCAAGGAATCATCTTGTTTTCTACATATACATTGATAGTCAGATAATTCAAATCCTTTACCCACATTTTCAGTTTCTTGCCCCTCAATTTCTGTTCAGACAGTTTCCTGCTATTGGGATTTTTTGTACAGTTATGAGTTTAATGTTTCACTTGTAGTGATAAATTAGTAAATGAAGCAATGGCGCTCAGCAAGAAGAAGAGACATTGTTTGATAAAACATAGACATTGACCTAACAAACCTTGGTCCTTCGTTGAGAGACTTTTACACTGCAGAAAACAACAGTGCTTGACATTTTCTAAATCAGTCAGTGTCAGATAAAGTTCAAGAACCTAGCTATTTAGTAGCAGAATGATAACTCAACTGTAAACCTCAAACAACTGCAGAGACACTGATTCTTGCTGTGTGCAGTGCTGCAGTAAAGACAGAATTTGGGAGCAAAGCAGAAGCACGAAATAGTTCCTCTCTCAGACAGCATCATTACCAGACAATTTCCTGATAATTCAGCTGATGTTGAACAAAGTATTTGTGCCTCAGTTAAAAAAAAAAGGTGAAATGTACACAACCCAAGAAAATGAGCCAACAGATACTGGAAGAAAAGCTTCATTGATTGTTTTTGATTGATTATGTGCTATCAAGTTAGTGTTGACTCTTAGCAACCACCTAGAGATATTCTCCAAGAGGATCTGTCCCCAGCCTGGCCCTTCCAACAATGCACCCATTACCACTGTAATCTAGCCCATCCACTATGTTGCTGACTGTCATTTTCTTCTCTTTCCTTCCACCTTTCCCCAGCATTATAGACTTCTCCAGAGAGCTAGGTCTTCACATAATGTATCCAAAGTAGGATAAATTACTGAAATTAATTTGCCACACCAATAAATGTACAATCATCATGATTTTACATTTGGAATCTGTTGGCTTGTACTGGAAATACTGGATAGGAATCAATACAAATGGTGATCCTTCACTGGCTGGGTCAATAAAAGGGCTTGTGTCATTAGCGAAAAAGGTAAATTGTAATATTATAACCACTCATTGCTTTCTGCAGTTTGAAGTGTTGGTTCCAAAACAGAACTCTTCCCTTGAGATGAAAATTGTGTTAGACAAAGTCATGAAATGGTGGACTATATTAAAAGTAGGTTGCTTAAGTCATGCCTGTTTACCAAACAATGGCTCATCTGTACAGACTACTTACTATGATGTGAAGATGCCCCATTTACTGATTTCTAAGGATATGTTATCATAAAGGGCCTTCATGTCAAAGGCAGACATTGCTGAGGCAGGCTGGAGCTGGTCCTAGGCATTCCAGCATGAGAGTAATGCTTTCCATGGGAAAATGGAAAATGTCTCCCATCTGGACAATCCATGCTGCATGGAGGATGAAGTTTGAAACGATTGTGGTTGGGGTGATGATCTGCTCAGGTACAAGTAGCCAGGCAAGTCTGCTTTGGGACTTCCCCCATTTCTCTGGTCCCTGGGCTTGGTGTCTGTTCTGCAATCTGGTTTTGGTTGCTAGGGTAACCATTCCTCCTCCTCCTCCTCCTCCTCCTCCTCCTCCTCCTCCTCCTCCTCCACCACCACCACCACCACCACCACCACCACCAGCAGTTGCATCTCAGCTGCTAAATCTAGATGATCACTACATAGGAGACAAAAACTCTCTTTGCTGCCAGGTAGTGCTTGATCGGTTAACTGATTGACAGGTAATCATTTTGGAAAAATTATGTGGATATATCTGAGAGCTTCCCACAGTTGAAAATTTCTCTTACACAAGACAAAACCATTTTCCTGAACTTTGGCTCCAGGAACATGTGTGCAGTAATAACAGCTGCATATAACCTGAATAAATGCAAGTGACCACTGCATTGCAGTTAAGAAAGGCAAAACCTAGATTTTGTCATGTCAAGCGGTCAACTGTCCTTTGGGGGAAAAACAAAAAAAAGAAACAATTGACTGGATGGAGCATCCAGACATTATAAACTCCACCATAGCACACATTCTCTGTGGCAAATGGTGGTGATTTTTTTCACAGGTGGTGACATTAAGATTTCAGCCAGGGAAAACTGCCGATTTTATTTATTATTTAAATTTCTATCACCGCCCATCTCCCCCCACCCCCCAAGGAGGGACTCTGGACAGTTTACAATAAATATACAATCTAAAATTCAGTATAAACTCTAACTAATACATTAAAATGGCTACAGCTAAAAATAGAATAGAAATAGAATAGAATTCAGATGGCAACAAAATATTATTTTAGTCCGTGAATATATAAGGGGTCATTCTAGGGCACCAGCCATCTCCAAGAGTGACTATTCCCCTCCCTGCCCCAATCATTGCTCTTATATCGTTGTTCTTTGTGAAGAAATTGGAACAAGTGACATAAAGCTCCTCCTCCATATAGAGATAGTTATTGATTGGAAAAAGTGTTGTCATGAGTATTTGAGCTGAAGAATGAGATGGTTCCTTTCCTTACTCTTGAGGAACAAGAAGAATTTTGTTAGTTACTGCAGATGAGAGTTGATCAGCAAATGTATCTTACTTAGTGGATATCCTTGGGCATTCAGACAAGCGGGGCATCTGTGGAGAGGATCAAAAAGTCAAAATGGCAGCCATGACTATCCCATCAAAGTCACCAGTTTGACTTTTTTGATACCCCCCTCCACAGACACCCCTGCAAACAAGGTGAACTCCAGCATACAGGGCGAAGTTTAAAATGTCTTACCCTTATCAGACAAAATTATCGGCCTTATCGACTGATAGGATGAGATCTACCATTTCTGGATCTAACTGTATGATATCTATCTATCTATCTATCTATCTATCTATCTATCTATCTATCGTACATATATATATATATATATATATTACAGCCGGCTAGAGTCCTCCGATAGGGAGGGGATAAGCGGGGTATAAATATGATAAATAAATAAATATACATATACATATACATATACATATACATATACATATACATATATATCATACATATATACATATACATATACATATACATATACATATACATATACATATACATATACATATACATATACATATACATATACATAATTGTTTATTATTGGTATTTATAATTTTTATTGATTTTAAACCTTTACTGTGAACCGCCCAGGGTCCCTCCTCATGGGAGAGATGGGCGGGCTATAAATGTAATAAATAAATAAAATAAATAAATAAAAATTAACACTCTGGGAGAGATGTTAAGAGATGGGACTGTGCAAGTGAAGAAGGAAATATGGACATGATCTCCAAATGTTGCTACAACAAACAATAATCAGGTCATACCACTAACTGCCAAGCATCTTGAAGTACTGGGGGGGGGGGGGGAATCAGTACTGTTTTCCAAATAAATCCTATTAAAAACTATGACTAGTTAAGAAACCTCTTTACCGAAGCAACATCAAACTGAATCCAGCTTGATCTCATAGAACAGAAGGAATTAGTAGGCATAGCCAACAATCAGAAGTTGAAATTAAAGCATATGGAAGGGTCTTCTGATGAATTGAGGGTACAGGTGAAGAATAAATAACCTCATATTCCCCCCCCCCCCAAAAAAAAGTCTCCCATAATTCTCATACACTTTTAAACATTTTACCTGTGTGAGTTGGGAACTGTGATTTTCTGTTCTTGCAAACATAAAAACTGCAAAAAGAGAGATTGCAAACGGTTGAGAAAAAAAAGTGTGCTTGTTCAGTACTTCACCTAATATCAAAAGGCTGTATAAATCTCACCTAGCTAGGTGACCAAAGAGAAGTTATATCCTGGCAAGTTTTTGTTTTGTAAGTTAACAACGGAGATACAGTATATTGGTAGTGCAAGTACTACTATAATTAAGAGATTTTGAAACCTGTGGATTTATTTGCAGCATCTTTTCTTGAAGTTGTAATTGTGCCAATGTGTCTTCTGAAAATAAACACTTTTCTTAGGCTTAAGCCTAAGTCTTTATAGATTCCCTTTTTACACAGTAATTCAACTCATGGCTGCAACATACATCTTCAGGCAACTGTACTAGTGGGAAATGAAACAGGAATACCACAGAATGTGATGTTTTAGTTTAAGGGACTATCATCATAAACAGTTTGAGAACCAATTCTACCACTGGTAGAAACCAATTTCAAAAGTGGCATTTTCTAGTGCAATAAATATTTCTTCTTTGCAATGAGAATCAATATAAAGAAAGCTGAGATTAATTCCCACAAAAGCACCTCAATTTCTTTCTTGAGCAGAGTAGTTATAGAACCAAATCTAGGTATCTAATAGTGAATGTTAATTAACCATTATGCTTAATTCTTGTCCACTGATGCTGAAATGTATGCCATATACCGAATAAAAGTATCCAAGAATATACAAATCAGTTTGATTAAACAAATAGAAAACAGAGAGTATCCTACATTTCCATCAATAAAGTGAATAGCAGGTTGATCCTAGATCTCGAAAGTATTATTTCAATTTTACTCTTCTGGGGGGATTTTTTTAAGAGCAGAAATCAGTATGATTCAGTAGTGCATCTTTAGATAAACAGAAGGGTAAAAAAGTGGAGTATTTAGACTGTAATTATTATACTCCACAATAAGAATAAGTATCACAAACACTTGTAAAATGCACTGTTTTAAAAGCGTAGGATTATGCCTTTGCATGAATGCATCTAACACACAGGTTCATTAATTGTTTACAAACAAATTGTAGACAAACCACAAAAATGATGAACTGACCAAACAGTTAAAATTATCCTGAAAAACCAATGAGAGTTCTAACCCAAAGATCACATCTCTCACTATTTTCTCCCACTGGACAAAATCAGCTAGATGGAAAGGTTTTCCTCCGCCTCTTGAGTAAAGGTCTAGTCATATTATTTTGCTTTTATTAGATGCTTTGCACAAGAAACAAGCCTCGCCATGAATATAGAGGAGAAAATGAGCATCAATTTAATAAATTGCAGTGGCAAAAATACACTGCCATGGCAACCTTTATTGATTTGCTTTGGGTGGCAAAAGTTCTTGAACTTGCAAGGCTTGTTTTCCAGCCAAAAAAAGAGGTCAGAATAAAATGAAATGGGCTGCTCTAGTTTATAATTAGCACACTGTTTCCACACCCTAATCCTTCCAAAGCAGTCTGAAGGAGTCCTGCCAATCATCTCCCTTCCTGTCATCTTCCGAATGATGAAAACATGCTGAGAACACAACGAGCCCGATCTGTGCTCTTTTTCCATCTGACCCGCAAAAAGACACCCTTCAATCAGTGCCCTATCTAGGCTGCTGGTCCAAGAGCAAGTCAAGTCAAATCAAATTAAAATCCCTTCATCTTAACTCTGCACAAAAAGGAAATGAAAGTATCTACATGCATTTGTCTAGTGGCGAAAATAAATAAGTCTGAGCATTTGTAATGGGAGGAAGCTGACTGACTCCCATGCTGACTTCCTTCTGTATTAAAAATCCCACTGGGAGCTGTAAGGGGGGAAGGATATTGTCTTATCTCATCTGCAGCAACAGCTAAGCGGGGGGGGGGGGGGGGGGGGGAACTGGGGTAATACGTTTGAAAGAAAATGCATATTTAGGCTGCAGGAGCTGGAATTCACTGAAAGGGCCCTTCCATACCACCACCATTTCCACTCTGTTGGAATAACAACACTCCCCCATATACATACACAAAGAAACAAAATAAAATTAAGAACCAAAGGGCCTGGTACTTACATCATGCTTGCCCCCTGCAGAATGGGAAGGGAAACAAACAAAATGGATGTCAATTGGATATTGGTTTTCTCCATAATGTACTGGCTAGGGAGATGAAGCTTATAAGTGTGGAGGACATGGGGAAGCAAGAGTTTCCTGCAGGGGAGAAATAAACTGCCCACAAACTCGACAGAGCTGTTTTTGCACTATGAGTAGCTCCAAGCTGCGCCAGAAACAAATTGTCTTTGTGCCAAATTCTGCCACTATTGTGCTACTGAAAAGGACTGGAGCTGCTTTTGAATTGGTGCAGAGTCCTCAAGTGGAAAGTGCCCAAAGATTGGCTTAATTGGTAGTGTGAAGGCCAGGTTCCTGAATATTTTAGGAGGAATGTTAAACTGTTCGTCTTTGCTTGATAATGCATTCATTCGTTCACTACATTATGCCAAAACAGAGAAGGTTGAAGGCTCTGTCTTTAAATCTGGGTTTTCCTATGCATGAAAACAAAGAAATAGTATTTTGTAAAAATTGAAGATTTCATATCTCCAGCTCTTATATCCCTACAGAGAAGTACTTGCAGGTTGAGTGTCTCCTTCTGGATATGTGTTTTCTGCTTTGAAAACAAATCTACACATGATTTCATTCATTTTATTATGAATCTACACATAAGTAAAGAGGAAGGGACTGGAAGTCATGTCACATCTCATGCTTCACATCAAAAGACCCAGGTTCGATCTTTAGCATCTGGGGGAAAGCTCTTGGATTAACAGCTGCTGCTTGTCGGTATAGCAGTAGGTCATTGCTTTGACATATAGCTCCTTCTTAAGGCTGGGATTTAGAGACGTGTCATATGATTAGAAAACTATGTCACATTCTGCAGATTTCTCTAATCCAGTACATCTCCACTCCTCATCTGACGATGTTCCAAAAGTTCCCTTAGGAGGGCTATAAGAGCAGCAAGTGCAGAAGGGAAGAAAACAGAAAATCCCTGGGCTTCATTGTGCTTGTCTATAATTAGATCCAAACAAGAGTTTCCAATAGTAAAACATACTCTACTCAATCAGGGCAAGATTCCATGCAGTGCAACATTATGTATCCAAGAGTATCTAGCTAGCTGCTTCTACAAAATTTGTGCACAGAGTATGTGAGGATAACTCAACTTCTACGGTTGGGGATTAACTATCATCATCAAAGCATTTTGTGCAATTTCAGAGACCAGCTGAAAGTTGGCTGCCAAGCAAGAAGTGTTAATTAATTAAAGACCAAGAAGTCCTAACAAATTAAATTATAAAAATGAAAAGTATAGAAATACTACATAGTGAATCACTGGCATCACTGAAGACAAATGGAGTTGAGTTAAAATAAGGAAAGGACTGGTCATATTAGTTAATCTAATTAATCATGAATTTGAGTAAACTCCGGGTGACAGTGGAGGACAGGAAGGCCTGGCGTGCTATGGTCCATGAGGTCACGAAGAGTCGGACACGACTAAACGACTGAACAACAACAACAAAAATAGATTCAACTGATGACATTAAGATGAAATAAACTTATTAAGGACCGCACTTGTTGCCTTCCACAGTTATAGGTAAAAAGCTGATGCTTTCTCATAATGCTGTAAACATCCATTAAAATGGTCCTTCAGATCAACTAGCTCATAATCCTCCAAAAAGTTGTAGACTGACATATGTTCATATTTAAATAGTTCTGGTATCCATTAACAAACTTTGTTGCTGATTAAAGTAGTTTCCCAATATGCAATGTCTTCTGGTGGAACTGCAAATAACAAGGGAATCAAACAGGGCTTGATGCTTATATATCTACATACATGCTGAAATCACATGGAATTAGATATAATTTGTGGTAACTTGCATGAGATCTCTCATGAGATATGGGGTAGTTTGAAATTTGTGCAAAATTGTCCAGGAACACCAAAGATCACCAATCTCTGAAGTAGAGTGTAAAGAATATGATTTAAGAAGCTATACGTTCTTTTGCATAGCACCATGTGATTGAATGGCAGAAATCTAGTGAATCAACCATGAACCAACAACTATGGGAAGTCAAGGCATTCAATGAAATGTACTGCTCTATATAACACAGGACAATATGTCTACATAACTTTACACATATGGAACAAGAAAGCTTAGTAAAACTATAATCCAAGTGGAACTGCTAAAATTCTCCTTTCTATCCAACAATTGAAATAGAATAAAAATGCTAACATGGCAAATCAGGCGATTGCAATGTAATATCTTCTTGAATATCTGCTTCAAAGACAACATTTAGCTAGGATCAGTCTCCCAAAAGAATTCAAGAACTAAAATCTTAAACTAAGAAATCATGCATATATTTGTAAAGACAACAAGAAATGTTGGAGTTCTTTTCAAGAAGAAAGGAAAATTTTAAAATCAGGGAACATATTGAAGTCCACTTCCCTCTAGGCACCTCTAATAATTAAACATTAAGCTACTGAGCTCTCAAAAAGTATAAAATAGTTGTACCCCATGCTATGTTATAGCAGTGCCTGGCTAATGAATTCCAAATGTCACTTTAAAGTAACAGCTAAAACTGGCCTTCAAGACCAACACTTGGTGTATAAAGAGAGCCAGTTTGGTCTGTCTGTCTATCTATCTATCTATCTATCTATCTATCTATCTATCTATCTATCTATCTATCTATCTATCTATTTATCTATCTATCTATTTATTATTTCAATTTATTCCCCGCCCATCTCCCTTGCAAGGGACATGGTTAAGGTGCTGGGCTAGAAACGAGGAGACTGAGAGTTCTAGTCCCGCCTTAGGCATGAAAGCCGGCTGGGTGAACTTGGGCCAATCACTCTCTCTCAGCCCTAGGAAGGAGCCAATGGCAAACCAGGAGACTGAGAGTTCTAGTCCCGCCTTAGGCATGAAAGCCGGCTGGGTGACCTTGGGCCAGTCATTCTCTCTCAGCCCAACCCACCTCACAGGGTTGTTGTTGTGGGGAAAATAGGAGGAGGAAGGAGTATTAGGTACTGTATGTTCGCCGCCTTGAGTTGTTTATAAAAATAATAATGGTGGGATAAAAAAATAAACAAAATATGAATAAATAAATAAACTCATTTGACCAAGAACATTAAGCAATAATTTGGACAGCAATATCAGCCAAAAAAAAGCACCACCTTTGGGGGAAAGGTAGACAAATGGTGGACTGCAGTTAGTTCTACCTAAACCTGCCAAAAGTTCTCTCAACAAAAGAGCAGGCAGATGACTGAGGTACAGAAGATAAGCATGAGATTAAATTATAGCCAGGGACCTGTGGTTGGAAGAAGAACATGTTGAAAAGCTACAACCTAAGAAAGCAGTTCTGGTTTTACGTCTAAAAATGAAATTGGAAGGGCAAGTACTAATTGTAAATTTCACAAAGCTTCACATTGAGATCAAGAGAGTTCTTTCCTTTTTGTTATATCGGATACTATCATACTGTATCTCCAGAGCCTCTTTCATATTTATGTAAGGAAGAGAGAAGTCTTCCACTGGAGAAAATCAAATTTAGTTGAATTCATATCTCTCTCTCTCTCTCTCTCGCTCTCGCTCTTTCTCTCAGTTGTCCATCAACCCAAAGTATATTATATGTGACTGGATTGAAGCTGTGCAGTTCTTAAAAACAATTGGGGATTGTTGAGACTCTGAGGCTCTTCAGGGCATGAACTCTATTCTTGCTATCATTTCCAGTAATAACAAAGTATAAATTGCAATTTAGGGAATGGAAAGAAAGATGAAATGCTGATGAACAGAACAGAACAGGAAGATTAACTAGCTATGAAATATGCTTTGTTCCAGTATTTCTTTGTAAGGATTGGGGTATCTAATATATTTGTCCTAGAAGATGTTGAATAAAATATTCCCTCAGAGTACAAGACTGCAGCATTTAGGGCAAAAATTGCATCCAGCTGTAGCGCTAAAGAGTTCAGCATATACATGGGGATGGCACTGGAAACAATCACCAAAATGAATAATTCTTGAGGGGCGTGGTGGCTCAGCGGGTAAGACGCCAGGCTTGTCGATCGGAAGATCGCAAGTTCGGAGGTTCGAATCCCTAGCCCCTCCTGACGGAGTGAGCTCCCGCACTTGCCCCAGCTCTTGCCAACCTAGCAATTCGAAAGCATGCAAATGCAAGTAGATGAATAAGTACCACTTCGGTGGGATGGTAACAGCGTTCCGTGTGCGTCATGCTGGCCACATGACCGTGGAAACGTCTTCGGACAACGCTGGCTCTTCGGCTAAGAAGCAGAGATGAGCACTGGCCCCTAGAGTCGGACACGACTGCACAAATGTGCGGGGGGGGGACCTTTACCTTTACCTTTAAGAGGGAAATCCACAGCAGAAAAAGCAGCTGTGCTATTCTTTCTCAGATTAAAGTTTTAAAGATTTCCACTGCGTCCCACTAATATTACTGCGGCAGTCCACCAGTAGCCAATACATGTACCATCCAATGAGAACTATGGACTTATAATGTCAAGGAAGGATTCTGCACTGACATTTGGGGTGGAAGATTTCAGTGGTTTGCTCATTTGTCAGTTGTCCACGTTGGAAACCTGAACATTGAATCTCCACAATAACAGATTTCATAAAGTGATTCTGAATCAATAGGACGATCCTGAATTGTTCACACATAACCCCTAACCCCCAAGCACAGCAAGTTCCCTTGTATTTCACAAAACTACACACAAAATTATACAAAAAAGTACAGAACTTCAGTAACTGTTGTAAGATACATAGTTTCTGCCCATTTATAAACCCATTTAACTATACTAATTTTGAATTGGTCACTGTGTCCATCTCTTGACTCAAACATTTTGTAACATTGGTGAACCCAGTCAACTTCTCTTTATATGTACTATCTATATCTTGGCATCTATACCATCTATATGTTCTGGAATGTGTCCAGAAAACAATACCTGATGGTCACTCTAGTACACCTTGGACTCTGTCTCAGATAAGCTTATCATTTTATCATGAGCACATCATTAGTTTAATATTATTATTGACGTACTATCCTCCCATCCTCATATCTGAGGCCACTTTTCCTCAACTTTTTCAAGCGGCACCTATTTCCCTTAAGATGAAGCACAACATAGCAGTGTGCCATTTCAAGTAGCCCATGAGAGTTAGGTTTTTTTACGAGAAAAACTGCTTTAGGAACCACCAACCAGATTGATTTTATGACTTGAAGAAGGCCTTGAAGTAGTGGCTCCTCAAGAAAAGTGATAATTCTTTGCTTAGGCCTTGTATTATTCATGATTTTTCAACTGATTTATCCCTCCCAGCTTTTTAGAAAACTAATGCTCACACTTCTTAATTTTTCTCTTGTTTTGCAAGAATATTAAAGTAGCACAGTTCTCAGTGTTTCCCCTTTTATTGAAGCTATTTGTATTACCTGTTTCATTCTCATGTCTACTTTTTTAAGACTTTAAAGAAAAACTCTGGTCCTTAACCAACCTTTAACTCTTTCTTTGATGTTATTTTCTGCCAATCTGTGAGTTCTTTTCTTTTCTTTTCTTCTTTTCTTTTCTTTTCTTTCTTTGGTAAATGTAAGCAATAAGCACATCATCTTTTTTCTTTTTTAATTTTTTTTTCTTATCTTGTCAAATGCTTTGAAGATATATAAACAAGTGTAAGAGACAACTTGAAAAGAGAATAAAAGAATACAATACAGATAAATAAACCAGAGATTTAAAAATGTCATGAAGGTTATAGCTATATCCTCCATGACAAAGGTAAAGCACACTATCTTTTAACCCTCTTATATCTTTTTCATGAGAAACTACATTTCCCATTGTTTGGCTTGAGCAAAAATAAGAAGGCTTTGTCAAAATGTATATAGAACCGTTCACCACTGAAATTAGCAGATGAATATTGCATCAAGCTGTGAATTTAATTGAAATCCAAACAGTGAAACACAAAGTAACTGATGAGTTACAATCTAAGAAAATTTATAATTTGTTTGAAATCAATATGTGTATTTCTTCAGAAGAAAGAAATAGTTCAATTCATTTTTAATCTTTTTACTGTAATTCTGGGAAATGATGTTCTGAGCCAAGATTAGTCATGTGTATTCCATGTGTTAAGCAGCCCAGGGAGGGAGAAAGAGAGAGAATTTCTAAACTTTATTATTATTTTCCCCAAATAGTTTACAATAGCCAGAAAAACAAAAATAAATTGAAGGACAATGTTAAAGGTATTTTGTGTGTGTGTTTCAAGTCAGTCTTGTCTACTGGTGTCAGTCTTGTGAGGTAGTCTGGACAAGAAGCACACCCAGAAGCACTAGCTCTAACTTTATAGTAAGGTTACATTAACAGAATCTTGCAAGTCTGAAAGTACATTCTCCCCCTCGCCTTTATAGTCTAGGGAGAAACTAGGGAGGGTCCCTTCTGAGACATTTGCCACGCCCCCATTTTTCTGCGGATTCAGCTGCCACTTGTCTGACCATTGTCTAGTCTGCGGCTCTTCCTCCTGTCTCCCAAGGTCATTCCCACATACCATTAGAACTAGGAACTGCCTTGAGAAGTCCCTGCGGTTTTCTTGGCAAGATTTTCAGAAGTGGTTTGCCATTGTCTTCTTCCTAGGGTTGAGAGAGAGGGACTGGCCCAAAGTCACCCATCTGGATTCATTCCTAAGGCAGGACTAGAACTCACAGTCCCCTGGTTTCTAGCCTTAACCACTATATTAAACTGGCTCTCAGTATTAAATAATAGTTAAAAATAAAAATATATGCCTATGTATAGTATATGCAAAAAAAAAAAGTTACATCACCCACTGAGAAGACTCTGGGCAGCATATAATAAAACACTGACATAAAAGAGCCATATCCCATACATAAAACCATAATTAAAACTTAACTTTAAATAATGATTGTCTAACTAATAGTTATCACCTAAGTGTGGAAAGCCTATTTAAACAGAAACTTTTCAATGCATTCCTAAACAGCAAGAATGAAATAGATCTACTGTAACTAATAATTAATGAAAATCAAAATAGTGAAAACAAATAAAAATGGCCAGCTGGAATAAGGAGACAAAGCCCATTTAAAAGCCAAAAAAAGTAAGCATATTTATCTGGGAAAGATATGAGAGTAATGTGGTACTACCACCAAGAAACCTTGTTCATGAGAGATCAGTTGCTCTCTTATAGCTCATGTCAGAGGTGAAAGTGATTCTTCAAGAGCATCAACAAAAACACTCATTAATGCACTTGTCCAGAATATTCAAGCACTTTCACGCATTGACCTCCTTTATTGGACTGGTTATAGCATAACCATATAGAAGATGCTTGTTTGGCTTAATTAGTTTGGTTTGGTTTGGTTTGGTTTAGTTTTTTTTAAAAAATCCCTGACTTAAAACAAACAAACAAAAGTCAGTGTTGGCCTTCTCCATGATAGGAGTTCAGTTCAGTTCAGTTCAGTTCAGTTCAGTTCAGTTCAGTTCTGTTCTGTTCTGTTCTGTTCTGTTCTGTTCTGTTCTGTTCTGTTCTGTTCTGTTCTGTTCTGTTCTGAAGGAACATTCAATCATTCACTTCTCAAAACACACTAGGATTCGCAAGGCATGTTAAGGGAACCAGACTTCACTTTCACTTTATCACCTATCATTATATATGTCTGGAACGTGTTGATATCTGAAGTGACAACTTCAACAGATGCTCATACTTCATTCAGCCTTTTGCTATGGTTCCAATGGCGACCACGATCAAACAAGTAGACCAGACTAGGAAACCAATGCTATATAGGTCAGGATTTCTTTTATTGTAACAGCTACAGTGACAGAAATTTGCAAGTTTGAATGTGCCTCCCCCTCTCTCACTTTATCGTCATGTGAACTAGGTAGGTCCTTGTCTGAGATATTTTCTCAAGTTAGTTTCTTGGCTCCTGGTGAAGTCCCACTTATCTGATGTTTTGTCAGTCCTTCGAGGTAGACCAGACTAGGAAACCAAAGTCATGCAAGCTAATACTACTTTTATTATAACGCTTTAGTAACAGAATCTTGCAAGTCTGAATGTGCTTCCCCCTTCCTTCCCCTTATTTTCATGAGAGTTAGGGAGGGTCTTGTCTAAGACGCTTTCTCAGGTTACAATTCTATCCTGGACTCAGGTTTCTTTTATTTGACCATTGCCTTGGTAGCAGCTCTTCTTCCTGTCCTTCAAGGCCATTCCCTATGTCCTCTACAACTTTGTAGATCATCTGAGTGGGCAGGTGTAATTGTAGGGCCATTACCATGTCACTTTTTGTGTCCACCTACTGTCAGGTAAGCATACCATGTGCCCTGCCTGCTTATAATTCCATTTTAATGCTATTTTAATGACATATTTGAAATTAGTCCACTATGAAATTTTCTCATAAGGAGGAGGAGGGGGGAGGAGGAGGGGGGGTCATCAACAGAAGGTGCTCTGTTTAAGTGTCGAAACGTCTTCTATTGATGGAAAGCACTTTTGCAGAGTGAAATGAATGGAAATAGCCACTTGCTTCTGGCTGTTCCAGGAGGAAAAAAATTGAAGCTTTCAGTATCTTAGCTCCCTCTACTGAAGACAAGAAATGGCGCAGATTCTTCTCTTCTTCCATTTCTGAAAGGAAAGAGAACCCGCAGCCTATGAGTAAGGGAGTAAGGGAGTCAGTAGAGGTTGGAGAGTACAGTGTGGATAGAGGAAAAGAGCAGGTGGACTGGGAAGGATCCAGCAATGGGAGAAAAGAGAGCTGGGTAGAATCGTGCAGAGGTTAGTAGTGCTGGGCAGCATGAGGCATCAGTGATACAATTAGATTTAGTCTTTCCAACACAACTAATGTTCAACAGCAACTTTTATTATGGCCTTTATATTTGTGTTTATATACATGCACCTAAAATTATTGATAAGACTAAAAAGTAGGTATAAAATACAATAAAAGTACATAACAATAAAATTACTGTAATAACAATAATACAAATATGAGTTGTGATCAGCAAGATTAGTGCTAATCTTCAGTCATAGGTAAAACGAATAGAACAAATAGAGGCACAAAATCTATTTGGTCCTGATCAGATAGAAGAAGAGACAGATAAGCATTGTGACAAAAGGATCCAATTCAGAAATGGGGCTGATGCACTCCCTAAAAGTCTTTCTATCTAATGGATCCCTATAAGAGAGTTGCTTGGGCAGCTGCTGAGAATGTTGCTGACTGTTCCATTCTCAGCCTCCTTCCCGCCTCCCTCCTGGTCACATAATCCAGACTCCATAGGAAGTATACAACCACCACCATCACCACAATTGATAAAAATCTACCAGATGGCTACCAAAAATATTCAATCCAGGTCAAAAGCATAGTGGAATAGTATTTTGAAAGGGGCTGCTTGAATATCTCGGGATAAGAAGTTCCAAAGTACAGGGCCTCAACTGAGGACTACTGTCTGATCCATGTCCTCATTTCACACACATTGGGCCTCTAAGCAGGCCTTCTTATGATTTTCCTACCATATGGGCAGGTTCATAGACTTTCGCTATGTCCAGTCATTATAGCCTTTCTTTACTGTTGCTCTCAAAGCATCAATATTGTAGCATTTGCGAAGGAAAGAATAACATTCACTTCTGGGAAAATGTGGAATCTTTGGGGATTCTCTTTTTATTATTAAAGTATTGTTTGCATTCTCTCTGAAATCGTTTGAAACCATCTCAATGTTTACCCTGAAGACATGCAAGAATGAAGTCAGAATTGTGGGGAATCTGGTCCTCTCAATGCACTGAAACATTTTCACTGTTCCATCAGCAGACACATTGGTTTATTTATTTATAATCTGATAGCTGTCTTCATGCATTTCAGGATCCAAAGCATGCCTCATCTCCTGTTCATATTCATGCTTAGGATTTGATGACAGTTGAAGAGGGCTTATACTTGTTTGTCTCTTGCAGAAGGTTTAGAAGACAAGACAAGATTTTCATTGTCTCTATCTAGCAGAGCAGAACAGGTACAGGAAAAGAACATACCTGATTCCAGCCTTATGAGTGTGAGTCCAGAACCACCTCCTCCAGCACAACTGGATCCCAACATTCAACCAAATCACTCCCTGGCAGACTGTTAGCAGTTTGGCTGTGCTGAAGAACTTCAATATGCCTCAACTAATCAGACCCTTTACTAAACTTTCCAAAGCAAATACGTAGGGCCATCAATCTGGACCAGGATGCATAACCGTTTTTGGACTAATGGCCATACTTGGCCTTTGAGTGGTATACTGAAAACCCACTCCAAAAACAAGGTGAGGCCAGGACAAAAACTAAATGTAATATTACTCTTCATAGTTCTATGGCAAATTTAGTAGAGGCTCTGGGGCCACTATTGTAGGGGTGTGGTGGCTCAGTGGGTAAGATGCCAGGCTTGTCGATTGGAAGATCTCAAGTTCAGAGGGTCGAATCCCTAGCCCTGCATGACGGAGTGAGCTCCTGCATTCGCCCCAGCTCTTGCCAACCTAGCAATTCGAAAGCATGCAAATGCAAGTAGATTAATAGGTACCACTTCGGTGGGATGGTAACAGCGTTTCGTGCACGTCATGCTGGCCACATGACCGTGGAAGCGTCTTCGGACAACGCTGGCTCTTCGGCTAACAAACGGAGATGAGCACCGGCCCCTAGAGTCGAACACGACTGCACAAATGTGCGGGGGGAACCTTTACCTTTACTGGGGCCACATCTAGGTTTTTGAGCCCCTGTGCATTCAGGTTGTGCACCCCTGTTGTAATCCATCACAAATTCTCTAATGCTAAATTGTAAAGACATCTTCAGGCATTATCTAGAAGTGCTGTTCTGCCAATGTCCTAATCAATGTAAGGAATCTAAGTTTAATAAATAACTTTCTGAGACATTATAGACTGTAAGAAGAAGGGATAATTCTGACTATGTTCCATGCTATCTCAGGCATATTTATCTTGTTTCAATTAATTTAGGATATGTAATGTAAATTAATTAAAATTACATATCCTAAATTTAACTGATGCCTGTGTAAGTTCTCAGGATTTATCAGTGTAGGGACTCAAGTCCTGGCGACTACCACACATGATTCTTGCTGCACACGTGGATACAGGCCCATGAAAGATGCAGTTCTCCTCATTTTGGATGTGTTGATGTTTGCTTTGGGGCCTGCAGAATATCCTTTGGGGAACCCATCTCAATAAAGAGAGGAAAGTTCAATGGAGTCCATTGCAGACAAGATAGGAAAGCAGCTATTAGGGAACAAGGCCTTGATTATTTTAAACAAATACAACAGAATAACTTCAGGCATCTCATTTGACATTCTCCAAATCCATTCTAAAAGAGTTCTTCCCAATCAGACCTGAAAGGAATCCATATAAACCTGTTCCTAACTGTGTAAATTAATGTTGTGGTTGAACTTTCTTACTGTAGGTCTAATTTGTTCTCCTCGCCTTCGGTTCAGTTAAATGGCTTTGTTATGTAAGTATATTAAAGGAGAAAGAGGAACACAACTGGGCCTGGAAATTATGTTTTCTATTCATGGTAGGTTTCATAATTAATGAAGGCAAGTTGTGCAGAAAATATTTTAACAAGTGATGGTTATGTTGCTATGATAACTTGTTGAATATCTCTAACCATTCTCTTCCATCTGATTAAGGCCATAATGAGAGCCAGTTTGGTGTAGTGGTTAAGGCAGAGCTTTCCAAACTTTTCATGTTGGTGACACACTTTTTAGACATGCATCATTTTGCGACACACTCTTACAACAGGGCATCATTTCGTGACACACTCTTACAGCAGGGCACAAGGCAGGCACTAGGACCTGCGCGGAATCCTGGCAGGGCTTGGAGGCAGCAGCAGCCGCAACACACCCAGACACTGCAGCCGACACATTAACGTGTTGCGATACACAGTTTGGAAAGCTCTGGGTTAAGGCATCAGGCTAGAAACTGGGAGAGTGAGTGTTCTAGTCCCACCTTAGGCACAAAGCCAGCTTGGTGACCTTGGGCAAGTCCCTCTCTCTCAGCCCTAGGAAGGAGGCAATGGCAAACCACTTCTGAAAAACCTTGCCAAGAAAACTGCAGGGACTTGTCCAGGCAGTCTCCAAGAATCAGACACGATTTAATGGATTAAAAAAAAAGACATAATAAAATTCTTATTGGTCTGAAGATTCAATGGCTGACCTAGGAACACAGGAAATGCTTCTTAACATGTCCAAGCATTTGGAAATGGTCTTTGCACACATCCTCCAGTCTGCAACCATTTAACCACATTGTTCAGATTTTAATTCATGAATGTTAAAATCTCACCCTACAGACCAGCTGGTAAATTCTGTTCTCACAGGACTCTTAATAGTACATTATATTAGCAGCTGCTGCACATGGAAAGAATGTCCATGGTCTGCACACAAAGCAATTTGCAAGAGAAAGTAGCACCACTAGTCAATGCTCTTACATAAGTGGAACTCGCATCACAAATTGGAGCCCATTTAATTCTAAGACACAACTTTCACCAGATGGGAAATTATCATGTGGCAATGGGACTGCAGCCAATTATGGAAGTCTATTCCACTGTACTATTCAAGAAGCTCCAAATTATTTCCATACTGTTCAGGCCCCTGGGGAGGGGTATTTATTCCCATTCCAACTCCCTTAAAGGGGGAGTTGATAAAGGTGACAGTTTAATGTATTTTTATAAAAATGGCAACATATTTTGAAAATATTTATCAGTAGTTTAGTTACAAAACCATTGTTAATTCAGAACCATAAACATAAACCAACTGATTGGTTAGTTAATTAATTTGTATATCCGCATGTATTCTAAATCTCATCCAGCAGCTTTATTGTTACTCAATATGGCTGCTACTTAACTTTTCTTTGAATTCTTTCTTGCTTTTTAATGTTTTTTTCTCAACTTTTGTTTCTTATGGTACTCCAAAAAAGGGGAGGTTGGTTTATTTATTTTTCTTAACAGGTTTTACAGAAAGAAGTATTAAAAAAAGAAGAAAACAAAAAACAGAAATGTATGAAAAAGAACAAAAAACCAGCACTAACTTAACAACACACATACAGTAGGTATTTTTAAAAAATGAATCTATTATTCCAGATCTTTCTTTTAAAATGACTTATTCCCCAGCTATTTGCTTTTTCATTATGAAAATATTTATTTTAGAATTTAAAATGTTCATAGAGAGAAGAAACCAATCAATATTGATTTTAAAAATGCACCATAATGGCCACAATATGGGTCTGCTCACTCTCAATGATCTCCTTGAACAGCCTTTCCCACCTCATTAGCAGCTCTTCCTACAACCTGGTATGAGAAACCCTACAATCAAGACATTTTAAATTGTAATGGTTCATGCTGGAGAGAGAGAGAGAGAGAGAGAGAGAGAGAGAGAGAGAGAGAGAGAGAGAGAGAGAGAGAGAGAGAGAGAATAAGAAAAAAACATGGAGGTAAAAATGGTAATAATTGAGTTCTTAGTACCTGTAGATCACATTTTATAGGTGCACTTCATTTTTCAAAATTTGAAAAAATGGCAAATTTTGCGACCTGTTACAATTCTTACTGGCGGCAAGATGCATCACTTTCACTAAGTGGTAACTTTTTCCCATGGGGTGTATTTTTCAAAGGTGTAGCTATGCTAGCTTTGTCTGTAGCTTGAATCATGTCAACTGGATTTCTATTTTCTTAGTGGAAACGTTTCACTCCTTATCCAAGGAGCTTCTTCAGTCTGAGTAAAGTTAGTAAGGGAATCCTTAAATATGTTTCTAGGCTGGCTGTGTGACCTTGCACCTGGGGCTAGGTCATGGTTATTTTGAGATGTTTGTTTCTAAGTCCCTTTATCATCTAAAGGAGGATCGTTAAGATTACCCTGCTGCTGTTGAGCTTGTGAAATGGTCTTAATCTTCCTAGGCACAGAAGACAAAGCAGGAAGGAAGATAGGGGAAAGGTTATGCCTGAGGCCCCCACCTCTATTCAAGGAAGGATTTTCCAAGTTGGCATGAATGGATTCCTTGACCCCTCTCTCAAACCACCTATCTTCTCTGTCTAAAATGTGAACATTAATGTCCTCAAATGAGTGTCCTTTTTCCTTTAGATGAAGATAAACTGCTGACTCTGGTCCTGTGGTGTTACTTCTCCTGTGTTGGGCCATCCTCCTGTACAAAGGTTGTTTGGTTTCTCCAATGTAGAGTTCAGAGCACTCCTCACTGCACTGGATTGCATACACTACATTGCTTTCCTTGTGTTTTGGAGTTTGATCTTTGGGGTGTACAAGCCTCTGTCTCAGTGTGTTGGTGGGTTTGAAATATACAGGTATGTGGTGTTTGCCAAATATCCGTTTTATCTTTTCAGACACGCCAGCCATGTAAGGAATGACCAGGTTCTTCCGTTTACTCTGAGTCTCAGCCCTATCTGTCGCTGTTTTAGGTCTGGTAGACTTAGATTTAGTGAAGGCCCAATTTGGATATCCACAGGCCTGCAGAGCTGTTCTCAGATGCTGCTTTTCATTCTTTTTGGAATCCATGGAGGTGGGGATGGTTTCTGCTCTGTGTGACAATGTCCTGATGACTCCTAGTTTGTGCTGCAGTGGATGGTGGGAGTCAAACATCAGGTATTGATCTGTGTGTGTGGGTTTCCTGTAGATCCCTATTTCTACCTTGCCACCGGTCCCAATGAGGACTTCACAGTCTAGGAATGCCAGTCTGTTGTCCTTGGTGTCTTCTCTGGTGAAGCTAATGTTGGCATCTATAGTGTTTATATGGTCCGTGAAGGCCTGTACTTCCTGGGCCTTGATTTTGACCCAGGTGTCATCCACATACCTAAACCAGTGGGTGGGCACCGTTCCCTGGAATGTGTTGAGTGCTTTCTTCTCCACTTCTTCCATGTATAAATTGGCCACAATGGGTGACACAGGAGAACCCATGGCACAGCCGTGTTTTTGTCTGTAAAAGTCACCTCTGTATGTGAAATAAGTGGTGTTAAGACACAGGTCCAGAAGATGGCAGATCTGGTTTGGGTTGAGATGGCTTCTCCTTTCCAGGGTGCTGTCCTCTTCTAGTCTCTTCCTGACAGCGGATAGAGCATGAGTGGTGGGGATGCTGGTGAAAAGGGAGGACACATCAAAGGAGACCATAGTTTCATCTGTATCCAGTTTCAGGATCTTTGCTTTGGAAACAAATTCTTCCGAATTATGGATGTGGTGTTCAGAGTGTCCAACTAGAGGTGCTAGTATGGTAGAGAGGTGTTTGGCAATGTTGTATGTTACCGAATTGATGCTGCTGACTATGGGTCGGAGGGGTGTTCCTTCCTTGTGGATCTTAGGAAGTCCGTAGATGCAGGGGATGGCTTCTCCAGGATACAGACGGTGGTAGGTAATCCTATCGATGGAGCCATCATGTTCCAATTGTTTCAAACTGTCTATTGCCTTTTTCTTGTAATTGTTGGTGGGGTCTCTTTTCAGTTTTTCATATGTATGGTGATCCTCCAAAAGTGAGGTAATTTTATTGTGGTAGTCTGCAGTGTTTAGAACCACTGTACATCTTCCTTTGTCAGCAGGTAAAATGTTGATGGTTTCATCTTTGCTGAGGGCTGTCAGGGCTCTCCTCTCTTGGACGGTAAGGTTGGGGGGAGGAGGTTGAGCACTGGACAGAGCTGCAGATATTTTAAGCCGGAGTTGTTCTGCTTCTTCAAAAGGTAGGTGGTTGTTGTGGATGGCAGATTCTGTGGCTGTAATGAGCTCCACAACCGGAACTTGCTTGGGAGTGATGGCAAAATTAAGACCTTTGGCTAGGACATCTCTCTCTGGTTGGGTAAGTTCTCTGTCTGAGAGATTTTTCACCCACATGTTCTTTTTGTCCTCTGTGGTCCTGTTGTTGTTGTTCCTCCCAGCGGTTTCTCCAGTTCCTTGTTTCTGCTTGCTGCGAGAAAGAAGAATGTCAAATTTCTTAGTTTGCCTCTCCTTTGTCTTGTGATGCTGGGCCAGCTGTACTTTATTGCCAAGCTGAATAACTCTATCCAGGATTGGGTCAGGAAGGGTGGCTGTGAGTTCCTGGTGAAGGTTTTCAAAATTGTATTGCAGGGCATCAATGGTGAAGTGGACTTGCCTTAGTTGGACACTCTGAACACCACATCCATAATTCGGAAGAATTTGTTTCCAAAGCAAAGATCCTGAAACTGGATACAGATGAAACTATGGTCTCCTTTGATGTGTCCTCCCTTTTCACCAGCATCCCCACCACTCATGCTCTATCCGCTGTCAGGAAGAGACTAGAAGAGGACAGCACCCTGGAAAGGAGAAGCCATCTCAACCCAAACCAGATCTGCCATCTTCTGGACCTGTGTCTTAACACCACTTATTTCACATACAGAGGTGACTTTTACAGACAAAAACACGGCTGTGCCATGGGTTCTCCTGTGTCACCCATTGTGGCCAATTTATACATGGAAGAAGTGGAGAAGAAAGCACTCAACACATTCCAGGGAACGGTGCCCACCCACTGGTTTAGGTATGTGGATGACACCTGGGTCAAAATCAAGGCCCAGGAAGTACAGGCCTTCACGGACCATATAAACACTATAGATGCCAACATTAGCTTCACCAGAGAAGACACCAAGGACAACAGACTGGCATTCCTAGACTGTGAAGTCCTCATTGGGACCGGTGGCAAGGTAGAAATAGGGATCTACAGGAAACCCACACACACAGATCAATACCTGATGTTTGACTCCCACCATCCACTGCAGCACAAACTAGGAGTCATCAGGACATTGTCACACAGAGCAGAAACCATCCCCACCTCCATGGATTCCAAAAAGAATGAAAAGCAGCATCTGAGAACAGCTCTGCAGGCCTGTGGATATCCAAATTGGGCCTTCACTAAATCTAAGTCTACCAGACCTAAAACAGCGACAGATAGGGCTGAGACTCAGAGTAAACGGAAGAACCTGGTCATTCCTTACATGGCTGGCGTGTCTGAAAAGATAAAACGGATATTTGGCAAACACCACATACCTGTATATTTCAAACCCACCAACACACTGAGACAGAGGCTTGTACACCCCAAAGATCAAACTCCAAAACACAAGGAAAGCAATGTAGTGTATGCAATCCAGTGCAGTGAGGAGTGCTCTGAACTCTACATTGGAGAAACCAAACAACCTTTGTACAGGAGGATGGCCCAACACAGGAGAAGTAACACCACAGGACCAGAGTCAGCAGTTTATCTTCATCTAAAGGAAAAAGGACACTCATTTGAGGACATTAATGTTCACATTTTAGACAGAGAAGATAGGTGGTTTGAGAGAGGGGTCAAGGAATCCATTCATGCCAACTTGGAAAATCCTTCCTTGAATAGAGGTGGGGGCCTCAGGCATAACCTTTCCCCTATCTTCCTTCCTGCTTTGTCTTCTGTGCCTAGGAAGATTAAGACCATTTCACAAGCTCAACAGCAGCAGGGTAATCTTAACGATCCTCCTTTAGATGATAAAGGGACTTAGAAACAAACATCTCAAAATAACCATGACCTAGCCCCAGGTGCAAGGTCACACAGCCAGCCTAGAAACATATTTAAGGATTCCCTTACTAACTTTACTCAGACTGAAGAAGCTCCTTGGATAAGGAGTGAAACGTTTCCACTAAGAAAATAGAAATCCAGTTGACATGATTCAAGCTACAGACAATTCCACCTGGATGACTGAGAACCTTCATAGACATATGCTAGCTTTGGGTTTTCTTTTTCCTTTTTTGCAGAAGAATGGAAAAAAACAGGGCAAACAAAATGAACAGGGAACTTGAACCTCTTCCCTGTCAGAAAATGCTAGAAGGCTCTTCAGGGGATCTTCAGTTTGTAAAAAAAGGCAGCTGAGCGAAGGGCCCTGACGGAGTGCATAAGGTAACCCAGTCCCAAGCCATGAAGGGCTTTAAGGTGACAACCAGCACCTTGAATTGCACCTGGAAATCATAGCATCACAGCTCCCGAAGCAGTGATGTTACATGTGCGGAGTAACCAACACTATTTACAACCCAGGCAGCTGCATTCTGCACCAGCTGAAGCTTCCGAATGCTCTTCAAGAGCAGCCCTATGTAGAGCGCATTGCAGTAGTCTAAACAGGAGGTCATGAGGGCATGAGTGACAGTGAGTAGTGCCTCCTGGTCTAGGAATGGGTGCAACTGACGCACAACCCAAAGGTGTGCAAAGGCCCTCCTAGTCACGGCTGCCACCTGCTCTTCCAGCAGGACCCTCAAATTGCACACCGGTTCCGTTTGGGGCAATGCCACCCCATCCAGGACCAAAGATGGAAAAACCTTGGTCCTGGGAGGCCCAAACACCCAAAGCCACTCAGTCTTGCTTGGGTTGAGCCGGAGCCCATTGAGCCCCATCCAGGACCCTACAGCCTCCAGACACTGAGACAGGACATCCACGGCATCACTCAGACAGCCCGGGGAAGAGATATAGAGGTGGGCATCATCAGCGTACTGATGATACCTCACCACGAACTGTTGGATCACCTTACCCAGTGGCCTCATGTAGATGTTAAATAAGAGGGGTAAGAGAACTGAGCCCTGTGGCACCCCACACAGTAGGGGCCGTGGACTGGACCTCTCCCCTCCTACCAACACCCACTGGAACCGACCACGGAGGAAGGAGGAGAACCAGCACAAAACAGTGCCGCCCACCCCCAACTCCCGAAGCTGATCCAGAAGGATACCACGATCGATGGTATCGAAGGCCACCGAGAGGTCAAGAAGAGCAAGGATGGTTGCACTGCCCCCATCCCACTCCCACCAGAGGTCATCCAAGAGCGCGATCAATGCTGTCTCAGTCCCATATCCTGGCCTAAATCCTGACTGAAAGGGGTCTAGATGAGGTGTGTGTGTGTGTGTGTGTGTGTGTGTGTGTGTGTGTGTGTATGTATGTATGTATAGAAAAAAATAAGTCTTTAATAAATGGGAAAAGGAACACAAAAGATGTAGGCTGTGATCATACCCCTGAAGCTTGAATGTACTGTAAGTGGCATAAGCACAGCAATAGTGATGATATCAATATTTTGGCATTTGTTAATGAAAGCCTTTTGTGAAATCAAATCTGATGCAGACACTTGGTCATGTTGGGAGGAGGATTCTGGCATACATCTGGTCCTGACATATGATGAAATGTTCTCTCTCCGATGTTGTCTCAGTCTCACCATGGCTTCACAGGAGCAACCTACATCAAGGGCTTCCATCCGAAGAGCTACAATTCAAGGAGTCTTGCCTCCACACTGGTTTTTATTTGGGTCTCAGGAGATAGTTACTTCAGTTCTTCTGGCTGTAGGCTGAATTTCATGCCTTTGAGATTCAAAATGGAGGGGGCATCTCAGCCTTTGGGTTATGCCAGTCACTCTTGGTTATAGTGCTGCTTGTCTCACCAGCCATAGCTTCTATCATTGGGTCTAAAAAGTCAAGATGGTGGCTGCAACCACATGATCAAAGCCATGCCCCAGAGGCTTCCGGTGGGAATATGGCGGTCTGAATAGCTGTGCTCGCGGGCTCCGCAAGCAGAACTGACAACACGGCAATTTTCGGGCTCAGGCAGGTTTTTCCTGAAGCCCAGGAGCATTTTTCCAGAGAGAGGAAAAGACTCGGAATCACCCCATCTGTCCTCGGAAAGGCTGCTTGCAGCCAGAAAATTGCAAACAGCATCTGCGATCAACTGGTAAGAGCAGCAGGGAGGCTGGGATGTCACCATTTCCAAGTTGCGCTGTAGCCTTAAAGGGACATTAAGACTGGGCACCCCATTTCTAAATCACTCAATTTATTTTTCTTTTAAATTTATGTACCCTAAGAGAGAATGATATTAAAGGCAAAACTGAAGTACTTTGGCCACATAATGAGAAGACAGGTTATCCTGGAGAAGATGCCGATGCTAGGGAAAGTGGAAGGCAAAAGGAAGAGGGGCCGACCAAGGGCAAGATGGATGGATGATATTCTGGAGGTGATAGACTCAACCATGGGGGAGCTGGGGATGGTGACAGCCGACAGGAAGCTCTGGCGTGGGCTGGTCCATGAAGTCACGAAGAGTCGGAAGCAACTGAACGAATAAACAACAAACAAGCATATACAAAGCAAAAACAGGTCCCTACGAAAACCTAAGGGGAGAAGAGAGGGAAAGACGAAGAGAAAGGCAGAAGGCCAATTTGTGACCTTATTTAGGCTTTTCCCTAGCTTAAGGAACCGCGCGCATCTTCTCCGCAAGAAGAGCAACCTGCCGTCCGCCCTCGGAATACATGGCAAATCTTGATAAAATAGTTAAGAGCAGAGACATCACACTGACAACAAAGGTCCGCATAGTTAAAGCAATGGTATTCCCTGTAGTAACCTATGGCTGTGAGAGCTGGACCATAAGGAAGGCTGAGCGAAGCAAGATAGATGCTTTTGAACTGTGGTGTTGGAGGAAAATTCTGAGAGTGCCTTGGACTGCAAGAAGATCAAACCAGTCCATACTCCAGGAAATCAAGCCAGACTGCTCACTTGAGGGAATGATCTTAAAGGCAAAACTGAAGTACTTTGGCCACATAATGCGAAGACAGGATACCCTGGAGAAGAAGCTGATGCTAGGGAAAGTGGAAGGCAAAAGGAAGAGGGGCCGACCAAGGGCAAGATGGATGGATGATATTCTGGAGGTGACGGACTCAACCGTGGGGGAGCTGGGGATGGCGACGGCTTACAGGAAGCTCTGGCGTGGGCTGGTCCATGAAGTCACGAAGAGTTGGAAGCGACTGAACGAATAAACAACAACAAAACGCTAAGAGAGGCTATCTAGAGCAAGGAGAAATGTGTTCTCTTGGTGCTTATCGTTATTTTTGTGATTAATTCCTTTAAAAAAAATCTTTTAAAGTTTTGGATTTTGCTTCCCATCCAAATATTAAGGAAGGTTGAGAGTATGTAATCGTCTCCCTGCTATTATTTTTGTACTAAATTTGAAGATTTTAGCATTTTCCTACATGTTGAATCTGCTGTTTTGAACTTTCAGCTTTCTGTTGCTACTTTCTCTGGGGAACTGCCTGTTATCATACTTTCACTTCTGTAAACATGTTTCGGAATTTTCTATTATCTTCCACTTTCACTGGTTAAGTACCTAGAGGGTGCCGTAATCTACTGCATGAGACATGGAGGATTTCAAGCAGACTTTCTCAGATTTTCATTGTGACTTTAAACAGATCCTTTTTGTCAAGTTCTTATGCAGGACATTCAGGACATTGTGGAACATACGACCTCTAAAATGTGTCATCTGGTTAGGGATGTCATGGAAGAAATTGAAGAGCTTAATAACGATAGAAATGTTTCTTCTAATAGCGAGATTGGGGCTTCTGTTGAAATGCTGGATGAAGATTGGATAGTCGAGTTGAAGAAATTAAAGGGACAGATCAAATTACAACCCATAGGTGAAATTGAATTGCTGATGAAATGTTTTGGAAAATAAGGGGTTATTATGTATGGGAGGCTTTTTGTTGAGAAGTTTTTAAGGGGGGCAGTTGGGCTGTCTGATTTCTTAATAAAAAAAGCTCTGTGTGTAAAAAAAATTGATGGACATGGCTGAAAATGATAAACTGACTTGTTTATTGAAAGAAAACTCAAGTTATCAATATCTCAAAGAGTGGAAACCATTGATGGACTATTTGCAAAATGCAGGAGGGGTAAAGCTTACATGGGGTTTTGAAGAGTAGATTAAATATAAAAGAGTATATTAGACAAAGAATTATTTCTATCTATTGTATGAAAAACCAACATTTAAGGCAGATTCTTTTATTTACATGACCAGAGATAGATTGGAAGTTATCTAATTTTCATATTTTTTTTCTTTCTTTTACTTTACTATACTTTTTATTTTCTTTTTCTATATTTTGTATTTCTATTCCTATTTCTTTTTCTTTTTCTAACTTTTAACTATGTATTTTAAAATCCTAATAAAATTTCTAAAAAAAAAGCTCTGTGTGTATTGTGGGGATATGTAAATGCTCTGGTTTATTTTGAAGTGGGGTAAGGGCTTAAAAATATTTATCTGGATTGCTTCTAGGGCTGGTTTGACTTCATTCATCTTTAATTATTTGGATTAAGATGAATAAGGTACAATAATAAATGCTTGGTTTTAGGCTTAATATAATTAAGATTATTATAATTGTTGTATTATTAATTATAATGGCAGGCAATTTATATGCTTTTTTAGTTTGATTTTTATTATAGTAGACAGATAAAGCTATGGTTTTCCCAGTAGTAATGTATGGCTGTGAGAGTTGGACCATAAGGAAGGCTGAGCGCCGAAGAATTGATGCTTTCGAACTGTGGTGCTGGAGAAGACTCTTGAGAGTCCCTTGGACTGCAAGGAGGTCAAATCAGTCAATCCTAAAGGAAATCAACCCTGACTGCTCATTGGAAGGACAGATGCTGAAGCTGAAGCTCAAATACTTTGGCCACCTAATGCGAAGAGAGGACTCACTGGAAAAGACCCTGATGCTGGGAAAGACTGAAGGCAAAAGGAAAAGGGGACGGCAGAGGATGAGATGGTTAGATAGCATCACCGATGTAATGAACATGAATTTGAGTAAACTCCGGGAGACAGTGGAGGACAGGAAGGCCTGGTGTGCTATGGTCCATGAGGTCACGAAGAGTCGGACACCACTAAACGACTGAACAACAACAACAACAAGACAGAAATGTATAGAATAGTAGGAAGGAAATAATTAAATAAATGTTATCTTTGGGGGGAAGTTGATTAGGATATACACACACACATTTTATATATATATATATATATATATATATATATATATATATATATATATATACACACACACACACACACACACACACACACACACACTGTATATCTTCTTTTCCTTTTAATATAAGGGGATGGAGCAACTGTATTTAGTGATTTTTATAATGTGCCAATGGAATGATTTATATAAATAATGTGATTTTGGTTTAATATAGAGTAAGGGATTGATTATGGAAAATTTGTTGTATATCCTTGCTGTTAAACGTCAGAAGTCACCTCTTCTTGTAATTTTTTTTAAAAAAATTCTCTTGTTTTTCACTCTTGTTTTTTCTTTTTTTTCTTTTTTGTAGTTTTTATCTTTGTCTTAAATCTAAAGAATTCTTATTTAAAAAAAAAAAGCCATGCCCCCTTTTTTTGCATACATTGTCATTGCTTGCATGGTCATCCCCTGGAGTATTTTTACCATCTCTGCAGATGCTTCTACATCTCCTTAAGGTGGGCTTAGAAGGGTTGTCTGTTTCAAGAAGTAGCGCTGGAATTGTCACACAGGAAAAGCTCCGAGAATGACTGTTCAATGCAGAGTTTCCTGAGACAGGAAAGGATGCAAATGTGTTGAATAATAACTCCCTCCCCCACCCTTCCCCAGTGCATTGTTTTTGGTTTTGCAGTTCCAAGTTTGATACATTTTATCAATGTAACACAAAAAAATAGCATCCTCCTGCAAGCTTTTAATGCTAAGACTTTATTTCAGAATTACAATATAGTCATTACTCATAACGCTGAATAGTCAAGAATAGCATAATCAGGGCCATGAACCCTGAAATCACACGCTTGGAAATTACCCAGATGAATTTGGTGCATCTCAGTTGTTAGTCATATGTTGTTGTTGTTTTTTTAACAACATTGTCACCAAAATACTTTTAGCCATAATAATGGATGTGCAAGAGTTATATTTAATAGATGCAAGATGTAATAGATTTGGGGAACTGAGGACTGTCAATCTGTCAATCATTTAGTGGGCTGTAATAAATAACTTGAGATATCTTGCGCTTAAGCAGATCACAATTTGTGCTCTCTGTCAGACAGTTTCTCTGCCATCATTGCTATCAATTCTAGCCAGCGATTAAGTATAACTTTTGCA
The DNA here is from genome assembly GCA_023362775.1 of Charina bottae. NCBI lineage: Eukaryota > Metazoa > Chordata > Lepidosauria > Squamata > Charinaidae > Charina > Charina bottae. The sequence continues at coordinate 72,645,875 of JALMGJ010000005.1, read as the reverse complement.
ACGCTTTCAAAAATATTCAGAGGAATTATGCTTACCTTTTAAAACCTCCAGAAGGAGGTGAGGTATTTATTTCTATCTGGGGAGAAAGAAACATTTGCGCTAATGGTATTGGAAAATTACTGTGGATGATTTCCAGTTTAGTTTCCACCCAGCACTTGCCTAGGCAATCCCTACATCTAGATCAGGACAAATACACCCAGTTCAGCTAGCAAAAAAAATATAGCTTGAAGTTTATTTATTAACCATCAGCAAACAGCAAAACAGTGAACTGGCAAAATGAGACAAAAAGCAGGCAAAAACAAGAGAGAGAGAGAGAGAATGAGAGAATGAGAGAATGAGAGAGAGAGAGAGAGAGAGAGAGAGAGAGAGAGAGAGAGAGAGAGAGAGACATAAACAACATACAAGAAATAAAAGGTGCAGAGAACTTAATCTACATCAGTATTTCTCAACCTTAGCAACTTTAAGACGTGTGGACTTCAACTCCCAGAACTCCCATGCTGGCTGGGGAATTCTGGGAGTTGAAGTCCACACATCTTAAAGTTGCCAAGGTTGAGAAACACTGATTTACATGATCTATATCTATATATCAAAAGGCACAGATAATTACAGAGTCACTGAAACAATAATGTGGGTAACTAGCATGGACAGTCCCCAAAAAAGCAGCCTTTGGTTATTCCAGCCTTAATTTTTATGTACATAGTAGCAGCAGGTTAAAGATGGAAAGTAGGACACCAGGTGATCCTCCTCATTTCTGCCCCATGAAGGAAATAATTTAGTGGATGGGGATGATGTATCTAACAGATATGCATTTTTCCCCCCAGAATAATATAGCATAATCTCTGTCATATTTTTTCCCCTGGCTATGGTAGCTTTTACAGGTCATGGTACCCCAGATTTTCAAAGAGTTCAGGGGGAAAAAAGCAGTGGGATTAATTTCCATTGGAAAACCAACTGTTCTTACATAACCTTGTCCATTTGTAGTTCTATTGCAGATCTCTCCTTCTTCTCCTCCTTCTCCTTCTCCTTCTCCTTCTCCTTCTCCTTCTCCTTCTCCTTCTCCTTCTCCTTCTTGGAGAATGGAAAATTAGGCTTTTTTATAATATGGAATTCTCCCCCAATAGCTCCATTTCTGTTAGCAGGTTAAATGTCAACACAAAAATTTCGAATTTATGTAGCTTTTAATAATTTGTAATATATACATTTGAACTTAGTTCTTTTTTTCCAAAGGATGTAAGTAGCCGTGTCCGGGCCTTCAGCAGAAGATGTAGAAGACAAGAAAGCGAATAGAGAAGGTGGGCTTAGCATGCGACCCAACCTCCTACCTTCTCTGACTTCTGTTTTGATATCAGCTGAAGGCAGACATTTCTGCAGGGTATGGTCAAAAATAGGGGGCGTGGTGGCTCAGTGGGTAAGACGCCAGGCTGTCGATCGGAAGATCGCAAGTTCGGAGGTTCGAATCCCTAGCCCTGCGTGCGGAGTGAGCTCCCGCACTAGCTCCAGCTCTTGCCATCCTAGCAATTTGAAAGCATGTAAATGCAAGTAGATAAATAGGTACCACTTCGGTGGGATGGTAACAGCGTTCCACGCGTGTCATGCGGCCACATGACCGTGGAAGCGTCTTTGGGCAACGCTGGCTCTTCGGCTAACAAACGGATATGAGCACCGGCCCCTAGAGTCGGACAAGACTGCACAAATGTGCAGGGGAACCTTTACCTTATGGTCAGAAAAAGGCAAGATGGCGGTTCCAGCACTGTGACCAAAGCTTTGCCTGTTTTCTATGTGTGTTGCAATTTATTAAGGCCCAGGGTTATGCAGTGGCCTGTCATTGTATGCAAGCAAAAGGGAATGCAGAACACTTTCAAAATACATAGAAATAGGGGTAAGAGAGGGGTAAAGCCATTACATAAGCCTTACCCACTTTTATGCCCTTTGCAAACTGATCTGGGCCAGTTTTGATTATGGAGTATGATATGCATTTTTCGAAAACATAAACTCCTTTGGGGGCCCTTGTAAAGACCGAAAAGTTTTATACAAATACAGTATGTCTATAGCTCATCTGCATTCAAATATTGCTTCCAAAGTGCGCATTTTAAAATGAACCTTCTGCATGTTACAATTGAAATAACAGGTTTGATTTGAAGTTTTTAATGTCAGAACATTTAATCTCTCCCTCTCTCTCTCTTTTTGGTTCCCCCTCATGCAAACTCATTGCAGGATTAATCATGCCATTGTTCAGTTGTCAATCAATTATTGTTTACTCGCTCTGTCCTAATAACGGTATTGATTGGAGTAAGAAAATGGAATAAGAGCTATACCGAAAAGCAGCAAACAACAGCGATTAATAATAGATGAAAATGCATGCATTGCTCCCATTATCCCCCCATATTGTCAACAAAAGGGAAAATTGAGTAGTATTTGTGGGCAGCAGTAAAATTAGCATGGCAATACTGAATCTGTGGGCAATACAGATAAAATTGGTAATGACTACATACCGTGAAGAAATACTTTCTCAGGAACACTTTGCAGAGATGATTATGTGTCCACTTATCCTATCCAACTGCTCATCTTCTCTCCTCACCAGCCAAACATTGATTTTGCAATTTTATAAGCCTGGCTCATTGTCAGTTGCATGATAAGTAGTATTTAATGTGTCTTTTTGCTTCTTTGTGGGAAAAGGTAGCAATACCATATAGCGCTCTAATGAGTTCAGTGGAAAGTGTTGATTGGAAGAAAAGGATAGCAATACAGACTTTATTCTATTGACCTGGTTGAGAGATCATTTGATGCTGTAAATCAACCTTCTCCAACCTGGAATCTTCTGGATATGTTGGGGATACAGTCCCTAGAGTTCCTAGCTGGAAAATTCTAGATGTCTGGTTCAGCATATCTGATAATAGCTAGGTTGGGAGATGTTGTGTTAGACAGTTATTCATTTGGGGAATTTTTTATTAAAGACATGTTCCCGTTTGATCATCATTTGAAAAGATTGAGGTGTTTGATCATCATTGGGACACGGATGGCTCAGCAGGTTAAACAGCTGAGCTGTAGGCTGCCGATCAGAAGGTCGGCAGTTCGAACCCCGTGCAACGAGGTGAGCTCTCGTTGCTAAGTCCTAGCTCCTGTCAACCCAGCAGTTCGAAAGCTTAGCAAGTAGATAAATGGGTACCACCTTAAGTGGGAGAATTTGCTGGCATCCTGTCGGGAGCCAGTTCCACCGGAGGAAAGATCGGAGGAAAGATTGAATGGCGACGGTGAGGACAGACCCGGAAGTGACATCAACAGGACGTCAGCAGCCAGCTCAAGGCATCCTGGGAATTGTAGTCCAGAGCCTTAGAAGAGCTGGTTCCCTTACCCCCTCTCCTGGTGCGCGGGTTAATTACACTCTATAGTTGGTGACATTGTATAATGGTAAAAATGTATATATATATATGTATGTATGTATGTATGTATGTATGTATGTATGTATGTATGTAAGCCGCCTAGAGTCCTCCATTAGGGAGGGGATAGGCGGGGTATAAATAGCACTATAAATAAAATAAATAAATTGGAGATGCATCCTCAAGGGATAACTTGCATGTGTGAATTTGGAAAACGCAGCACTACGATTACACCAGGAGTCATCAAGGTAAGTTTAATCGTATGGTAAGTTCAACAGTGCAGCCGACTGCACAGAGCAGCCTTCCAAACTTAGGGTGTTGTATTACATCCCCCACAATTTCTTGCCTGAGCCAGCTGGGAATTAGAGGAATTGTTCCCCAGCATATCTGTCTTCTTCATATGTATTATTATCATAGAATCAGAGGTGGCCTTGTAGATCATCAGCTCCAATTCCTATTCTCTGGAAGAAATGCAGAGAGAGAACATCCCCAATAGCTGTTCATCTTCTGCTTGAAGAATCCAGCAGGGGAGAGCCCACAGGACGGCAGTAAATACATCTTTGACTGCTCCACATGACAGCTCATCAAGGACTGGCATGATAAGAGTACCTGACAGTCTTCTGCAAGCTAAACATACTGTTCCTTCCATTTTTTTTTACCTCTTTGAACATCTCTTCCCCATCCTGATCATTTCCACTGTCCCCCTTTGAACTTACTTTAGCTTATCTGTATCGCTCAATGAGTACAGTGCCAGAAATGGAACACCTGATGCTTTAGATGACTTCAGTGTGCCTCCTGAAGAATACAGCAGAACTTCTCCTTCCTTTGACTTGTGAATTGCCATTTATTAATGTAGCTTTCTGTTGCATTGAGCCTTTTTGTAGCTGCATTTTGCTGCTGATTCATGGCTTGTGATCAACAGCACTTTCAAGTGTTTTCACACAGATTACCTACTCCTTTCATACTGGGGCATAGAATATTCAATGTACAGTATTTTGCTTCAATACAGAAATATGTTTCATTTTTTCAGATTCCTCCCAATTCTGCACTCTACTGAACTAGAAGAAGTGAAGTCTTGGAGAAGGACCTGGGACTGAAACATGCTGGTCTACACAATAAATGCTTCTTGGGCTCTTTGAGAATTACCTCATTCTCCATCTGTCTGGGACAATTTGTGCCCACCCTTTTAGTTAGGTTAAAGCAAGCAATATTTCTAGGACAGGGCTCTATTTATTTTGCATTATTTTGGCAGTGAGAGTGCAGTGACTGGGACAATGATGCAGAAAGCTGAGATTTTGTGGGTTTTTCAGTTTTTGACAGGATTCTAGTCTAACAGCCTACAAATGCCGTAAACCCATATAAACAGGGGGAAATGATGCCATTGATTGATTTAGATGTCCATGCTATCCTTCAGGACAAAGGTTTTCCGAAGTAGTTTATAAATGCTTTAAAGGAAAAGAATTAAAATAAAAACAGTACAGAAGTACTGCATATTAGCAACACATGCAGAAACAGGGGAAATGGAATTAGATTTAAAAATCCATTGCAGCCTAATTTTTATTAATATAATAAAATATTTTATTTTGTTTTATTAATAGAGTAACTATATATTTTTTTAAAAAAAAATAATTTCAGTGGTGATCTGCAAAATTTCAGTGGCATAGGGTCAAAAGATTTTACAAGTGCCATCAAAAGAGCACTTTGGGAACCAGTAGATTATACAGTAAATTGTCCATCCCCTCTTTTTTAGAAGGTCTTGGTTCCAAAGGCATTATACAAGTCATTTGTAAATCAGGCACTAAATCCAGATTTTTCCTTACATCCCCTGTTGATACCACTTAAGGTAAAGGTAAAGGTTCCTCCCGCACATTTGTGCAGTCGTCCGGTGCTCATCTCCGTTTGTTAGCCAAAGAGCCAGCGTTGTCCGAAGACGCTTCCACAGTCATGTGGCCGCATGACGTGCACGGAACGCTGTTACCTACCCACCAAAGTGGTACCTATTCATCTACTTGCATTTGCATGCTTTCGAACTGCTAGGTTGGCAAGAGCTGGAGCTAATGCGGGAGCTCACTCCGCACGCAGGGCTAGGGATTCAAACCTCCGAACTTGCAATCTTCCGATCGACAAGCCTGGTGTCTTACCCGCTCAGCCACCATGCCCCTTATACCACTTGATACCACTTACTAACTAACAAAATAATGCTATTTTGATTAAATATTTGGTGATGGGCTTTGTGGAATAAGTCCCTTCCATTCTACTGATGAGAACAGTTGTGAATGTTGGCAAGTTCTTTCTCTTCCTCTCTGTGTTTTTAAAAGATGATAATGATGATGATTGATTGATTTTAATCTGTTATGGCAGCCCACTCCAGTAGAATCTGGGTGGCTTTTACAGAAACAGAAAAACAATCATACATTCAATAGGTACAAATATTCTCAGCAGGGCCAGGAACACGTTGAACAAACACAAGTCATGTAAGAGTTAATGGTGAGGAGAGAGAGAGAGAGAGGGAGAGAGAGAGGGAGGGAGGGAGGGCTACTTGAATTCATTGCCACATTCAAACATAGTTGTTGGCATATATAAATGCCACTTAAGTTAAATCAGTGTTTTGAATGGCAGGTAGAGAATTAGCATACACATTCTCAGTCTTTGTGATCTTCAAGTGTCTCCTAAAGTGTGATGAATTGATTTTCAAAATGCCATCTTTTGTTCAGTTTTATTTTTGGAGCTTTTGGGTCCACTCAAGAAGGCATGGAGCTCTTATTCAATTTGTGGCTAGGAAGCTGTGATGTGGAAAGAATGACTGCTCACCACTAACAGCTACATGATATGTTTGTTCAACATGCTCCTGGCCATACTATTTGTACCTATCGAATGTATCATGTTTTAAAAAATATTTATTTATGAAATGTTTAACCCACATATTCATTGTTAACAACTCTTGGGATTAACTACCACATAATGAAAATGGAGAGAGCCAGTTTGGTGTAGTGGTTAAGGCACCAGGCTAGAAACTGGGAGACCATGAGTTCTAGTCCCGCCTTAGGCACAAAGCCAGCTGGGGGACCTTGGGCCAGTCACTCTCTCTCAGCCCTAGGAAGGAGGCAATGGCAAACCACTTCAGAAAAACCTTGCCAAACTGCAGGGACTTCAGTCTCCAAGAATCGGACACAATTGAATGGATTAAAAAAATGAAAATGGGGCCTTTGTTTCATTTGATGATGGAATTGGAAGGAGCCATTTAGTCAACAGTTGACTGTTTACCTTCCCTTTGAACAATTCCAGCCAAGGGAAACCTACTACTTCTCTACCAAATTGTTTCTACTCTCAAACTGCTCTTCCCAACTTTTACTAGAATCTGCCTTCCTCCTTCTTAAATCTATTATTCCATGTTCTGCATAGTGGGACTATAGTTTGCTTCTTAGCCACAAACCTTGCAGCTACAAGCATTGTCTGGGTCCAACTTTCCCCAGTTTGATGCCCGTAGGCCTACATTACTGACCACGATGATATGAAAATAATGAAGCATCCACTGTAGTGTCATGACACAGACCCCAGCCTTTCATACATGCATGGCAATGTCCACAAAAGTATATACGTAAGTGACAGGGTTTGCATTACAATGTCATGATACATATTTTTCATTTCCCCCCCTGCTGTGCCCTTTCCTGCAGATGCCAATGTTCATGCCTCCACGTATTCTGAAAAAACAGTGCCAAAACTTCCCAGCTGGCATGGCCATCCAACAGTTAGAGGCCAGCTTTTCCCAAATTAGGGAAGGCTGTCCCGAGTCATCATGAAGGCTCCATTCAAATCAAGAGGTATGAGTTGGCCTTGGTAGAACAAAAATATGGTCTCAGAGAGACCAATTGAGCTGTTAGTGTGATAAGCAAGCACTTTGGAAGACATTATTATCCAATTTTTTAGAGAAGCAATGAACTTTAATGTTTGGCAGTAAGGGTAACAACATTTGGAAGAAAAATAGTAAAGTCTGCTTTTAGTTCTGCTTCCCAAATTCTTCCTGCACAATAAATAAGTAATCTTGAAAGGCTTTCATTTCCATTACATTACAATTATAACAATAGTCATTGTTTCTTGGAATTGCTTGTGACTAAAATGATTAGAGCTATGACTGAATTGGAAATGGTTATAATTATATTTCAGTACAAAGAATGAGATAATAGTAACCCATAAATATCAGGTTATTTTATTTTTTATTTATTTATTTCTATCCCGCCTTTATTATTTTTTTATAAATAACTCAAGGTGGCGAACATACCTAATACTCCTTCCTCCTCCTCTTTTCCCCACAACAGCAATCCTGTGAGGCGAGTTGGGCTGAGAGAGAGTGACTGGCCCAAGGTCACCCAGCCGGCTTTTGTGCCTAAGGCGGGACTAGAACTCTCAGACTCCTGGTTTCTAGCCTGGAGCCTTAACCACTAGACCAAACTGGCTCTTACTGATATCTATATCTCCTAATTTGAAAAACGCATAAAGGCATATTTTACCTTTTATATTTTAAAGAAATTATTTTTCAGCAAGCACGCTAAGCATTAATTAGCAGTACAGACATGTCTCTGTGTGTTTATGTGCATGTGCTAGCCAGGAGAGCATTCTCCTGTGCATCAGATCAGGTATGAGAAGAAACCTTCCTGGATATACTTTGGATCCAGTGCAGGATTCAAATTGCACATTACATTTCTCCTTGTAATGGTTATTAATGAAAAGAATCATTCACACCAGCATTAAAGATGTCAGGAATGTCACATTTAGTTTGGTACATATCTTTCTATAATAACCCTCTGATCCTGGATGGTTGAAGAACTGATGTCTACTCACAAATATGCAAGTGTTTTAATGGTAACCATAGAAGAAGAATCCTTCCTAGACCATGAGGATTACACCATTGGCTCTTCACACTTATTTGGGCAAGATGCTTAAGTGGATGATGGCTTAGCAACTCCCAATTCTTTTGACCAAGGGCTGATCTGCACAACCAGCTTCCCCCACATGAGCAGGGGCCACTGACTGCTTTGTGAGGGCAGGGAGTCATGATGCCATCCTTTATTGGCTCCCAGCCCACCAGGAAGGCCAAGTCTGCCCTATTTTTTCTTGTTATGCATTCAATAGAGTGCTGCCTTCTTTGCCTGCTGCTCTTCATTTCATTGTGGGCAATTTCCTCCATTCCAGTTAGCAACTCTGGTCACTGGTTGCTGCCCCTCCATAGATATTTTGTCTGGGGTGATGAGCTGCCTGTCCCCCTTCAGAAGGAGATCCTGGCAAATCCAGCATGCCTCATCAGCATATAGATGGTTGCTCTACCATGCAAGCTCTCCATGCTTTTGAGGAAGCTGTTTGTGGCCACTCCCACTTCCCCTCTCCTCCTTCTACTGGGAGCAAAGCACACAGCTGTGTGCTGCTCCATCTTAGGCCAAGATTGGCCTAGGAGATTTTTCCCCCTTTCTACACACATCTTTTGCCAGCAATGAGGGGCAAGAGTTAATTAAGTTTAGGGAACAGAAAGAAGAAATGGAACATCATTTATCTACCAAAAGTGCTATACCTGCAATCAATAAACGTAAGGACTCTTTTCTACTTACTTTTCATATCTGCCATGTCTAAGTGCGTGTTTCTTTATGCTAAGGTGGGCTAAAGGTGTAAGATTAACCTGGATCTCTCTAATATGCTCATGGGCTCTGTTTTTAAACAATATTCTTTTTCTGTACACGAGCTTAGCGGCTCTGCTCCATTTCAGTAGTTCTAACAGACTGCTAAATGGACTTCAAGCTGGTGAACTTCTTGGGTGTTTTTTTTTCCTTTGTTTCACTGGTGGATCAGTGAAATACTGGACCTTTGTTTTTCAATTCACTGGTGGCATGGTAAAGATCTGGGCTTTTGTCTTCCTTTTTTACAAATTCACTAATGGAATGTGAAACTTGTTTGTTTGTTTGTTTGTTTAAATCAGATGAAATTAACAAATTCTCTCAGCTTTTCTTCTGCCTCCAGTGACAGAAAGAATGGTAATGTGGAGGTGTTTTCTTTTTTTTCTTTTACTAGCCCACTGATGGGCACATCAGAGGGGAAGGTGTCAAGTATTGGGTGTCAACAGAAGTGGAGTCATACAAAAAACCCATGAATGGAAACCATATGACCTCAAAACCCATCCCACAGCAAGAAAAAAGATTGGCACTTGCTTTCCTGGTATAGCTGGGAAAGGTGAAAAAAAATGAAATCAGCCATCAGGGACCATGGTAAGTGCCATCTGGACAGAACACCAGGCCATCACTGTGGACAAAGCAGAGCAAGGGGATTGAAATCCAGAAAGGAATTTCTTAAGCTATGTTCATTTCCAGCTGGTTAACATAGAGGAGTCAAACAGCTTAAAGCAACAGTGTGGGAAAGCGCTAAGACTGATTATGTGGCTCCACTTTAATCTGGGTTCAGACTTGGCTTTACTTATTTCAGTTTTGATGGATGACCAAAGACAAGAGGAATGCAACACTGCTATTTCTTCTGGATCTCTTTGTCACCTCTAATTGTGTTACCTACAGCAGGGGTCCCCAATCTGTGGGCCACAGCCTGTTAGGAAGTGGGCCGCGGGGCTCCCTCCTGGAAACCCCGCCCCCCAGGTCTGTGGAAAAATTTTCTTCCACGACTGGTCCGTGGTGCCAGAAAGGTTGGGGACCATTGACCTACAGTACCTTTCTGGAGAGGATTTCTCAGCTGAGGTCCTTATCTTTCATTTTACTTCAAGAAAGTGGTGTTACTGGACCTTGAGATTTTTATTGTAAGGTTCCATAACATTGCTTCCCAAAATCCAATGAAATCATTCCAAGTACCAGACTGTGGTAACATCAGTATGTTCTTAATAGCCAGTTCTAGTTTTCCTTTATACAGTATACGTGTAAGGTGAGGTGGAAATGTTGAACTGGTGCATAGAAGTGATGCAGTTCTTTATCATTTTCAGTTCAGTTTCAGCTCCTAGTTCTCTACATTGTTTGCTTTAACATTCTCTGTACTCTACCTGAGAACATAACGTGCTAGAGGACATGATAGAAATATATTAAATAAATAAAGTAACAACACTCACAAAATTCTGCATTGTGTCCCTTTCCATAATCCCAGAAATGTTGGACTTTATGAAAAATCTCGGTATGATGGAAAGAATAAGGAGTCATATGGTGATCACTTGCAAATGATACATGTAACACAGGTATTAGTCATTATAAAATGGATGTTTTTGACAGTGTCCCTATGGTGACCATAATGTGCGCTTTGAGTCATTGTTGGAGCAATAGCCCTTTGTCAGAATGACGAATGAGGACAAATTGCAGTGATGTGGCAAGTCTCTGCTTCCCACTGTCCTTCCTACACAATAATGAACCTTTAAAAGTCATATTTACAATAATGAATCTCTGAGACAGATCAAATAATTTGACCTGTTCCTGGTAATTATACAGTTGTAATCGAAATTATTCAACCCCCATTGCAAATCAGGTTTATTGTCAAACTTTACAGATTTTCAGCTGTTTGCAATGAACAAATCAAACAAAAGCAATTGAAATAGCTCAACACAACAAATGCTTCAAGTGGTTTCCCCAAATTCAACTGAAAATGCAACGTATAATGACTTCTCCAGTCTCAAAATTATTCAACCCCTTCATGGCAACCATCTTCAGTACTTAGTAGAGCACCCTTTTGCTGTTATGACCTGCTGCAAACGAGATGCATAGCCAGACACCAGCTTCTGGCAGCGTTCCTGAGGAATCTTAGTCCATTCCTTATGAGCAATGGCCTCCAGTTCAGTAATAGTCTTGAGTTTGCGTGCTGCAACCACCTTCTTCAAATCCCACCAGAGATTTTCTATGGGGTTCAAGTCAGGTGACTGTGATGGCCACTGTAGAATGTTCCAAGACTTCTTCTGCATCCAAGCCTTAGTGGAATTTGAGGTATGCTTGGGATCATTGTCCTGTTGGAAGGTCCAATGACGGCCAAGCTTCAGCTTCCTTACAGACGGCATGACATTTTCTCCTAGGATTTCCTGATACTTCAGTGAATCCATCTTGCCTTCCACACACTGCAGCTTTCCAGTGCCAGAGGATGCAAAGCAGCCCCAGAGCATCACCGAGCCACCACCATGCTTAACTGTAGGCAGAGCGTTCTTCTCAGCATATGCTTCGTTCTTCTTCCTCCAGACATACCGCTGATCCATCGGGCAGAAAAGTTCCAGTTTTGTTTCATCACTCCACAGAACAGAATCCCAAAACTTCTGTGGCTTATTTATATGATCGTGAGCATATTGCAGCTGACTTTTCTTGTGCTTTTGGGTCAGTAGTTGTGTACGTCTTGGAGGTCTGGCATGGACACCTTCTGTGTTTAGTACACGCCTTACTGTGCTCACTGAAACCCCAGTGCCTGTTGCCACCAAGTCTTGCTGCAGGTCTTTTGCAGTCACTCGAGGGTTTCTTTCAACCTGCCTTCTCAGGAATCTGGTTGCAGCCATTGACAGCTTCCTTTTTCTGCCCCGTCCAGGTAGTGTAACCACTGTTCCTTTAACTTTGAACTTGCTAACTATGCTTCCAGTGGTGTCTCTAGGTACATTCAGTGCCTTCACTATCTTTTTGTATCCTGTTCCTTGTTTGTGAAGGGCGATGATCTCTTCTCTTACCTTTTTGGACCATTCTTTTGACTTAACCATATTTCTAACATGCAGTCAAACATGACACTCAACAAACCCCTAGCCAGTTCAGGTATTTCATGTGTTCCAGCTCAAGCACACCTGGTGCAACTAATGAAGCCCTTGATTAGTTGCATCAGGTGTGCTTGAGACAACACCTGTTTTGCATGCTGTATGTGTGCTGTTGTGACGAAATCTATTCAGGGGGTTGAATAATTTTGAGACTGGAGAAGCCATTATAAGTTGCATTTTCAGTTAAATTTGGGGACACCACTTGAAGCATTTGTTGTGTTGAGCTATTTCAATTGCTTTTGTTTGATTTGTTGATTGCAAACAGCTGAAAGTCTGTAAATTTTGACAATAAACCTGATTTGCAATGGGGGTTGAATAATTTTGATTACAGCTGTATATTATTGTTGATGACAATGTGCCAACAGGTCTATTGTTCTGAGAAAAGCTGGTAGAATCACTCACCTTGCTTAAGGTTTTTTATTTATAGGGCATGCATTTTGCCTTTAGATGGTCATGCAGAGTCCCAAAATCTTAGGTTCAGTCCCCAAAGTCCTTCCAAATGGAGCCTCTGGATGATGATGATGATGATGATGATGATGATGATGATGATGATGAATGTAGCACACAGGGAGAATTATGAAATACATGGGACAGTAGTATGCTACTCAGTGTATTTAATTGATTAAAGTTATGGTTCAATTTAATTTACATCAAGTTTCAGTCTTCTGACTTGGCTCTCCTCCCTTTTTGTCCAGTCCTGTCCATTTTTAGAGAATGGCCAATATGCCACTGGAGCTCATTTGAAAAAAAAGAAGAAGATACTATATACCCTTATCATTGAGTTTTAGAAAAGAAAAAAAGAAGAAAAAACTTCAATCTCCAACATCTCAGATTTTCATTAGCATTAAGCTTGGTCATCTTTAAGGTAGACCTTAAATCCGTGCCCACAAAGGCTCAATTTACTCTTTCATTCAGCTCTTATAAATATAATTGCTTAATAGCAACAGTCCCTAATAAGGCACAGTTCTAATCTGTTTTGTGTTATATAAACAGAATTTATCCATACCCTGAAATACAACTATCCAAATAGGCACAGCATTGGTAGGAAAGCTATTATCAGTTTCAAGCCCATAAAATATGATTTCCAAGTCAGAATGGAAACTGATTCCAACCCTTTTAAATCCTCATCTCAAGGGTACAAAAGAGGCATAACAATAAATCCAAAGATGTGCTGTCACCTTCTCTAACAATGCTGATAGATGTAGCTAGGGCACAGTCAATCAAATGCATAATCTCATTCTGAGCTTTGCTGGTTATCTCTTCTGTATGTATTTCAAACACAGAACTTCTGACATAAATTGGCAAACAATGACATCACAGACTGCATGACATCGGAGAACGTTCTCGAATATGTTTATTTCTTTAAAAACCAGCCTTCCTGCTTGAGAAAAGCAATACAGGCTGGAGTGGGATTAAAGCCACATCACTCCTCTAGGATCAGATCTTATATTAATATGATCATGTCGAAGTGATCATGTCGAAGACCGGGGAACAAGGAGACAAAATGGCAAGGCTTCCTTGGACAAAGGATTTAGTGTCCTGAAGGAACAGACCAAAACTGTGGGGAGGAAAAAGTGGGTAGGATGCCAATGAGCAGGAGAAACATACAGAATACAGTGGAGAAGAAAGAACAAAGAGAGGAGGAAAAGAAAAGCAAGCCAACTTCTTCCTAAAGAATGGGCACCTTTTAATATGCAAAGGCTTGCTCTGGATTGGGGAGAAGGACTGTGGATGGACAATCCATATCAAACTTGGATACTTCCAGGATGTTAAGTCCATGGACCTCTCTCCTCCCACCTGTTCCAAAACACATTAAGTAGTAATATTGAATTTCAGCAAGACAATCCCAAGCTGGCTCTGGAGGCTGCACAAAAGCAATTTGGAGCTGCATGCTGGTCTATTATATTATAGGTCTGCTGATTAAGCGGGGGCAGAACTCATGGCTGCATTTGTTTCTTCATCTTTGTAGAGCATCTGGGCAATGGTAGATCTTTTGTGAGTGATAAATAACTCAGAATCATTGTATAATCACTAGATTCCGGGATGACTGTTAATCTGCCTCCTCTGATCTTATTAAATTATGGAAGGAGACCTCAGGAAAATGGTAGAAGGGACTAAAAGTTGAAGCAAGAGGGTCTTAATGAGAGAGAGGAGAGTCTGGGGAAACATTAGGATGCTAAAGATTGAGGGAATTCATATTAATATAAGATCTAGACCAAAGACCTTCTTGGTCTTGCCTCTAATTTCTCAGAGAGGATGGGAAGTTATAAGCAGGACAGGAGAGCATAGGGAATATCCCTCACCAGCCATTGTTCCATGGCAGTGACTGGCATGCCATTTCTCTGATCCATAACTCTTATCCATTTAACCCTTTCTTCATGCTACCAATGTAGTTCTAGGAGTTTGCAGCCTCCGCAGAGCAGTGACATGCAAGATACAGCCACTAAGATGGAGTGGAGGAACCAGCAAGTGTCACACAGTGTATTCAACTAAGCAGCATTTCCCAGTCATGGACGTTTGGTGTTAATAGTGCTTCGGGGTTGAAAATGCATATTATGATCTGCTAATATGTTTTTTATAGGTGGCGATAAGAAAAAAAATGGCTATTTATCTATTAGATTTCTATCCTGTTTTTTCTCCAAGAGCAAAAACTCCCACCACATGACTGTGGAAGCATCTTCGGACAACGCTGGCTCTTCGGCTAACAAATGATGAGCACCGGCCCCTAGAGTCGGACACGACTGCACAAATGTGCGGGGGGAACCTTTACCTTTACCTTTAAACACAAGACACGAGAGATTCAGTTGTTGGTGTGGATGTTTGGAAGCTGCAGGCCCCAAAGTGGTATTGACCAAGACAAAAAGAAAACCAATGTAATTGGAATTGTCAGGGAATATAATCATAGATGGTGAGTAATATGAAAGATTAAATAAAAGCCAAAACATGGCATTTGCACATATCTGGAGGAGGTCTGAGGATAAAGTCAGCAAAGTTTTGAAAGACAGGAATTGATTGTGACGATGGCTATATTTGTAGTGGAAGTGCAGAAAATAACTCTTCAGGCTTCTTTAAGTTTTCCAGGGGTGGCATTATAAAATCCTTGGTGCTTTCACAGATTTTGATTGTCATATAAGCACATAAAAGCAAGGTGGTTTTTAAAGGAACTGATGCAATGACTATCACATTAATTCCTGCTGAAAGCAGATCTGATTGAGACCAATATGGTTTGCATCTTGTATAAGAATTGCCATCTTCAGGGTTTAATTGCTAGATATTCTTGATTGCATTAATACACAGCTCATTTATTTAAACAGGAGTAGAATATTATGGATATTTAATCAGGAAGCATTGTGATGAATCGATATTTAAACACCCAAATGAATCTACCAGATCCTTTCTCTAATACTAATCTAAAAACACAGTCTTGTCACTGCAGATAATCTTTCAGATTAGAATCTAAACAAAATAGCCTTTAAAATGTCTACAATTGACTGATCTCAGCAACAATTCAGAATAGATTGTTCTTAGCGACACCCTAAATGGCACAGCAGCAATCAATACCAATTTAGTTTTAACCTCAGTACAAGGATTTTCATTCAGTGTTTAAATAACAATAAATATCTATATATCTATATCATCTATATCTACAGTATATCTATCTATATCATTGTTTCTATGGTGCTGCAAGAGAAGTCCCATTCAAGTAACTAAGGGCAGTATTTTAATTGGTGGATCCTACCTTAGAATAGATCTTAACCCCATAAAACAGCCATGACTTTGTCTTTCTAATGTTGAAGGACTTGTCTCAGCAATTAGAAAGGTATGGAGAAGACATTTATGTTGCCCAGTTGTCAATTTCCATGTGATAGGTATATAGTTTAAAAGAATATGGGCATCCAAAAATATTAAACTTTGCTTCAAAGTCAAATTAATATATGTAATTTTTGGACATTGCAAAAATATATATGCTTCAATGAAGCATTATTCTTGTTGCATCTCCAGTGATTTACTCATCCCTTTTTTATATATATGCAATGGGCCCAATACAGTAAATGGCTGGCTTAAATCTTGAACTTAAAATCTATATAGAATGTTCTTCCAATAGTGAGCCCCATGCCTATAAATAGCTACACTGGTCTCTAAACTTGTAATGTTAGTGCTTGCAGACTGACACGTGCATTCTCAGGTAACTTTCAGGGAACTATAATATGGTTCTGTGTCTCATGCATTTATTTTATAACCAGTGCTAGCAAAAAGCTGGAAATTCACCCCCCTGAACCAACAAATAAACAGAAATCCCACTGTAGAAAAATAAAACGTTTTTAAAAGCTGGACTGATAATGTCCTCTCATTGAAGCAGAAGCATGGTTAGCCATGGAGATGATCTCTGCCTCTGGCAGGGCACCGATGACCAAAGGCCATTTGTAACATGGAGACTATGGGTTCAAGGTAAATGTTCATCAGCCAACAAACCAGCCTGAGTTAGCCTGCTTTTTCTTATTTGACCAAGTAATCCTTCACAACTTGTCAAGTAAAATCAGCCACTCAAGTATTGGAGGTATATTGATTTGGTTTTCTGTTTTACAAGATGATCATTCTAGACCTTTTTGTCTGTCTGTCTGTCTGTCTGTCTGTCTGTACACACACACACACACACACACACACACACACACACACACACTGTATATATAAAATTTTAGGCAGTGCCCTTTTTTTCTCTTGTTTTATTCTTTGCAGAACTCAAATGAACTCATCTGATGCACAAAAGCTGAAAGAAATCAATAAGTATCAGTCTGTGTAGACCTTTAGCTTCTAGTTACTACTTGACAACAAAGACTGATGTTGACATTTGCTGAGTGATGAGGCAGGACAAAATTCTGGGCAGCAGAATTCATGAAGTACCTTGAAATGTGAAGCATGTAATGCACAATAAATTGTAGTGTGCTATCAACACAGAGAGCCTAGCTCAAATGTATTTGTCATTTACAAAAATATTTTGGCACTACATCACCAAGCTGAAAAAGCTCATTTATCTCTTTTATAAGAATGTTCATGTTTACATTTTTTTAAACAAATAACCCGCTTATTTAATCTTTATACCAATGTACTGTATGCATTCTTTCAGATAAACTGAGAATTTATTTATTTATTTATTTATTTATTTATTTATTTATTTATTTATTTATTTATTTGTCAAATTTATTCCCCTATTAATGTATCCCTATTAATTGCTATCAGTTTAGTACTAATTTAAGTATCATAGAATATCCAAAGATTTCTGTGATATTATGAGTTGGATGTAGATTCTCATCCTTCACAATGCTCCTAGCCTGTTTTATGACAAGTCCTGCAAACTATAAATTAAATTGCTGCATCAAAGGAGCTGTTAAACCAATTTAACACTGCAGTCCTACAGTATATCATTTATGCCTTATGAGAAGTAAGTCCTACAGATTCAGTTATGCTTCCTCCCAAGTAAATGTATCTTAGATTGCAGTTCAACTATAGCATAGCGTGTACAACAAACATATTCTGTCTTAGATAATTATTTTTAAAATTTCCAGAAAGGTGGATTCCAAGGCAGTGTTTGTATCATTGCTTAAAAATACTCCTGTATATCTGAACTTCTAATTATTGAAAATGCTGTATGTTAGAATCTTCCTTCGTATTGAGAACAGAATGTTCATCTAGGAAAGACCAGATGAAAGAAGATGAGTTGTTAATACCACCAGGAATATATGTAATTGCAGCTTTAAGGCAAAATTGAACTTGGCTTGAGATAAGCAAAATGAAAGATTTCAAAGAAAACAGTCTTGCATACAATATCCCTCTGTCCAAAAATATGTTTCTTTTTGCAACTCTCAAATATTTATGTTTAGTACTAAGCAAATTTTTATTATATCAAACTATCAGGATTAGCAGTAGGAGCCAAGCATAAATCTCTGCACTTGATGGATGCCCTTGTTTGACCCATGTATGTGACGTCACCCAATAAATGCAAAAGCAAACTATGACAACTGAGCTGGAGAGAAATAGAAGCCATTTTCATTATGAATTGCATGCTGAATGCTTAGTTCTCTCCTTAATGGAGTTGTTTTGAGATGGCTGGAGACACCTTGGAATTCTGTTCTTTTGCTCAAATGTTGGTGATGGTTCTGCAGATACCACTGGGGGCATTAATTTCTCTTCCTACTTACAGTATTTCTTTAATCCCTGTACCATCTTTTTCTAGAGAAACTGAAATCTTAGCTATTTAGAATCAAATGAGAAGGCAGGCAAATTTAACTTTTGGTGACAATTTGAAATGAATGCACAATATAATCCTAAAATAGCCCACCATGAGTTGCTACAAGATGGAAAATGCACAGGCAGAAACCCATTAGTTTCAGAAAAAGTTGTATCTGAAGCAAAAATATCCTAGGTTTTGGCTTTTGGTGGAAACCCACAGGGACTAGAAACTGGCTATGTACCAGCTTTATTTAAAAATGTAAAAAGCTGCACAATCTTTAAAGATCATAAGTAAATATACCTGTAGCAGAATCCATGCAATTTTATTAAGAAGTTAATCTCAACAGAACTTTTAATTTGGTGCAGGATTGTACCTTAGGAGGCGGCTGTGGTTATTATTTTTATTTATTTATTTATTTGTTAAAATTATCTCTACTTTTTATCTTTTGAAACAGTAATCATTTATTTTGACTTAACCCATTCTTTATTTTAGTGTTTATTATTTACGTAATATGTTTGTATAAGCCTTTCAACAAAAATTAGTCTTTAAAAAATATAATAAATTATTGATTTCTCTACTTTTGAGGCATTTGTTGTGAGATGCCCAGAGTTTGCTTTTTGTTTTTAAATAGAAAAATAGCATAGAAAAACCTTCCATACTTCCATCAATTACAAAAGACCAAGCATTAGCCATATTGGGGCTAATGTAAGTAAAATATTAATCCAAGGAAAAAGCATTATGAGAATATTTCAGATCAGAACTTGCAGGGGTAAATTCATTTCAGAAGTTTCAGGATGAAAGGCAATCCAGCTATCAAGTTTTCTTACGTGAAAGGCACATCCTGTTCCAGGGTTAGACCATCTCCAGTTTCTAGTCATCTCCAGTAGCTGATACATGTAATGCATTGTATCTTTTTCAGGATGTGCTCTCATTTCTCCTACATTTGATCTGAGAAAAGGCAGATTCCATTGCTTTCTGCTGTCCTTATTGCTCACCAAAGATCTAGTTGTCTTTTGTAAGTGAATAATGAAAGCTGTAGATCCACTGAGTCCTGCAGCGGGGTAATCACCAGTACATATCACAATACCACTTTTTGTGAAATTTCTAAAAGAGATATGCATGCTGTATTCCCAGATTACAGGTTCAAACAAGTATATAATAATCAGAAAACATTTCAGTAGGGAGGACTTGGGGCATGTCAATTAAAACATTGGTGGCATTGAACCTATTTTGAGATGCTTCCTGATCTTTTCAGCACACCGTGGGGGATAGCTGGCAAGACAGCCATCTTCTTCAGAAATAATTTGAAATCATAATTTTTAAGCTAATGAGTTCCTCCAGCATCATTTCAAGGTTAATATTTTAAGTGGCCTTAAAGCAGGGGTGTCCAACCCATGGCCCATGGGCCGCATGCGGCCCGGCCCGGCCCGGAATAAGTCTCCTGTCCCCACCGCCATCCCAGACTTGGATGAGGATGAGCCGACTACCGGAAGAGGCTGGCATGGTGCGAAAGGGGAATCTGAGCCGGAGCTGCCGATTGGAGGCAGCCCGGAAGAAGAAGCCCCTCCACCAATTAGTGCACGGCAAAGGAGGGCGGAGAGGCGCAAAATCCAAAGATATAAAGGGCCAGTGCAGCCAGTCATTACCTGCTGCCTGCACACACCGAAGAGAGCTACCCCCATGCCACGTGTAGCCCTGGACCCGAGCCAAAGGACGCCGACTCCACTGACTCCTCCTCCGCGCCAAGCCCTGCTGCCACCGCAGAAACCCTTCCAGGCGCCAGCCCAGCTCTTGCCTTGCTGCCGGTTCCTGCCCAGAGCCCTGTCACCACCTTCCCGGTCCTTGGAAGCACCACATGGGTAAGTGCCGTGGCCTTACCCCCTGCCCCGTGATAGAGTCAGTGCCCGCATTGATTTTCTTTTTTTAAATATTCTTAAGAGGGAAAAATGCCCCAGAATTCATGAAACTTTTTCAAATGGAATGCATAGAGTTGCAATCAGACTTTCAACTCAAAGAAAAATTTGATCATGTCTCTCTACTGGACTTTTATAAGACCTATCTTCCCAGAGAAAAATATCCCTCGCTTCACAATCACGCCTTATTCGTGACATCACTTTTTGGCAGCACGTACATTTGTGAGCAACTATTTTCAAGGATGAAGCACACGAAGAGTAAAATTAGAATTAAAATTTCTGAGGAGCACCTTGAGAACTCACTGAGAATTGCAACCACTTTCATCGAACCAGACATTGATGCATTAGTTTCACAGAAACAAGGTCAAATATCCCACTAGTTTTATGTTACCCTCTTTGTTAAAAATTTATAATAAAAATATAAAAAAATAAATGAAGTTTTATTACTTATATACATTAACTATATTATATATTTTATGTGTGGCCCAAGACAATTCCTCTTCACTCAATGTGGCCCAGGGAAGCCAAAAGGTTGGACACCCCTGCCTTAAAGCTTCCGTGGCTTTAACAGGACACAGCAATTAGCTCCATCCATAGAAACCAAGCAAGTAGGGTTTCCCCACCTACTAAGGTATTGTTTGAAAAACAGGAAGAATAAACAGTAAAGACTATTTAAAAAGTGGATGGTTCATATTATTCCCCAGTTAAGAATACCACCACTGTAATGGCAACAATCTAAAGACAAGACTGGGGATTTTAGAAGTCTCTCCTTTAAACAGCCCCTTTTTAATCTGAATTCAGCAGTATTAAATGGATCCATTGGCAATGATTATCCAACTGAATATGCTTCCTGGGTTGGTATTAATTCATCATTACTTGATTATACAGCAGTGTCAAGAATACTTAAGTTCACCGTTGCAAATCAATTTGACAGTGATCATTTCCCAAATATGAGCCTACTTTAACTGAGATAGCAAACAAGTATGTAGGAAACAATTTCCTTTTAAATCTTTCCCCCCCACAAAAAAAAAACAACCAAAAGCCAGAGAGGCACATCATCCAGTTTGCAATGGATTCACCTGATTATCTTTTTCATCCCTAAATAGCAGACAATCTCACAGCAATAATGCCATGGGAAATATGTCAAAAATCCATCCTGACTTTCTCCAGTGGCTCCCGTATTGAATATGGAAGGACTGGGTTTAGAAGTAATGGAACAAAATAAAATAAAGCTTTGCTCAAGGGCTCTGAAATGTAATGGTCTCTCCAGCAAAGTAATTTCAAGACTTGGGAAGAAGGGCCTACATTCAGTTGCACTGTCCTCAAGCCAATTTAATTCTTCCCCAAAGTTTTATGAGTTATACCAGTATCCTGACTCTGAGGAACCTGTTTTCATTTACTAGATAAGCTTTTCATCATGCAAAGCATGTCATACGATTATTCCAACATTATGCTTACATTGTTGCGGTTCACTGTTCTAATGGTTCAGAATTTTTTCTGCTCCTCTGTGTTGAGTGTCATGATTTGATTCATGTGCACTATCATGATAGTATGATGAATAGAGGCACTTTCCCCAACAGTTATTAATTCCCATAAGGCTTATCATCCTAATCTGAAACAGCAAGAGTGGCAAGTGCTTGTAGTGATAGCCATGTGGGGAGCAGTAGTGTATAACATTTTTTCAATTAAGGGTGGATGATGATGATGATGATGATGATGATGATTAGCATCAAGGGTCACAGAGTACATTCTGGTGACACATTAATTTCATGGGGAGCATGGCCAATATTTTTGAGGCCATTTTTTCATGAGCTGGGGATTTCAGGGGCAGAAGGAGTACATGAAGTTTTGCAGAAGCTTAATGCTTCAATTTGGCTCCACTGCTAGCTTTTAACAAAAAATAAGCAACATGGGTTATCAAAATGTGTGGTTTTGCTACTGAAGTTTGGTACCACAATCTAGAGGTAGGTCTGGGACCCTGAAAATGGGGTATGGAGGTTGCCTACCCCGATTTAGAGATTTAAAAGTGAGATATATTTGAAATTATGGGACGCGATGGCTCAGCGGGTAAGACGCCAGGCTTGTCGATCGGAAGATGGCAAGTTTGGAGGTTCGAATCCCTAGTCCCACATGACAGTGAGCTCCCGCACTCGCCCCAGCTCTTACCAACCTAGCAATTCGGAAGCATGCAAATGCAAGTAGATGAATAGGTACCACTTCAGTGGGTAGGTAACAGCATTCCATGCACGTTATGCCGGCCACATGACCGTGGAAGGGTCTTCGGACAACGCTGGCTCTTCGGCTAACAAACGGAGATGAGGACTGGCCCCTAGAGTCAGACACGACTGTGCAGAGGAAACCTTTACCTTTATATTTGAAATTAGTTAGAACTGTGCAGGGAAGGGAAAACCACCCCTTTTCTTTCTGCTTCATCCATTGCAATGCCAAATAATCCAATGGTTGAGACCCTCAGCATGCATTTTTGCAATCTCCAAGGTTATTCCAGTTGAGATAATCCCACAACATATCCAGTCCTGTACTAGAAAAAAAAAGAACTCTTCTGAATTGCTCATATATTTTCCCCTTCTTTGCCCTAAATCCTCATAGTGTGATATACCAAAGGTTGAAATGGACTTTTCAGAAAATAAGGGTCATAAAGTACTGGGACAAAGTATTCAAGTGTGATTAGATGACTATTAGCACTATTTCATATTCAACCTTTTATCAGTTATAGTTTCAAGACCCTTTTATACTTATTGCTAAAGAAAGTGTCCATTATCTTATATATCTGTAATCGCTTTCTTTTTTTCCTAAGTGGAGAGATTTCTTTTCATTCTCATTTTAATATTCACTCTGTTATCTGTCCATTTCTCCAGCTGCTCAAGATCATTTTGAATTTTATTCTTATATTTAAATCTGAGGTGTCCTATCCAGTTTTGTGCCATCTGCAAATCAAGTAACTAAAGAAAATGTTGGAGAGTAGCATTCCATTCGATACTTCTATCCAGCTGATGAGAATTCATTGCTGGCACCCTTCAAGTATGGTTTTCAAACCAGTTGTGGAGCCACTTAATGGACTAATTATCCAGACCATCCTTTATTATCTTTGGTACTTCCACAAATGCTTGCTGAGATCAAGGTACTTGACATTCACAGCATTTCCAAAATTTATTACGGAATTTCCCAATCAAAAATTGAGATAAAATTAATTTGATAGAATTAATTCTTTATTTAGCAATTCTGACTTCTACTAATCACTGCATTATTTTCAAGGTGTTCATGGATCAGTTTCTTTATTATCTGTTCTAAAATATTTGCAGGGATTAATCAGACTAAATGGTCTGTAGTGTCCTGGATTCTCCTTTCTTCCATTTTGAAGACTGAAATGATGGTTCTCTCTTTATCTGATATTTCATGCATTTTCCTTGGTTTCTCTAAGTTTAATAGAAGTTCAGGCAGTCCCTTAGCAAATCCCTTTAATTTCTAGAATTCAATTCACCTGGTCCTGGAAATTGAATTTATTCAAGAGAAATTGGTACTTCCTGACTGGTTTTCTATCAATCTCAAGGTGCAATCCTTCTCCTTCAGTCTCAAATCCCTGCAATCCAGTAATCCTGCATCTCACAACTGAGCAAAGGAAGAAAAATAGGACTAGATTGGTCTTTTTGTTATGTTAGCATTTTGCCAGCCTTACCAAGCAGCTGCTATTCTGTTTCTTTTCTCTTCTTTTTGTTTTAAGTATATCTGAGAAAGAGTCAGTCTGGTGTAGTGGTTAAGGCATCAGGCTAGAAACCAGAAGACTATGAGTTCTAGTCCTGCCCTAGGCACAAAGCCAGCTGGGTGACCTTGGGCCAGCCACTCTCTCTCAGCCCTAGGAAGAAGGCAAGGGCAAACCACTTCTGGAAAACCTTGTCATGAAAACTGCAGGGACTTGTCCAGGCACCCTCCAGGAGTCATCACGGACTCAAAGGGACACATGCACACATAAAGAATAAAACTGAAGAAGCCCATCTTATTGACCTTGCCAACATCTGCCAGCCTCATGCTCATAATGAACTTTAGTCTTCCTGATATTTAGCCTTGCTCGAATTCCTAATATTTTGCCTTTTTTAGGACCTTTAAGGATCTTGCTTAAAGCTCTTACTGCTTTTTATTGGCATCACAATGGACTACTATTTTACACACATATAGGGCTATTTTGTGTATGTGGCGCCCTCTCCCTCATTAGTCCATTAAATTAAAATTGAGGACTTAGTTGTAATTACAAATGATATATTGTATTTGTTCTGAATAAATTTGAGATAGTGAAATGCTTTTTTGGGGAGAGGGTGCCTTTGAGTCAGTTTTGACTCCTGGCGACTGCCTCGACAAGTCCCTGCAGTTTTCTTGGCGACATTTTCAGAAGTGGTTTGCCATTGCCTGCTTCCTAGGGCTGAGAGAGAGTGACTGTCCCAAGGTTTCACAGTCTCCCGGTTTCTAGCCTGATGCCTTAACCAGTACACAAAACTGAAAGTGAAATGCTATAGACCAGGAATAATTTCCATTATGTTAAAGATGTTGAATGCATGGAAGTAACTGATTGCTGAGAAATCACCAGTGTCACAAATACAGCTATGACTTGCAGAAGACAATTAATGACAGCTACTTCGCAAGGACAACTGATCTGCCAGAAATAACCTTTTTCATCAGAAAACTGGATCTTGGTTGGGAGAAATTCATCCATACATATGGAAACAGCTTGATGCATGAAGCACTGCATGTATCTCCACTGCTTTGTGTCAGTGTCCACTACTCTCCATTTTGCCCCATAGTGGAGCTGTGCCACCTTTCTTCCCACTCTTGTCAATATTCGGGGAGATGGGCAGGGATAAATTTAAATAATAAATAAATAAATATAAGTTAATGGAGAGAGGGAGCGAGTCCTGTGGCCCAAAGCATCTTGCATAGAGTCACACAATATCTGCAGCACTGTTGTGAAAGTGATTTCTTTCTTGCTATCTTCCAGCTCTGGTAACATTCCCTTATGCCAAAGTATACCACAACTGTTACATTCATCTTTCTGTCCTGGTCATCTTCTTTCCTCTATATCCAAGGTTCAAAGAACATATTCTGTGGTGTTCCATCATTCTTGTTCTATGGCAGTTACCTCTGTCCCTTGTGAAACACCCCAAGATAGGCAACGTCCGCATGCAACAAGTGCAAAGCAGAGAATGGCTGCTTAGTTCTTTCTTCTTTCATAATTATGAGCTCCAAATTGCTCTTCACAAGCTTTTCCCCCCTTTTAGCTTGGGGGCCAGATGTGGAGAAGCTATGAGATTTTGTATTTTTTCACGTACTTGAGGTAGAGAGAGTTATGTTGGAACAGGACAGAAGAGGAATTATCGAAGCAGCTTCTTTGAGTGTACCTTTCCTCTGCGTCCTGATTGTACAAGATCCGGAATGGGGAAAATCATAGAGATAAAAATAATAGAATTCATATAATGGGTACTTTGAATCCACGTCATGCCATGTATATTCATGAGAGCATCAAACATCACTTGTGAATGGCAGCATGCATTCTGACTGAACCACAATAATTAAAAGAAAAGGCAAGGCTTCCCATAATCATTGAACTGCAAAAAAAAAAAAAAAGTGGGGGGAACAGGATTACTTGGCCTTTCACATTTGCACATGTCACACGTGGGAAAAAAAGATTGGGAAACTGCTACAATCTTATTATGAGAGCATTGACTTTTACAGCACTCTTGATAATAAAATTAGGAGGAGAAAAACCCCAATAAGCTTTTCATTTTTAAGTGTAATTGAAATTGCAGAGTCTTAAGTGATAAAGCAAATATCTGAAATTCCAAGAAGAAGAACAATGGAATGAAATTCTGTTCTGATCACTAACTTAATTATTCTTGTATTTAGGGCCTTTTCTCATCTTATAAAGTTAGCTCAGTTGTTCCATGATAGCATGCTTTACTGTATAAACAACAAAAAAAGCTGCCTTCTTATTCTATTCTATTCTATTCTATTCTATTCTATTCTATTCTATTCTATTCTATTCTTCTTCATTTTCCATACAAAATTTGCTAGTTTGCTTATATCCTTTGGCATTTTCATGTGAATGTGATATGCACCCCAGCAGATATGGATTAGAACATGATACATAAAATATTGGAACTGGGATATGTTGAGTAGAAGTCAACGCTAGTCATGATCTCTGAATGAAGTGACTGATTCCATGTGGTGCAAACATTACATATATCCTTTAAAAAACTACTTGTATTACTTTAATCCAAAAAAAGGGAAAAACAGGGAAACAAAATTTGGTACAAAAGAAAGAGAGAAAGGGAAAAAAAACCTTAATGAAAAACAACAGACAATAGTATATATTTAAAAAAGAGTAACCATTCCATTTTAAAACAACAAACTAAACCTTGACTGCAATCATATTGTCCAGTTCTTCCATTCTATCAATAAGGAGCCAATTCTTCAAGTGAACCTTTAGTATCTAGTACGCAAGTGTCTTCCCAAAAACACATAACCTTCTTTTTTTTAGCAACAACCCAGGCATGCTAGACCCTGAGTTCCACCTCATTTGGACTCCTTAGTTTTAGTAGATAATTTTATTACTAAATGGAGAGGTTCTATTATGCAAAACTAAACCAATACATAGTTTCATAAAAATGCTCTATTAACTCTGGGCTATTGTCAGGCCATGGCAGAGCTAAGGCAGAGGGACAAGAAATAAAAAAACTCATCTACGTAAAAGGATTTATTTTGGTAGTCAGCCTATTATATCCAGTGTGGCCAGATATTTAAGTCAAAGTGAAATTCCAGAATACGGGAGAGTTATATCGTTATCATGCTTTAATGTGCAACCAACAGTTGTCCTGGAAGGGAGAAACAAGAAACTCCCACATGAAGATTGGCCTTGTCATGTGTAAACCATGGCTTATTTTTGCTTACACTGTATTTTTCATAAGGACATTCGAGCACAATATTTATTCCCATTAATAGGTATGTTTCCACGGCTTTCAGATTGATTCTATCTTCAGTATCTACTATCAGATAAGGATGATATAATCTCATTAAAATCTCTAAATATTGAGATGACTCCTTATTAGTATTAATATTTTTACTGTGGCTCATTTTAAATAATTTAGCCAGTTTTATGTTTGCATATCTTTGCTCACTGATTGCAATAATAAAGAACTCAATGAAGTATATACATTCCAAATTTTAAGAATATAGTTTAACAACACATATATATAAATTTAATCTGCCTCATTAAACCCTTATTGATTGTACGGAAAATTTCTACCCAGACAGCATGTCCAAATCACGTTTGTTAAAGCACCTTAAATTTTATTGCATTTTCTGCATAGAAAGGTAAATAATCATTTCTTTTCAAAAATCCACTAAGGACCCAATAGCACCCCAAAACATTTTTTGATAAATTGGTCCCATCCTAAGATCATAAGAAACCTACTCTACATTTTTTAAAAATTGAGACCATTGACTTGTTACAGTTGGATTCTTTATTCCAAACCTCTTATAAAATTATCAATGTTTGTATATCCTGAGTTCCTTATGCTATTTATTTTCCATCCCTTAAATTAATAGAAAATCTGGAAAGACTCCAAGTTCCAAAATATTTTCTTTGGGACCAATTTCCCAAACAAAAAATGTACACAGCTTTGATTAAGCAATGCTGAAACTAAAGTTCCAAAGAAAAGAGCTTTCATTCTAGTCCTAGTTATTCTTCTGCAAAACAACTTAGGGCCAAACTGGACTTGATCCAGAATATATCATTACAAAGCACATTCCTCTGCCTCCTCCCACCTTTTAAAAGTTAATAGCAGAGAAGCATTTTCGTGGGACTTGCAATAAGTAGGAAAGAAGATAACCTTTTCTGACCTCTATTATGCAAAAAAAATTAAAATGCTCCTAGCACAATTTGTGCCTCAGATCCTGCCAAGAGTAAATTTGGCTATTTTCCTGCCAGTACATCCAGCTAATATTCATCGTTCCTCAGAAAAAAGTGTTGCTGGGTGATTGATTGATTGATTGATTGATTGATTATCTGCCATCAAGTCAGTGTCGACTCTTAGCAACCTCATAGATAGATTTTCTCCATGACATGGAATTACACTTACTTCCTAAACTTCACAGCAGAGATGGGTAACTTATTTATTTATCATTCAAATTTATCACAACTTGTAGGCGATGGGCTAGATGCAGCACTCCCAGTGGCCCATTTTGGCATCCAAAGCCCTCAGATATTTCCCAAAATGGGTAGGACGAAAAGATCCCCCCTTTTTTGCATTTGAAGGATTTAGGTAGTTAAGAGATAAAATGAATGCCATAAGCCTCTTCTATTGCACCTTGAAAATGGACACACCTCAGACTGTGCTTACTTTTCCTAGTTTGGAGAGTTTTAAATCCCCCAATCCCCAAACAATGCAAAATCCACCTATTTTCATGATGATATGGCATCATTATGGCTTCCAACGGGCAGGCAAAAAAAGATTACCTGCTCTTGTTTTTCAAGGTGTTCTTGGAGTCTGTTCCGGTTTTTTTTATTTAAAGGCTGGCAGATCTTGAACAATGTCAGGTTCTTTGAAAAGCCTCTTTCACGGTGTTTTATAGAAAGGCTGTGTGACCCTTTGTCATAATGGTTGTAAGGTATGATTCTGTTCCACGCTAGATTTCAAAATGAAGTTACGAAGTTACAGTATTTCTAACAATTTCATTCCCAAGTAAAGTCTGGCAGAACTTTAATATTTTGGTCCACAAAGGTCACAAGTACTGACTCTGCTTCTTTTATAAGCTCTGAGTAAGCGCCAGATATATGCTTCCCTAGCTTTGTAGTCAAAGGGTGGAAAATTTTATAGCAGGAGAGGTATCATAATCACAACACATGAAATTTTATTTCTGTTGGTTGAATGTGTTCAAATTGTATACTTATCAACACAAAAGTACGTTGGCATGTGCATATAAGGGATGAGATCAAATAAAAGAGCCAAATTCTTCTGAAATATTGCTGGCAACAGCCTAATGTGGTTTGCTAGACATTTGCCAGTAAATCTCACAGAATTCCATGTAAAAATGACAAATTCATCATGTAATGATTAACAGATAAAGGACCCAGTTGCAAATTACTTAGTGGTTTTAAAGTCCTTCTTAGTCAAATACCAAATATTAATTGCATTTTTTTAAAAAGCCTCTCTCTTTCACACACACACACACACACACACACCAAAATGAAATAATACCTTGAAACCTACAACACTGAGAAGGGCAGGATTTATACTGATCTGCACCAATTGAATTTATCTTAATATTACCAATGGAATCAAGTTATCTTAAATCTAGATTGTAAATAATGTAGACTGGCTCCTCTTTTATATGAACTGGGACAAGAGAAAGGGAGTTTTGTCTGATGAAATATGTGAGGCAGATTATCACAGCTATACTGTTGAGTGGCTATGAAGATCCATTAGTTCATTAAGTCTGTTCCTCCCCTCCAGCAGGATATAGAGGAATTAAACTGATTCCGCTTCATTAACTCTTAAGCAATACTTGAAGGAAGTAGGAAGGGAAAGGATTAACAGTTCTGTTACCCACAAGCATTCAAAAATTGTGAGTCAAGCACTCCAAAATTATAGGATTTTAAAAATTAATACCCTTTTATTAGGTTTTAAAGCCTTTAGGTTGATTCTTCTTTCTCTCCCCCCAGGCTTATGTACATCTGGAGGGTGCTAAGCTGAATTTTTAAAAGGAGACTATTCTGAAATGGCATTCTCAATTTAGGGACTGGCATCACGAGCAAATTATTATCCTGGCTTTGTGGGTAAAATGGATAAAATGTTATTTTTAATATTGTTTTTAATTTGAAACATTTCCGTCTTGCCTTTCCATTGCTAGGCCTTCAGAGCAATTTGCCACATAAATTAAAACAATTAGATGGATCCAAATTTAGTCACAATTAAAACAGCATCGTTGAAATAAATTTAAGCGACTCATGAGGTCTTTAAGAGGCACATTAGCATGATTCCCCCAATAGGTGTGGAGCACAAAAGTACGTTGGCATGTCTTGACCAAGTCATATTCTGCCTTGGTAATGTAATGGTATGTATGTTGGAAAGATCTTGGGAAATGGGGCAAAGAGATGCTGCCTAGGAACAGTCAGATAAGAGACAGCATAGCCTGCAGCTGGATAGTGGGCAGGGCAAGAGGCTCAGAAGGGACCCTCCCTAGTTTTTCGGGCTGTAAAGGAGACAGTGGGAGAACTGTACTTTCAGACTTGCAAGATTCTGTTAATGTAGCTTTACAATAAAGTAGAATTACCTCATCCGGTCATGTTTCCTGTCTGGTCTACCTGGTAAGGCTGACAGGTAAGGAGGCCAGAGACAGGACTGTTCTTCACAGCTGAAATTTATTACAATTTATTTATTACAATATTTATACACCTCCCTCAGTCACCAGACACTGGACAGTTATATGGGACAACCAAAAGAAAGCCATTGGTTGGCAGGAAAAATAACTACTGATTGCTCTTCTGTATTTATTTATTTATTTTATTTATTTATCAAATTTCACTACTGCCCATCTCCCCCAAAGGAGGGACTCTGGGCGGTTTACAATAAAGCTAAAAAATTAAAATACAATAAAAACAAAATATAGTAAATATAAATATAAATATAAATAGGAATCAAGATGGCAGATATTGGTATGTAGGAATGACCTTGGGAGACTGGAGGAAGAGTCACAGCCTAAACAACTGTCATGCAAAAGGTATCACAGCCCATAGAAGCAGAAGGGGCATGGGAAACATTTCCTAGTTTTCTAGAAAGTAAAAGTAAAGGAGGGGAGAGATACTTTCAGGCTTGCAAGATTCTGTTACTGTAACCTTACAGTAAAGATAGTATTAGTACTCAAAGGGAAGATCTTGGAATGCCGTGGTATGATGGATCCCAGAAGAACAGCTCCATCTGCAGGACGTCGGCAGCCGGCTCTGACGCAAGACATTGTGGAACTTGTAGTCATGGATGAGTCGGTTCCCTTACCCCTTCCCTTAACGCGCGGTTAATTGAAATGTATAACAGGAGAAATGTATAACATGAATTGTATATGTATGTAAGCCGCCTAGAGTCCTCCGTTAGGGAGGGGATAGGCGGGGTATAAATATTAATATAAATAAATAAATTAGTACTCAGAGTTTGTGCTTCTTGTCTGGACTACCTCAAAGGACTGACATCAACATCATGAGACTTTATCTACAAAAACAATTATCAGGCTGTCTTCCTGCTATGGAATTTTTAAAAAATGAATTAATTTTATCAAGAAAAGACAACATTAAGAGAGTCACAGAGTTGCCCATTATAGATGTTTATTCTCCACATAAATCTCAATGGTTATACTGTAGAGTTAGCTGTATGTAGATTAAATTGAGACAACAACAACAACAACAACAACAACAATAATAATAATAATAATAATAATAATAAGGCTTTACCATTCAATTCTTTACTTTAGTATATTTTTCTTTTCATTTATGTACTGTTTTTTCTCCAGATCAACATACTGCATCTATCGTTCTTATGATAGCCCTGTGAGATAGTCTGAGTTGAGAAATAGTGACAGATCCAAGGTAATCCATCCATGGCTGGGTGGCTTTTTCCTATATGAAGTTTGACATATTAAACTGGATGGAGGAAATACAGTATGGCCTTGCTAAGTCTGGACCTCTTACGGTGTTCAGTACCATCACCCATAATATCCTCCTAGTCCCTCTTGATGGAATTTGGCCTTTTGGGCACTGTTTTACAGTGTTATGGTCTTTCTTGTTGGGCAAGTTCAGAACATGGTGCTGGGGGATAATTGTTCAACACACAGGATGTTGACCTATTTAATCATCCATGTTCAACAACTACATCCTTAAGGGCCTAGGGTTCATATACTAGTTACTTTAATCAGAATCAAACTATTAGCTTAGACTGAGAGTTTACAACTACTTTCTCTACATCATCAGCTAAACAATGGCCTGGCCAAGAGTTTGAGGAAAATGCCAAACTACATTATGCACGTTCATTTTCCTCCAACTTGTATCCATTTACTAATCTGTATATGCAAGAGAAAAGGGACCTCTTTTTATATAATGGAACAAGACTCCTTTCTCATCCTATAAGGTTAGCTTTCAACTGGCTACTGAGTTTATATTAATTGGACAATTAGGATGAATCACTGAATCAAGGCACAATTCATTTATTTAAGGTTAACAGCCCTCACACAATCATAATTTTCAAAGCTAAGTGGCATGTTCGCATCCTGGTATTTTATTTTATTTTTTAAATAGGAAAGTATCCATGGGAACTGATAGAGGTTCCTCATCTATTTAAAAGGTCACCCGGCTCATTCACTATGATATAATGGCTGAGGAAAGAAAACTGAAATACCCACTTCAGTGATTTAATTGAAATGGATTGTTTGTGAGAACTCATCTGGTGGATATTGGAAAACATTTTGATAACAAGCAATTTAAGTGTAACACTGAGTTTTGTTTTGTTTTTCTGTGTTTGGACAATCAATAGAAAGATGCAATTTTAAGTATGAAGTGATCTTAGGTGCAAAATCAAATCATCTCCGAGCTTAATTCTGCTTCTGGTTTGTTCTTGAATACAATTCAGACTGTCCGGGCTTGCCTTTAAAGTCCTCCAGTTTTAAGAACAGGAATGAAGAACCTGCAATTCTTCAGATATTGCTGAAACATAATTCTCCAAAACTTCATCTAGATATTTTTTTTTAATTTGGCTTTTTTATGGTTCAATGTATTGTGTGAAACCCAAAATGGGTTATTTCAATGACTAGGTTAAGCATGTTGCATAGCCTTGGTGGACTTCATGATGATATCCCAGTATTGAAACTTCTTCCCAGAGAAGTTCATTTAATATCTCCTTTGTCATCTCTTCAAATGCAGGTGAAGATCTTTCCATTCTCCCAGACTTTGAAAGATTTAATTTCTGAGATGGATGTTGGTTTAAATTGCTGCTTTTAATACTGGCATTTGTTGTATCAATGTCATTTGGCCTGATATTCATATATATTTCTTTATATTCTTGTTAATAAGGACTGGGAACTATTTTCATTGAAGGTCAGTACTTTCTATTCATATAGAGCAGCCAAAGCCACCTTCAGGCTTTACGGGTGGGTGGATGGATCCAATTCATATGGGTTGACAGCTGAAACAGAGCTATGAGAGTTTGGATTGGCTGAATAATCTCATATTGGACAAGTAGGCAGCCAGGCGGCGCTGCAACCCACGGCAACATTTCAGAAGTCCTCCGCAGGTGATCTCTGACCTCTTATAAACCTTCTCTGCCCTTCCCCAGGAACGCCACATCTATGCTGCAAAAATCCAGACCACTACTACGTTGTAGCAAAGGGTTAGGATTTTCTGGATCTCTTTGCTGCCATCTAGTGGTCCTTTGTATATTTGCAGCTCACATACATAGCTCTACTTTTCTATCAGCATCCTGCTGCTTGCAAGGGGAAATAGGGGTGCTGGAAAGAAAAAGAGAAAAACCAGAAAAAGGAGGAAAAGAAAGACTGAATGACCTGCTCCAGTACATGCTTGAGGAATGTACTCCTGTTGCAACTGATCAACCTTGAGGGAGTGTGATCCTTGACAGAAAGTTCCCCATCCCTCCTACTTTGAATTAACGTCATTCTCTGTAAAAACATAATGCAAAAGAGGAAGGATGGGATGCAATTAGAGGAAGGAGCTGTTGCAGCTCATTTATATTTTAATAGCCACAATTCTAAGCATATACAGTATTTTCTTTTTGGTAGAGTTATGCTATCTGGATTGGAAAACGTTGCACACTCTGTAGAAGGCAGTAAAGAGGCAGAGAAAATCAACTTTGCCACCATCTAGTGGTTGTCTGGATAGTTCCAGTGCCAATCTTTAGGACTGCTAAGAGCTACTGTGTTTAAAACACTAGTAAACTCTGAAGTTTGCAGAAGCATAAAGGACAACCAGAAAAGCAGAAGCTGGTTGGCAGCAGATCTGAACCGAGACATTCCTGCAAAATTGCTCCACTATGGGGCAAAATGGAATGTACTACAATATTTTTATTTATTTATTATTTAAATTTGTATCACTGCCCATCTCCTCCATACCTGGGGACTCTGGGCAGTTCACAACAATAAATTAAAAATATAAAATTACAACAACAATAATTTACATATAAAATCCAAACAGAAAGACGTTAATAATAAGGCGGGTTTCATGGCACCAGCCACTCCCAAGAGGAACTATTGGCATTCCCGTCCCAAGCAAGGCGGCAGAGCCAGGTCTTCAAGTCTTTCCGGAAGTTCGGGAGCAAAGAAACTCGCCTCAGCTCCAGGGGCAAGATGTTCCAAAGGGCGGGTGCTACCGCAGAGAAGGCATGCCTTCTGGATCCCGCTATATGGAACTCTTTAGCCGATGGGATCCTTAGCATGCCCTCTCTGCATGACCGAGTGGGGCGGATCGATGTTCCGGGGATGAGACAGTCCCTCAGGTAACCTGGTCCCATGCCATGTAAGGCTTTAAAGGTGATAACCAACGCCTTGAATTGGACCTGGAAACAAACTGGTACCCAATGCAGCTCACGCATTTTGTTCTCAGTTTTGCCTTCTTTGTTTCTTTTTACAGACTTGAATCTCAGGGTAGGTTTGGGGATTTGAGATACACCTGTGACTCCCTTCTCTTAACATTTTTTTTTCTTGTCAGAACATCTCAGAGTGGTTCAGTATGAAACAATATTTAGGCAAGTCATCCCACAAAGCCACATCAGCCGAATATCTCCAGCTCTTAAGACATCTTTGAACTGGCCAGGTGTCTTAAGACAGACCTAGTCCCAGAAATCTACTAGAAAATAGGTAACATCATTGATAATTTCTTTCTTTAAAAAATATACCAGTACAGGCCTTCACGGACCATATAAACACTATAGATGCCAACATTAGCTTCACCAGAGAAGACACCAAGGACAACAGACTGGCATTCCTAGACTGTGAAGTCCTCATTGGGACCGGTGGCAAGCTAGAAATAGGGATCTACAGGAAACCCACACACACAGATCAATATCTGATGTTTGACTCCCACCATCCACTGCAGCACAAACTAGGAGTCATCAGGACATTGTCACACAGAGCAGAAACCATCCCCACCTCCATGGATTCCAAAAAGAATGAAAATCAGCACCTGAGAACAGCCCTGAAGGCCTGTGGATATCCAAATTGGGCCTTCACCAAATCTAAATCTACCAGACCTAAAACAGCGACAGATAGGGCTGAGACTCAGAATAAACTAAAGAACCTGGTAATTCCCTACATGGCTGGTGTGTCTGAAAAGATAAAACGGATATTTGGCAAACACCACATACCTGTATATTTCAAACCCACCAACACACTGAGACAGAGGCTTGTACACCCCAAAGATCAAACTCCAAAACACAAGAAAAGCAATGTAGTTTATGCAATCCAGTGCAGTGAGGAGTGCTCTGAACTTTACATTGGAGAAACCAAACAACTTTTGTACAGGAGGATGGCCCAACACAGGAGAAGTAACACCACAGGACCAGAGTCAGCAGTTTATCTTCATCTAAAGGAAAAAGGACACTCATTTGAGGACATTAATGTTCACATTTTAGACAGAGAAGATAGGTGGTTTGAGAGAGGGGTCAAGGAATCCATTTATGCCAACTTGGAAAATCCTTCCTTGAATAGAGGTGGGGGCCTCAGGCACAATCTTTCTCCCATCTTTCTCCCGGCTCTGTCTTCTGTGCCTAGGAAGATTAAGACCATTTCACAAGCTCAACAGCAGCATGGTGATCTTAATGATCCTCCTTTAGATAATAAAAGGACTTAAAATAACATCTCAATATAACCATGCCCCCAGGTGTAAGGTCACACAGCTACCTAGAAACATATTTAGGATTCCCTTACCAACTTTGCTCAGACTGAAGAAGCTCGTTGGATAAGGAGCGAAATGTTTCCACTGAGAAAATAGAAATCCAGTTGACATGATTCAAGCTACAGACAATTCCAACTGGATGACTGAGAACCTTCATAGACATAGAGTCCTTTTACTTTCAAAATTGTTGTGAACACATGGCTTTTATATGCTTATTTTTCTTATTTTTATTTGTTGGGTGGGAGGTTGCTTGCATTTCAGTATGGCCCATGGCCAATATGGAAATAACAAATAAACCACATATTTAGCTGTGCAGCAGTCCATATTGCCATGAGGAAAACTGTTTTCAATGACATGTTTTGAAAGCCCACTCAATTAAATTAATGTCCTTCATTTTGGACTCTGACTGTATAGGAATTGAAAGAAATAAGCAATATCATCCAGTTCAGAATGACTTGTAGATTTTTCTCATCTGTCTAAATTAAAAATCACCTAAGCCAGAGGCCTTACATTTCCAAGTCATATGTCAGCTGAAAGAAGCATTAAATGACCGGGCTGCATTGTAACTCTCAAAAGTAATTACCTTTAGCCAATTTTCCAAATTAACGTTTTGGCCTCCCCATCAGTTCAAGCCTTGAAAACAAACCCACAATTCAGGAGCCAAACTATATAAGTTTTTAAACCCACTGTTGCGGATAACCAACCTACTTTCAAAACCCCGTATCCTCTTTGACATATTTTCTTGTCAGACAGGCTTAGATTTTCACAATCTTTGATTCCACGCCTTCACAGGGAAGCATTTTTTTCTAGCCAGGGAAGGGGGGGATCTGTTTCAGGAAAATATGTATGTTAGAAAGGATAGGTCAAAACAGGCACAGAAATATTCTTTAAGATTAATGTTTATTTTGACTTTGTATGGATAAGTCAAATATTTTGTGTCTGATATTTATTTTCTCTGAACAGTAATTAAGAAAAAACAGTAATAAAGAGTCACCCTTTTCAGGGGAGATGGGTGGTGATAGAAATCGGAAATAAATAAATAAATAAATAAATAAATAAATAAATAAATGTGTTTTAAAAAATGAAGAGGGCATTGCATATCTTTGCCTTACTATATGCTCAATGGTGTGTCATCCATTAAATACACTATTTATTCTCAAACAGCATATTTAGTAATTAGTAAATTCCAATCAAAGTAGTTCTCTGCTTTACTTCCATCATATACATATTGCTATTACTGCATTCAGGAAGTAAACTTCAACTCCATATGTGCACAAAAGCTCCATCATGAAAGCCTATGCACTTTGTCATATATTTTCTCTACATCAACAAATGTGCAGTTAAGTGTCTCACATCCTTACATTTCTCAGTGACCATCTGAAGAGTAAAACTCTGGCCACACTGCATTTCCCAAATATTGCTCATGGTCACTTCTTGTACCCTTTCAATCAGAATTATGCTAGGCAGATTTTACAAACTAATTCCCCCGTAGTTTTTGCATTCATTTTGAGTACCTTTCCCTATGTATAAGGGAACAATAATGACATTCTTCCAATTGTCAGGTGCAGATGCAGACTTCATTTACACATTAAATATCACACAGCCAGACCATAACAAACCTCATCAGTATTTTAACATTTCTCCAGTTACACCATCTACACCTGCAGCCTGACCATTTTCAACAAAAAATATTTATTACTTCTTCTTTTTTTCTTTTTGGGATAGTTACATTTTTTAGCATTTGTTTCAGTTCTACTGTTTGGCATGGCCCTACCATTCCCATACAAATCTCTAAAATACAGCTTCCAGCATTCCCTCATTTCAATTTCATACCAAAAGGTTTAATCAGTTTGATTTTTAATTCCATCCACTCTGATACAGACTCCTTTTCAGTCCTCTTCACACACTTTGATTTTTTAAAATTTCCAACTAAATGTCCTGCTCCTTGCTATCTTTGACTATTGTGGTGCTTACAATGGTATCATGCTGAAAATGTGTTTTTAAGGCTAAACTAAGTCCTTTCTAGCATATCCTCATCAGCAACAATAATAAAGCATCTCTATGTTTAAATGAAGTTTAAAACCTGCCATTTTTTTCTAAATTAGGTCACATAGAGTAAAATTAAAAAATAAAAACAAGAAAACCACAATATCAGCCTTAGCTAGTATATAGGCTTGTGATTGTTTTTTTTCTTCTTAAATTGCTGTAGTTATAAATGACAAGTATAACTTCAAAGCAGGTGCTGTTTGCTGGAACTCTTTGTATTTCCAAAGGATGAATAGCAGCCCTGCACCTGTAGTAATTAAATCGGGGTAGAAATCTTCCTTCAGCCTCTTGGGTCAATTTTTGATTAAAACATCTTAATTGCTATTATCTTTTTTCTCTGTATGCACTTTATAGCTTTCTCTCATCCTCAGTTTTTGCAAAAATCATTATCTTATATGCCTTTTTTCACCGTCATCCATATCCTGTTTCATTTCATCATTCTACCAAGCAAACCTTTTCATATTTCCCATTAGCACAGTATGACAGACTTCTGTGGCACTCTGGGACATAATTAACTTCACTCTGTTCCAAGTAGCTTCCAGATCTTCTTTTCTTAAATCCACTTCCCATTCATCTGTTCGGGGATTAATCTGTCTTCTAATGCTTTTTTCATAGGATGACCATAGTTCCTTGAGACAAAAATGGGACAAGAGGAACCAAAAGCCAGAAGTAGCTGGAGCGGTGTGAAAGAGCCAGAGCAGCTGATTGGAGGGAATCCGGAAGAGGAATCGCCTCCACCTATCAGTGCGCGGCAAAGGAGGTGGGAGTTGGAGGGAACCCAGAAGAGGAATTGCCTCCGCCTATCACGCTGCTTGGCCCGCCTCTCCCACCTCCTTTGCTGCGTGCTGGTAGGCGGAGGTGATTCCTCTTCCAGGTTCCCTCCAATCAGCTGCTCTGGCTCTTTCACGCCGCTCCAGCTACTTGCAGCTCTCAGTTCCGGCTGGCAGCAGGGACAGTCTAGTTCCTGACAGGTTTTTTTTAAAAACAGGACAAAATTGACTTTTATATTAAAACAACGGAACAGTCTGGAAATGTTAAAAAAACGGGATTGTCCCGTTCAAAACGGGACGTATGGTCAGCCTATTTTTTCATATAGGACTTGTACTTTCTTGTCCTGTTTGCAGTCATTCTTGCATCCTTGTTTCATTTATTCATTTCTTTCCTTTTCTCCCATATCCATTTTTCCCAACATATATTCTTGACACTACCAAAAAGTGATCTGTCCTGCATTTAGAATTTCTCATCACCCTCCCATTTCTTCACCATAATTTTATTTATCATATGGCACATTCACATCGTGTTACAATAAAAAACAT
The DNA here is from genome assembly GCA_023362775.1 of Charina bottae. Taxonomy (NCBI): domain Eukaryota; kingdom Metazoa; phylum Chordata; class Lepidosauria; order Squamata; family Charinaidae; genus Charina; species Charina bottae. The sequence goes on along the minus strand of JALMGJ010000005.1, from coordinate 72,606,296 downwards.
AGAGTATAATAAATATGAAATATAAAATATAGACAGGAAAATTACAAACATATGTCTAGGTTACAAATATAATTTTTTGCTTCAGTTGTCACAGCCAGGAAATCAGCAAAGTCTCCATTGTAGGCCAGGTTTTGACACTCTGTCACTATATGTTGGATAGTTTGTTTTTCGGCCCCACAGTCACAATTTGATGATGTTGTTTTGCCCCATTTATAAAGGGCATCTTCACCATAAACAATCCAATCAATCATGCTTGTAGGTTCATATTCATTTGCCATGTGGAAATATGAATAACATATGATTAAAGAAGTATTCAAAGCAGTGTGGAACACATTCATTCAGAATACTGCAGTTTTTCACAGAATTCTCCTCTGATTCTTTCACTATTACCACTCACTGGGGTGGTATAACATGCAAATATCACCAAGCTATGGATTCCTATTTTCATACATGCCCACAAAAAACCAGATGGTGCCAATTCATACTTACACTGACATACATTTTAGGTAGATCTGAAACAGGAAAGATGATGTAGAGCAGTGCTTTCCAAAGTCCTGCCGTTGGTGACACACCAACGGTGGCGGCGGTGCAGCGGCTTGTGCAGCGGCAGTGTGCACGGCGGCGGCGGCAGGGGTAGCGACCTTGTATGTTGCGCTAAAACCCGGAAGCACTGATGGTGTGCCGCCTCCACATGCGCTGCCTGTGGCGACGCGCCATCAGCACTTCCGGGTTTTGTCATGACACACTAATGTGTCGCGACACACAGTTTGGAAAGCTATGATGTAGAGAGTAAGGAAGGTGACCTTCAGGGAGATAGACAGGAACCGTCGCCAAGGCAAAAGGAGCTGAAACATTTTTTAAGTCCAGAACAATGAGGTAGCATTTGGAAGTGACTCAGGCACATGCCTTCTTAATTCACTGAACTGTAAGAAAGAGGAGGAAGTACAGTACAATTAAACTTGCAAGATTCTATTATAGCCAATCTCAGTAAAAGTAATTTATTTATTTATCTATCTAATTTATATGGCTACTCATCTCACACAAAGCAACTCTGGGTTGCATACAATAAAACCAACAAGTCACTCTCTCTCAGCCCAACTCACCTCACAGGGTTGTTGTTGTGGGGAAAATAGGAGGAGGAAGGAGTATTTGGTATGTTCGCCACCTTGAATTATTTATAAAAATAATAAAGGCGGGATAGAAAATAAATAAACAAATATAATAAAACATTTTACAAAACCCGATTAAAACAATGAAACATAACTGAAAACAAGATCGCGAGAGGGGAATATATCAAGATGTTACACATGATGCTACCAGTGGGGAGGCTCCCTGTTCCCCAGGCCTGTTAAAAGAACCATGTTTCTGTCTGGTCTATCCAGTAGGGTTGACAGATGGTTTAGATCAGTGTTTTTCAAACTTGGCAACTTTAAGATGTGTGGACTTCATGCTGGCTGGGGAATTCTGAGAGTTGAACTCCACACAGTTGCCAAGTTTGAAAAGCACTGCTTTAAATCCATCAGAAGCACGCTTGCTGTACCTCTTGGTGACTTCTCAAAGGAGAAGTTGTATCTTTTCCTGGTCTCACATGGTAGCCATACGGGTCCAGAAAAATACACATTTGAGGTAGGGAGATGTTAAGGAGTTAGTGACAGGGTAATTGTGGAAGAGCAGGTTGCTGGAACAATCGCAGGCACCTGTGTTGTCTCCCTCACTCCTATTTCAAACCTCCTCCCCAATGTCAGGACGGCACAGCAGCCGATAAAAGCCACAGCCTTGAAACAGCTGAGGAGGAGATGCAGGGAGATTAGATGAGACGGGTGTGTTCTGAGGCCCTGCAGCAGCCACAAAGGAAAGCAGCCAAAGGAAAGGAAAGGAAAGAAAAGAAGTTTTGTTTTCCTCCCAAAGACTTTGGAGTCCAGAGGAAACAGAAAGAAGTGGCAAAGCCTTGCAGCAAACCAGTGAGAAGGGGCAAGTGCTGTACAAACTGCCCAGTACAAAAGCTCTATACTAGCAGTAGTAACAGTAGGCTAGTAATAGTAGTGGTAGAATAAGAATAGTTAGAATATATTTGTAATAGTATAGCATAGAAGTACTAATATAGAGTATACTAAGGTATAGTTTCATTAGTAGTATAGTGTCATTAGTAATAAGGTAGGATAGTAAGATGTTATCTCTAGAAAAAGTCACATAGCTTTTGAAAGATTCACTTTTGTACTGTAGATAATTTTCTTTAAAATAAAACATCTCCCCAACCTGTAAAGGGGGATATAAAAACTCCAAGTGTTGTAGAGTGCAGTGCTTTTGGGGGGATCATTTTGAGCCTGAAACAATAAAATTTTGGGTACAAAAAAGAACTCGTGGCATTAATACATTTAGGGCAATATGCCACAAACACAAGTTAAAGCAAGGCTAGTTTTAACTCAAGGATGCTCATACTATGTTATGCACACTAGGATCTCTAGGGACTCCCTTGCCAACATTCTGTTGCCTGCATCCTACCAAGTAGGAAGAATATTCCATGTACTGACAAACACTTGGGATAATTCAGCCATTTTTCATTGTTAAAAACAAATCCCAAAGCAGATAATGAAATTGGTAGTCCTTAAGATGCTACAAGGCACTTCTATGTTTATGCCACAACAGTTGAACATAACTACTTTTTTGGAAACTACTTCAAATGAAAAGGCAAGCAGGGTAGCAATGAGCATTTATCTTTATCTTTAGTAAAAGATATATAATTCCATTGTGTTGTATGCTGATTACATCTGCTATACTTTTCTCATAAATAACATTTTGTTTTATTTCTGCACAGCAGGATGAACACCACTTTTAAAGGTATATGAAATCCTAAATTAGTTTCTTTCCTTTCTTCTCTCTCTCCTTTTTGTTGTTGTTGCTCTTACTCTATTAACTTTAGCTCCCAAACATGATGGATCATAAACTCCATTATATCCATAATTGGCAAGAATCCTCTTTTATCTGTTTGGCATCTCTTTGTTTGTGCTTCACTTGTAAAGACAATGTTGAAATCATCTCTCCCTGTATTTACTTTTTCTTCAGTTCTATACAATAAAAATGACAACAACATCAACAACAACACAAAAACATCATTGTATATTTGGGACCAAGAGTACAATATGCAATAAAGTTAGACAATAAAGATAGACAAGTTCGCAATTTTCATTCATGATCCCTAAATATTAGATAGATGTCCATAAATACAGCACTGTGTTTGAACTAAAAGGCAGCTGTATGTGAGACTTGATAGAGATCTTGCCTTCTCTTCCATGAGAAATAAACTGATCTCTTTGGAAACTCAAGGGGGAATCATCAAAGTGTGATGAAAGGAAGAAAAAGGAACAATAAAATAATTCACTTCAAACTGGAATGCAAGAACCAGTGCCCCAAATTGCCTTTTCATTCAGGCAAGCCCTCACATGAATAATGTGTGAATTGACCAATTATGAAAACAGGCTGGCAACAATTCTGCAATCAGCAACCTTTTCTCACTGCCACCATCACACCAGAATCATTGCCAGCTACATCCAGAATTAGGTTGTTCGCACAATATAGATCCATAACCAAGAATGTGAGACTAGTGACTGGTCAATGTAACTTTAGCATCTTTTTCAAAAGAAAAAGTTTTAATGCTTATTTTAATAGGCAATTCAATGACTTCTCCTCTAAAAATACAAATTTCTTTGTATGTTTTGATACAGTTATGCATCACAATACTAAGGGAAATTCAAGGACAAGCGAGAACATTTTATATAGAAATTCAAAAATCATAGATTCCTTGAGCATTACAACATAGAACTGTTCACATGGAAAAGAAAATGTTTTGGCACCAGACTGAGGAATAGTTAGCATAGGTCCATTTAAATAATTGGATTGCATTAGTAATAATCTGAACCTGCTCAAAGTGAAATGACCTTAGAAGAAAGTAAATCAGTCTTGTTCAGGATCTTCTCTAACACAAGTGTCACTAGGTCCTAAAGTCACACTCCTGTATACTGTATTTTCATTGCAGAACAAAGGCAGATAAAAATATTTTTTTAAAAAAATTGATGGTTTTTTGAAATGTAAGCTGGGTGTCCAAAATTTAAAACAGATTTTTAAATTTTAAATTGGATTTTTTTTTTAACATTTAGATAAGATTTTAAGAAGCTGAAGTTGACCGGTTCTATGAAGACCTACAACACCTTCTAGAACTAACACCAAAAAAAGATGTCCTTTTCACCATAGGGGACTGGAATGCTAAAGTAGGAAGTCAAAAAATAACCGGAATAACAGGCAAGTTCGGCCTTGGAGTACAAAATGAAGCAGGGCAAAGGCTAATAGAGTTTTGTCAAGAGAACACGCTGGTCAGAGCAAACACTCTTTTCCAACAACACAAGAGACGACTCTACACATGGACATCACCAGATGGTCAATACCGAAATCAGATTGATTATATACTTTGCAGCCAAAGATGGAGAAGCTCTATACAATCAGCAAAAACAAGACCTGGAGCTGACTGTGGCTCAGATCATGAGCTTCTTATCGCAAAATTTAGGCTTAAATTGAAGAACGTAGAGAAAACCACTAGACCAATCAGGTATGACCTAAATCATATCCCTTATGAATATACAGTGGAGGTGAGGAATAGATTTAAAGGATTAGCTCTGGTAGACAGAGTGCCTGAAGAACTATGGATGGAGGTTCGTAACATTGTACAGGAGGCAGCAACTAAAACCATCCCAAAGAAAAAGAAATGCAAGAAAGCAAAGTGGCTGACTGATGAGGCTTTACAAATAGCTGAGGAAAGAAGGGAAGCAAAAGGCAAGGGAGAAAGGGAAAGATATAAACAACTGAATGCAGAATTCCAGAGAATAGCAAGGAGAGATAAGAAGGCCTTCTTAAATGAACAATGCAAAGAAATTGAGGAAAACAATAGAATGGGGAAGACTAGAGATCTCTTCAAGAAAATCGGAGATATTAAGGGAATGTTTTGTGCAAAGATGGGCATGATAAAGGACAAAAAAGGCAGGGACCTAACAGAAGCAGAAGAGATTAAGAAGAGTTGGCAAGAATACACAGAAGAACTATACAAGAAAGATCTTAATACCCCTGATAAATATGATGGTGTGGTCACTGACCTTGAGCCGGACATCCTAGAGAGTGAAGTCAAGTGGGCCTTAGGAAGCATTACTAACAAGAAAGCTAGCGGAGAAGACAGTATCCCAGCTGAGCTATTTAAAATCCTAAAAGATGATGCTGTTAAAGTGCTGCACTCAATATGCCAACAAATTTGGAAAACTCATCAGTGGCCACAGGATTGGAAAAGGTCAGTTTACGTTCCAATTCCAAAGAAAGGCAATGCCAAAGAATGTTCAAACTACTGTACAATTGCGCTCATTTCACATGCTAGCAAGGTTATGCTCAAAATCCTACAAGCTAGGCTTCAGCAGTATGTGAACCGAGAACTACCAGAAGTGCAAGCTGGGTTTCGAAGAGGCAGAGGAACTAGAGATCAGATTGCCAACATTCGCTGGATCATGGAAAAAGCAAGAGAGTTCCAGAAAAACATCTACTTCTGCTTCATTGACTACGCTAAAGCCTTTGATTGTGTGGATCACAACAAACTGTGGCAAATTCTTAAAGGGATGGGAGTACCAGACCACCTTACCTGTCTCCTGAGAAACCTGTATGCGGGTCAAGAAGCAACAGTTAGAACCGGACATGGAACAACCGACTGGTTCAAAATTGGGAAAGGAGTACGACAAGGCTGTATATTATCACCCTGCTTATTTAACTTATATGCAGAGTACATCATGAGAAATGCCGGGCTAGATGAATCACAAGCCGGAGTTAAGATTGCCGGGAGAAATATCAACAACCTCAGATATGCAGACGATACCACCCTAATGGCAGAAAGTGAAGAGGAACTAAAGAGCCTCTTGATGAGGGTGAAAGAGGAGAGTGCAAAAGCTGGCTTGAAACTCAACATTAAAAAAACCCAGATCATGGCATCTGGTCCCATCACTTCCTGGCAAATAGAAGGGGAAGAAATGGAAGCAGTGACAGATTTTATTTTCTTGGGCTCCAAGATCACCACAGACGGTGACTGCAGCCATGAAATTAAAAGACGCTTGCTCCTTGGGAGGAAAGCTATGGCAAACCTAGACAGCATATTAAAAGCAGAGACATCACCTTGCCAACAAAGGTCCGTATAGTTAAAGCTATGGTTTTTCAGTAGTAATGTATGGCTGTGAGAGTTGGACCATAAGGAAGGCTGAGCGGTGAAGAATTGATGCTTTCGAACTGTGGTGCTGGAGAAGACTCTTGAGAGTCCCTTGGACTGCAAGGGGGTCAAACCAGTCAATCCTAAAGGAAATCAACCCTGACTGCTCATTGGAAGGACAGATGCTGAAGCTGAAGCTCAAATACTTTGGCCACCTAATGCGAAGAGAGGACTCACTGGAAAAGACCCTGATGCTGGGAAAGACTGAAGGCAAAAGGAGAAGGGGACGGCAGAGGATGAGATGGTTAGATAGCATCACCGATGTAATGAACATGAATTTGAGTAAACTCCGAGAGACTGTGGAGGACAGGAAGGCCTGGCGTGCTATGGTCCATGAGGTCACGAAGAGTCGGACACGACTAAACGACTGAACAACAACAAAAGATTTTAAAACTTTGTTTTTGAAGTGCTTCATTAAAAATAAACATACTGTATCTGGAAGATATTATGAAAATAAGTTCTAATGTTATTGTATTCTACTTCCTAAAGTGGAGTGGAAAGATAATTTAATAGAATGGCAAATGATTTACCTCAAAAACTGCAAAGAAGGCTAACAAACAGAGAATTTGGATAAATCCAAGGGGTGGGAAAGAAATCAAAATTGAAAGAAGGGTAACAAACAGAATTTGGATAAATCCAAGGGGTGGGAAAGAAATCAAAATTGAAAGTAAGCGGGACACATCAGTTGGTGTTCCAAAGTTCCCCTGAGTAAGCCTAATCTTGACAACAGGCCACAAAAGGGACCATTTTGGGACAACACTAAAAGTGTTAGTGGGCTTGCATTTAATGGACAAAATTTCTATCAAGAAATCCCTGAAATAGGCTTCCGGTGGGAATGGCGGGCTGAACGTCTGCGCCCGCTGGTTCAGGGGGCGGAGCTAACAATGCAGTAACTTTTTTCGGGCTCAGGCAGGTTTTCCTGAAGCACAGGAACGTTCTCCGGATCAAGGAGAATACCTGGAATCATCCCAGCCAGAAGATCACAAACAGCATTTCACGTTCAACTGGTAAGATCCAGCTGGGAGGCAGGGATTTCATCACTTTCCAAGCCACACTGTAGCCTTAAAGGGACACTAAGACCAGCCACCCCATTTCTAAATCACCAATTTGTATTTTTTTTAAGTATATGTACCCCAAGAGAGGCTTTCTACAGCGAGGAGAAGCTGGTTCTCTTGGTGCTTAAAATTATTTTTGGGATTACTTTTTTTTTAATTCTTTTAAGTTTTGGATTTTGTTTTCCTTCCAAAGGAAATTCCAAAGATTGAGAGTAAACAATTGTCTTCCTGTTATTATTTTTGTACTAAATTTGAAGATATTAACATTTTCCTACACATTGAATTGGATGTTTTGAACTTTCAGTTTTCTGCTTCTACTTTCCCTGGGGAACTGTCTGCTTATCTCACTTTCGCTTATGTAAACACATTCCAGAATCCTTTCATATCTTCGACTTTCGCTGGTTAAGCTCCTAGGGGGCACCATAATTTACTGCGTGAGACATGGAGGATTTCAAACAGATTCTTTCTGACTTTCACCAGGATTTTAAACAGATTTCTTCTGACTTCTATCAAACTTTTATGCAAGATATCCAGGACATTGTGGAAAATATGAGATCTAAAATGTGCCATCAGGTTGGGGATGTGGTGGATGAAATTGAGGAATTTAAGAGCAATAGAAAGGGTTTTTTTTAGGACTGAGATTGGGATTTTTATCAAGATTCTGGATGAAGATTGGATAATGGAGTTGGAGAAATCTAAGGGAGAGAGTGATCTGCAAGCCATAAGGAGGTCTTTAAAGACCTGGTTCTGCCGCCTTGCTTGGGACGAAGGAGGTAATAGTTCCTCCTGGGGGTGGTTAGCTTAGTAATATCCTCCTTTTTAAGATCTCACCATCCTGTGATTTTTTTTCTATTTATTATTATATTGTATTTTAAAATGTATAGGTTTTAATTTTAATATTATTATTGTAAATCGCCCAGAGTCTACTGCTGTAGAGATGGGCGGTGATAACTTTGAATAATAAAATAAAATAAATAAGTAAGTAAAATCGATCTCCTGGTGGAATGCCATGAAAAGAACCTGGAATCTTTGAGGGGGGCAGTTGGGCTGTTTGATTCTTTCAAGAGGAAAGCTCTGTGCACATTGTGGGGATATGTAACTGCTCTGGTTTATTTTGAAGTGGGATAAGGGTTGAAGAATGTCCATCTGATTTGCTTTAAGGATTTGATTGATGATATTTGCCTTTAAATATTTGGATTTACTGTTTTGAATTGGCTTTGTTTTTTGGATTATTAAGATGAAAATTATTAAAACTGTTGTATTAGGGTTAAAGAATGTTCATCTGGTTTGCTTTAAGGATTTGATTGATGTTATTCCCTTTTAATGATATGGAATTACTGTTTTGAATTGTCTTTGTTCTTTGGGTTTATTAAGATTTGGATTATTAAGATTGTTGTACTATTAAGTATAATAGCAGACAATTTATGTGCTTTTTAATTTGATTCTTATTATAGTAGCCAGAAATGTATAGAATAGTGGTAGGAAGGGAATAATTAAATATTTTTATCTTTTGGAGGGAAGAAAGATGTTTAGGAGGTTTATGTGAACTTTTTTTTCTTTATTTTAATATAAGGGGGAGGAGTAACTGTACTTAGTGATCTTTATTGTGTGTTAAAGTGGAATGACTTATAGAAATAATGTGGTGTTTTGGTTTAATATAGAATAAGAGATAGATTATGGAAAAATTTTGTATATCCTTGCTGTTAAAAGTCGGAAGCCACACCTTTTTGTAAATTTGAAAAAAAAAATATCCTGTGTTTCCGCACTTTTTTAGGTTTTTTTTCTTTCTTTGTAGTATTTTGTGGGGTTTTTTGTAGTTTTTATTCTTCTCTTGAAACCTAATAAAATTTACTATATATAAAAAATAAATCCCTGAAATAAAATATATGCCTGTTGCAGTCAAAGAAGTCTGGATGAAGCACTTCAGAGGACAAATAAAAGCCCATTTTATTGACTTTATTCTCAGTGATTTGTATCATTTCTGTAATTGCCACAATGATATGATCTGAGATTGAATCAACAATCACGAGGAACAGATACCTCTTTCCTCCATGGTGCATTAAATCTAGGTTTCACTCAATGGATATGACAGTCCAGCATGCAAAATGCATGTGGCACAGCAGAGAAATGCAAGGCCTGGTTGATGAAATGGTACACTACATTATGCGAATTGCTCTTTCTTTGAACATAATGTACATATACATTCTTCTGGTTAGTAAATATTCTTATAACCTCTTACTCTTTTTCTTTCTTAAGACACAATCTATCTTCTGGACAGGTTTCTCAAGTTACTGATAGAATTCTCAAACTTGAATTAGAATGTAATAGTTGCTGCATTACGGTACTTTAATGCATGTTTTGAGCATGGCTCAAGGCATCCTGGGAATTGTAGTCCGGAGCCTAGTAGAGTCGGTTCCCTCACCCCCCCTCCCTTCACGCGCGGTGAATTGTATAATTGAATTTGGTGAATTGTATAATTTGAATTGTATATATATGAATGTAAGCCGCCTAGAGTCCTCCATTAGGGAGGGGATAGGTGGAGTATAAATATCACTATAAAATAAATAAAATAAAAATGTTTTACTGTTCCACTTTTATCTGTAACATTAAACAAGCAGCAGATACTCTAATTGCACTGATTTTTGTTGTTGCTGTTTTTCAGGTGAATCCATCCTCAAAATACAGAATTCTAATGGCTTTCCCCTTCCACCAGATCTATTGAACAGCAGTACTCCACATCTAGTATGTTAGGAAAAACTAGTATATCATCCATAACTGCAAAATAAAAAAATAAACTTCCATCTGGAAGAAACAGGCATACAGTAGGTAACTTGATAATAAAACCAATGCATTACAAGAAACAACTGAAAAATCCTCAGTTTGTTTATGCAACAACCTCTCTCTCCTTTCCGTCTGGTTAAGAACACACATTCTATCCATTGGGTTTCATAATTTCAGCCAGGATTCTGTCAATCCAACAAAGCAGATATTGCAGGGAAATTACAATAAAGAAATTTAGAAAATAATCTATCAGGAACAATGTGTTACTTGAGTTTTAATGAGCGGACCAATATTCGCAATGCTTTCATTATATGTGCTTGTGTGTCAACAGAAGATTGGGATGTCTTTCTGACTGAAACAATTGTTGCATCAGAAATATTGAAGTAACTGATATGATTATGTTCTATAAGCATTTTTGTAAATGCTGATGTAGTGGTGAATGCTATAATACAGTGTTTCTCAAACTTGGCAACTTTAAGACATGTGGAGTTCAACTCCCAGAATGCTGGCTGGGGAATTCTGGGAGTTGAAGTCCACATGTCTTAGTTGCCAAGTTTGAGAAACACTGCTATAATAACCAAACAACCTTTGTACAGGAGGATGGCCCAACACAGGAGAAGTAACACCACAGGACCAGAGTCAGCAGTTTATCTTCATCTAAAGGAAAAGGGACACTCATTTGAGGACATTAATGTTCACATTTTAGACAGAGAAGATAGGTGGTTTGAGAGAGGGGTCAAGGAATCCATTTATGCCAACTTAGAAAATTCTTCCTTGAATAGAGGTGGGGGCCTCAGGTACAATCTTTCCCCTATTTTCCTTCCTGCTTTGTCTTCTGTGCCTAGGAAGATTAAGACCATTTTGCAAGCTCAACAGCAGCATGGTAATCTTAACAATCCTCCTTTAGATGATAAAGGGACTTAGAAATAACATCTCAAAATAACCATGACCTAGCCCCAGGTGCAAGGTCACACAGCTACCTAGAAACATATTTAAGGATTCCCTTACTAACTTTGCTCAGACTGAAGAAGCTCCTTGGATAAGGAGCGAAACGTTTCCACTGAGAAAATAGAAATCCAGTTGACATGATTCAAGCTACAGACAATTCCACCTGGATGACTGAGAACCTTCATAGACATACTGCTATAATAAATTGTCAAAGTAATTCCAAATGTCTAACATGCAAGTTTACAACCAATGAGATTGCAAAGAAGTCCAAGATGAGAATGCATGTAACACAACAATCTTTATTTTAGTCCCAGACCAGCATAAGATGACATATAATAATGCAAATATAAAACTACAACCATTTCAGCAGCAATTGAAACTTAGGATTGCTAACATAATACTGTAACCTTATACAGCTCTAAGTTGTAGTGCTAATGCCAAGCAAAGTAATAAAATAGCGGTAAGATATAATATAAAAATAATAAACAGTATGTTTATTTCAGTGTCATTTTGGCTGTAAGTTATAAAATATAAGCATTTACGTAATGTTATCTCAGAACAGCGTTCCACACGTGTCATGCCGGCCACATGACCGCAGAAGTGTCTTTGGACTGTAAGGCACCAAAACTTACCACGTGCCTCAAGAGAAAACCAAATACACAACGGAGACTTTGGAAAAGAACAGCAGCAAGTTTAATTGGACAACAAGGTTGCTGGATGGCAGACCATACAGAAGCCACGCAGCGTGTGACCTCTGAGTGGAACCACCATCCCGAAGGACAATAGAGCACAAACTTTTATACAGAAAATACAAGCAGGAAGTGAGGATGATGAAGGTATGCCCATATGTGGGTGAGGTGTCCCCTGACCATTCCCTGGGATTGGCTAGCTTTTGGGGATCAGGGTCCCGCCCAGGGCTGAGGGATTCTGGGATCTATCGGGTCATGAGGTGACGTGGGTCATCAACATAGTTACAAAGAAAGGGGCCTGGGAATATTCACACCAATCGTTCCATGGGCACATCCTGGAGGCCAGAGATTAACACTTGCATCTTATACAGATAACAGTAACACTTTAAGGACATTGGGTTATACAAGCACAACTAAATCACTGAGGTCAAAACCATAAAATCACATCTTTGCACATTTACATCTTAGGAGGGGGAACAAAGATTTATTACAGGAAAGTCAAGTAAACAGGTTAGCTTATATCAGGAAGAAGATGCTGACCAGATAGGGGGCCCCAGGCTGGTAAGCATTCCTGAGAAAGGTAGAATTACTATCTAGCACCTAGCATTTCTATGCAGAATTCTTTGGGGCCTTGTTGAGGCCCATCTCAAGGGTCATCCTTGGGTAACACTCTTTGGTTCAGGCACTAGCTTTGGTTCAGTGGAGTTCTAGCAGTGTTGCACTATGGGGAAATACTACAGCATGGTGTTCTCTAGGCCAAGGTCTGTGGCCCAGGTTTGCTCAGATCCCTTCAGGACAGCGCTGGCTCTTCGGCTAACAAACGGAGATGAGCACCGGCCCCTAGAGTCGGACACGACTGTGCGGGGGAACCTTTACCTTTTATCTCAGAATTTACAAAATTTGCCAACTCTCATTCTCAACCAATTCCTGGTGAGTTTTATGAGCTGGAACAGAAAAAGAAGCAGCTTTCCATGTGGCTGATGATTATCAGCCATCAATAGCATTCGCAAGTATACCGGATCAGGGTGCTCAAGCAGTTTTGTAAAGATCAGAAGAGACTGCTCCATAATTTCTTTTTTCGTCCAGTCCTAGACAGGCACAGACATGACATATGAGGGATTTTCTTATAGCTCCCCTCTGTGACCACAGAAGAGAAAGCATTCAAATGCATTAATGTAAAAGCTGTTCTGAACTTAGGGACTTCTGATTGCATGAGGTATGTCACATGGCTGCCTAGTACCTCCAGTTGTAAGGATACAATGAATTAGGCACCCTAGCTAGATCAGATTGCTGTTCAGTATCCATGCTGGATGCAAGTCTTTTTGTATCCCCAATAGTACCCAGGGATAACCCTAAATGTGCTAATTTCAGCAGAAATGTCTTCTTCTGGTAGATTGGAAACAGCATCAAGTATTGACGGGTGGGGGCAGCCCCACAAGAGGATAGGACATCTTTTAGTTCTCATTACTCTATCCTCTGAGATCCAGTTTGGGGTAGTAGTTAAGACACCAGGCTAGAAACCGGGGCACTGTGAGTTCTTGGGTGGGTGGCTTTGGGCCAGTCACTTTCTCTCAGCCCTAAGAAGAAGGACCCCTTCTGAAAATCTTGCTGAGAAAACTGCAGGGGTTAGTCCGGGCAGTCACTAGGAGTCAAATCTGTCACAAAACAAAAAACACCCCTACCCTCTACTCTCATTGTGCCTGACTGAAAGCATAGGGCCACATCATTTTGAGACCGGGAGTGCTGACCTTCACAATCTAACCTGAATATGCTCTAGTGGTATGAAGCCAAAGCATCTGTGCCAGCATCTGCACCAACCCCGGCTTCTGCGTCAACACATTGGCTTGAAATAACTTCAGAGCAGCTGCCATATGGTGTACCACCTTTAGATCTTAGAAATTTAACTGTTGCAGCTGCAGTTATCAGGATATTTAGGGCAAAATATAAGGTATATGCCTTTTTGCAGCCAGAAGCATGAAATGCCACCCCTAGGCATTTAATGTGTGTTGCCTGCTCAGTTAGTGTCCACCTATACTCCAGATATGTGTCCTAGGTCTTCTGGTGAAATTCATAATTTTTGGGTTTTTGTCATTATTATCCAATATCTTGCAGCGCTGCATAACAGACCCTAGCGCTCTTTTAAAACCAATAGGCCTTCTGGGGGAGAAAAATTTCCTCACCATCTGCATACACTAAAATATTAACGAATCTTTCCTTTATCTTAGCAGGATGGAAGTCCAAAGGTTTTTAATATTTAACCAAATCATTTATATCGTAGTTCAATAAGAAGAGAGCCCGAATGCAACCCTGCTTAACTCCCTTACGGGCGCTAGCAGTAGTTGGTAATCATCCCTGTGGGCTGCATCTAACTTTCAACGATGTATTTTCATCTAAAGTTTGTATCAAAAATAGCAGGCTTTGATCAGTCATAGAAGTCTTCAGCTTTTTCCACAGAAAGTAATAGATAAATAAATAAATAGAATCAAATGCTGCCTTAAAATCAATAAAGTGAGCTGATGGAGCAAGTAGGATATTTCTCTCTTAGGTATGGCAGGACTAATAGAATTTGAAGACATATCCATATTAAAAGTATTTGATTACAAGCCTCATGTAAATCACCTTGAAGTGTTCCAGAAAAAAAAGTGAATGTTGCGGATATTATATCCCCCTACTTTCACTTTGCAGCAGTTGTTCAAAAGAAAGGTAAGGTAAAGGTTCCCCCCGCACATTTGTGCAGTCGTGTCCGACTCTAGGGGCCGGTGCTCATCTCTGCTTCGCGTCTTGTCCGAAGACGCTTCCGCGGTCATGTGGCCGGCATGACACGCGCAGAATGCTGTTACCTACCCACCGAAGTGGTACCTATTCATCTACTTGCATTTGCATGCTTTCGAATTGCTAGGTTGGCAAGAGCTGGGGCGAGTGCGGGAGCTCACTCCGTCACGTGGCACTCGGGTCTTGAACTGCCGACCTTCTGATCTTCCGATCGACAAGCCTGGTGTCTTACCCACTGAGCCACCACACCCCTTCAAAAGAAAACCCTAACCCTAACTTTCTCAAAAATTGTCCAGTGGAACATAGTTTGGACTGTTTGCAGTGCTATATGAACAACTGGCTTATTCTGGTGGCAATTTGTGAACCAAATTGTGAAGACAACAATGGAACAATCAGCACCAAAGTTCTAAATACAGAGCTAAGAGAATGTTTGGTACCTACCGTAAATCTTATTTCTGTGGCCTTGAACAAAGTGCAGAATAATACTTTTTATTTCTGGTGTGGCTGGTTTGAAAGGAACTGGGTGTAACTACTGTACAGTATAAATACTGTCTCCAACTCATTTGCTTGCTAATATTCTCAGGATAAGAATCAATTGCTGTAGGAGTACATTATGACATCAGTATCAAACAATTATCTCTCCATAATATCAACTATAATGAATGTCAGGACAAAGGGTAATTGAGTCAAGAAATATATATTCGGGGATAATGTATAGGAGTGTGTTTGTTGGAATCACTTAACCATTTGGATTCACAGATTACTGAAGCATTAATCCAACTTTTAATAGAAGTAACTTTTTATGTTGGTATAGAAAGAGTGTTTCTTCCTTTGGAATAATTCATTGAAAACTGAGGAACAATTTGGTAACTGAAATTGCAGGAAAACAGAGGAAGACACAGATGAAGACTTAAGTTCATCACCCTTGCAGTGAAAATGACTTATTATTATTATTATTATTATTATTATTATTTAAACAATCATTGTTTATAAATAAAATAATAATTAACATTTATCTGCTTCTTTTTCAATAAATAATCTATTTTTGTTTATTAAAGAATGCTAACCAGAATTAAGAAGATTATGAAAAGAAGGTAATGGTTGGGCTCCATAGCAAAAATATCCTCCAACCGTTCACAATTAATTGGAGTTAGTGCAGCTCCTAATGATTTATTAATACATAACTCCTTGCATGATCCTAACAATGCTTCCATTTTTTAAATGAGCATAAATTTGAGAAAAACCTGACTAAATGATTACTTTATAGGCATCCATCCATTCCTAATCACAACAACTTATTTATTTATTTATTTATTTATTTATTTATTTATTTATTTATTTATTTATTTGTTTGGTTAGTTCAAGGGTCGGAAATGGCGGCTCGCGAGCCAGATGCGGCTCTTTGGCCCCTTGAGTGTGGCTCTTTTACAAAATACCACGTGCGGGCGCGCGCGCGCGCACGTACAGTCGCCGTCAGCCTCCCGGCTCGTTTCGCTCCTGCCGCTGCCAGAGCCTTCATTCAGCTCCACAGCAGTTCCGGGGCATACCGCCGGTGAAAGCGGAGGCCGATCCCTGGCCTCCTTCCCCGTCTGTGTAGGTCTCATGGGCTGAGTTTCCTTTCTGCGCTGCGGGACGGGGGTGCTCCCTGAAAGAGGGGCGCCGTAGAGGCTTTTGTATGTGATGTTGCTCCCAGTGCCACAAACTTTTCTACCCTTTCTTTCCTTTGCCTCTGGCGGGAAGCCACTTTGTCCCGGCAATGGGAGGATCAGGGGATGGGGCGAGTAAGGCATCCCCAGCTGATTGAAGTAAATCTTGGGGGTGGTAGTTGTCCTCCGATTATGGGGGGGGCTACTGGGGGGACAGTTTATTTCCCTCTCCTTAATTTCTGAAGGCAGGAACAAAGAGGCCGGCGTTGCAAGCAGCGCGCAGGCATGGGGGAACTAAGAATTGGGGGTGGCTCACAGCGTGTGCGTGTGAATGCGTGAGAGGGCCGGCCAGATCCGAGCCTTTCCTCCCCGATGGGGTTCAGGGTCTGAACAGGCAGCATGGCTGTGGGGAAGAGGAAGGCTCTCTGTCCGGCTGGTCGCTTTTTCGCTTCACCCCCGGACTCGGCGGTGAGGTTTGGCAGCGTTTGAGACTGGGAGCCAGGCGGAGGGAGAGAGAGGGAAGGGGGGGAGTCTTGCTTCTCTAACCTACCTGCTGCAGGGGCATTTCCAAGCCTAACAATGCCTCCCCACCCCACAGGAAGGGCCATGTGTCTGTGTGTGTGAGAGAAGAGGCCGGTGTTGCAAGCAGCGAGCAGGCATGGGAGAACTAAGAATTGGGGGTGGCTCACAGCGTGTGCATGTGAATGCGTGAGAGGGCCGGCCAGATCCGAGCCTTTCCTCCCCGATGGGGTTCAGGGTCTGAACAGGCAGCATGGCTGTGGGGAAGAGGAAGGCTCTCTGTCCGGCTGGTCGCTTTCTCGCTTCACCCCCGGACTCGGCGGTGAGGTTTGGCAGCGTTTGAGACTGGGAGCCGGGCGGAGGGAGAGAGAGGGAAGGGGGGCGTCTCGCTTCTCTAACCTACCTGCTGCAGGGGCATTTCCAAGCCTAACAATGCCTCCCCCTCCCCAGCTCCAAGAGTTGAGAATCGGGAAGGGCCACGTGTCTGTGTGTGTGAGAGAAGAGGCCGGCGTTGCAAGCAGCGCGCAGGCATGGGAGAACTAAGAATTGGGGGTGGCTCACAGCGTGTGCGTGTGAATGCGTGAGAGGGCCGGCCAGATCCGGCCCTTCCCGATTCTCAACTCTTGGAGCTGTGGGGTGGGGAGGCATTGTTAGGCTTGGAAATGCCCCTGCAGCAGGTAGGTTAGAGAAGCGAGACGCCCCCCCTTCCCTCTCTCTCCCTCCGCCCGGCTCCCAGTCTCAAACGCTGCCAAACCTCACCGCCGAGTCCGGGCGTGAAGCGAAAAAGCGACCAGCCGGACAGAGAGCCTTCCTCTTCCCCACAGCCATGCTGCCTGTTCAGACCCTGAACCCCATCGGGGAGGAAAGGCTCGGATCTGGCCGACCCTCTCACACATTCACACTCACACGCTGTGAGCCACCCCCAATTCTTAGTTCTCCCATGCCTGCGCGCTGCTTGCAACGCCGGCCTCTTCTCTCACACACAGACACGTGGCCCTTCCCGATTCTCAACTCTTGGAGCTGTGGGGGGGGGAGGCATTGTTAGGCTTGGAAATGCCCCTGCAGCAGGTAGGTTAGAGAAGCGTGGGGGGGCGTGGGGGGCAGTTAAGGTGCTAGCTGCAACAGCTGCCCCCGAAGTGACCGTATTCCACTCTTCCAACATAAATTCCCCCAAGGAAAGGGTCGCACTTTTTTCTCCGGGGAGGGGATATGAAGTTGGGGTACTAACTTACCCTCTAAAGTGTCTCCTCCTTTCCCTATGTGGTCCTTTTGCTAAAATTACCGTTATGACACCCCCCCCCCATGTTTTCCTCTGGAGTTGAGTTCTGGCGTTTCTGCTGTCACTGGAGATGGCTCTCTCAAAGTTGGACGGTTCAAGTAACTGCTTCAGGCCACCGTTGTCTGCCTGCTTATTGCCGCGTGTTTTGATCGCGATTTTAAACAAAAGGAGGGGGGTTGTGTGCGTCCCGTTGGATAGGATCCGAAGGGCCGCTTTGGAAACGCTGCCCGACTCGGGCGAAAGTTGGAAGGCTCCCGAGGGCGGGAGGAGGAAGAATCAATCGCCCTCCTCCAGCGCCGGCCACCAACGTCTCCACCCGCAGCCTTTGGAGCCTGGTTTTAAACGGGCGCTCCTCTCCGCCCCGGCCGCCTCTGCCCGGCTCAGCTTTGTTTCCTCCGTGCACGCCTCCGGAGAAGCAGCCCCGTGAGTGGAAGTGAAGTGCTAATGTGGGACGAAGAGTCTCGATCCCGACAGGCACCCCGTGCATCTACTTCACAGAGTAGAGAAAGAGCGGCTTCTCCCTAGCTTGCGCGCTTGCTTGCTCCCCCTGCCCCCACGCACGTGCGCACGCCTTCGCCCACCGTAGGGGGCATAGCCGCCACCTCAGACCGCGCCAGTCTCGAGGGGGGCGGGAAAATACGCCAAACGGTGGAGGGAAAGGCATAGGACGTATGAAAAAAGAAAGCGGCTTCTTCCTCGCTTGCGTGCGCGCTTGCTTCGAAAGAGACAGGCAGACAGAAGACATAAGAAGGAGACAGAGACGAAATCTCTGTGAGGGGGAGGGAGGAGAAGGGGCAGAGGTGGGGCAGGGGTGGTGGGTGCCAGTGAGGGAGAGAAGAAGGAAGGCAGTAAGGAACGGTGGTGGGAGCAGCGAGGATGGAGGAGAAGGTCTTCACGAAGGACCCCGGGGGAGGAGGCGGGGTGACGCTTCGCTCGCCGCCCGCCCGTCGTGGCTTACTCGGACCCCGGGGGAGGTGCAGTGGCGGACGTGGCGGGGGCAGGCGTGGCAGCGGGCATGGTGTGCGTGGCCGCGGCGGGCAATGCAGTGGGGGTGGCGGGCATGGCGGCAGCAGGCGCTAAGTGTGCGCGATTGGTCCCCGCCCGCAAACCCCGCCCCCTTCCACGTGATTGGTCCCCGCCTGCAAACCCTGCCCCCTTCCACGCGATTGGTCCCCGCCCGCAAACCCCGCCCCCTGGCTCTCGAGCACTTCAAAATGTGCACGAGCATATCAAAATGGCTCCCGGCAAAAAAAGTTTGCCGACCCCTGGGTTAGTTAGTTAGTTAGTTAGTTAGTTAGTTAGTTAGTTAGTTTAATTTAGAGGCTGCTGACTCCAGATGACTCTTGGTGACTTACATTAAAAAAAGAACAATTTAAAAAAAACATAGATTGTAAGTACCTAGAAGGCAAACTTTAAATAAGAACAAAACATCCTACAGGGGCGCAATCACCACACTACCCCAAGTCCTAGAAAAACTGATGGAGTCTTGAAGATTAATATTAATTAATTAATATTAATTAATAAAAGAACTCCAGGCAGCTAACAACAATCTTGCAGAGTAGAAGTGTGAACCAGCAGGGAACTTGCACTTTAAGCTTAATTGCGTTCAGAAATAAATTCAGTCTTCACACATTAGTTAGATGAAGAAAAATAAAGATAGCTTTCATTTATTCAGTAGATCTGGATACGAGTAGATTCATAGTAGATCTGCGTGCAAGCGAGATGGAATGGACGAGAGCTACATGGTGCAGCCCTCCTGCTTGCAGGTGTGCTCAAAGTGTAATGGAGAATGTTAATCCCCCAAACCAAGAAGAAGGAGGAAGATGAAATCAGGTGACTCAGGTAACATCCCACAAGCACAGTAGAGATGTGTTTACTAGAAAGACCCCCTATTATGCTTATGAGACAATGTTGAGTTGATTCCTGATAATCCCAACAAGAACAGCCAAGTCTCCAGTGACTTTCTGAACATTATTGGGGAGAGCCATATGGATCTTGGGGGCAGGGGGGGGATGCTATTCCAGAAGGCAGGGGCTGTGACAGAGAAGGCACCCTTCCTAGATCTTGATAGATGGCCTGTTTTATGGAAGGGACCTGAAACACTCCCACTCTGCTTGATCTCACTGGACAGATAGAAACAATCAGAGATAGACCATGACCAATAATGCATCACAGCATCACAACACTAGCTCTGTCATTCTGTACTTGCAATGCAACATCATATGTGAGTAAACACATGTTTTGTTACTTGTTGTCATTTGCCTCTCATGTAGCTACTTTCTAAAAATGAACTCTTTCCCCTGAGTCTGAAAACTATGCAGTTTATATCAAACAAGAGTAATGCCTCTTTGCATGCATGCAGGTACAAAGATGTGGGGATTTTATGGCATCTTGCCTGTTTTGATGCCTTTTGTGAAGGCCATTGACTTTTACTAGAAATTATTAAAGAATCTTCCTAACTAATGAATACATGGCGATATAAATAATTAAACTGAATGAATGGTTAAATTCATCTTTTCCTTCTACTATAAGTTATAAAAGCTGGGACTGAGTTTAATCTGGAAACTCATTTCTGAGATTTTTGTGTATCTCTTTGAGAATCCACTTTTTAGTTTTCCAGGATTGCCCCCAAAATGGTTATAACAGCATTAATGGGACAAATTAAAAGAAGGAAAGCATCTTCTTTGCCTTAACAACTCTTGTTTGCTTTCAGCCGTGTTATCAAAATGCTCTGAACAGGGACTCTGATGGGCTGACCATTTTAATCAATGCATCTGAAGAATTTACTGGGATAAACTAATCCCTCTGCCTGATGTCTTGTTCCTGACTAGCTCCACACTTGTCTTACTTTATATGCCAAATAAGAACTTCTACTTCTTGGCAGCTTCTCCACCTGTTGGTGCTCCACCTGATCCAGAAACCCAATACCTGACATACTCGCATTACTGAACATTTAGCTGCTCTATAGTCCAACTTGTGATTTAGACTTTTACACTCAACATGGATATCAGATGGAGCTAGGATACTTATGTGACATCAGGGACAAGACCCCAGGAATGCAGGACTAATATTCCTGCTGTACATGAATACTATAAATTATATATTATAATCTCTACAAAGTCTAATTAATGGGAGATTCTTATTTTCTCTGAAGAAATCTTTGTGCCAGTGACAAATTGAGGTAAAGACTAGTCTATGTGGGAAGAAAATCTCAATGACGCATGGGTCATTCAGGATCTAATATTGTCAATTCAAAGCATAACTTTATAGGACAATATCCACAGTATCAATTCTTCTGACCAAAGTGATAACTTACATAGTTTAAAATGGAAAAACATCTCATTCTCAGGAAACATTAACCATTGCTAACCATTAAGTGGTGCATTGGATTTGATGTGAAATTTTGAATAGTGTTTGGGAAAATGCTCTTTCTTACATACCTTTTGAAGCAGGTCTTAGACCAACGCTAGAAGGGAAAGATGTAGGAAGTGACTGTATGGTCTAAGACCAACTTCTGGCTTTGGTTGGGATTTTTGGTTCTCATGGCTTGCCTTTCTTTATCACCCCCTGACTTTGTGGATGGAATTGCTCATACAGCTAGCCAAATGGTGATTTGTGTCCAAACTCAGTTTCCCTTAAATAACTTGGCTATAGCATTGCTTTAACAAAATGCCTCATAAAATGAAGAAAACATCTCCCCATCAGCCATTTCAAATCAAGAGCTCCACTCCAGATAATGGAGGGGGAGAAAAACTGGATGAGTTTATGAACTTCATTGAAATCCTGGATAGAGAAGATGGGGCAATAACTCCTTCCCAAGTTCTGATGGATTAGATAGAACTATAGTAACACCTGACTTATTGCTATCCAGCAAAAACAAATAATGTTCCTTGAATTAATGGGAACCTGAGTCTGTTTCTAAACAGATGGACAGTAAATTCACAAGTTTGGAAACTAGCTTATGTTGGATCCATGGAGACATTAAGATAATTAAAGTTCAAGCTCTCAAGTTTGGCAGATTTGGAAGCACTGAAAAAAATATTATTTATCATGAAACCAGAATTATGACCTTAGAAGAAAATGAACCAACTCATGATAAACTCATTACAAATTTACCAACTGAGCTATTTAAAGTACTGTACATGGCCAACTCATCAGAAGTAATTTAAAAATTAACCTACCTTTGGATGCTGAACAGCAGAAGACTTTGTTAATTTACATGGATATATGCCTTCAGGAAATCTCATTGCTAGTTGTTTTTAAAGTTGAGATAATGGACTCTTACAGATTATGAGCAATAGGCAATACTGTCCCTATAATTGTTAAATTTTTGAAGCCCAGTGCTATAGACCATCTTTTACAACTCTCAAGACAAGCTACCAAACTGAAGTAAAATGGATATAAAATCGTGATTCATCCAAATGTTCTTTTATAAGTGCTTTACCTAAGGGAAGACTTCAATTTGGCACATACATTGGCAAGAAAGAAGAAAGTGAAATACTATTTGTATCCAGCAATCTTCTGCCTCTCTCTTGGAGATGAGATCAAAAGATTTCCAAGTCCATCTGCTTTTGTGGAATTTGTACAGGCTCTGCACTTATCTGATGAGTAATAGCCTTGCCTACTTTTTCATTTTTTCCATTTTCTTTAATAGTTAATGCTACTATATGCATTTTAGAAGTTTATTCCCTTATGTCTTTATTCTCAGGGTGAGTTGGATGGTGAGTAGATGGGGCAGTAAGTCAAACTGGAAGTTTAATATGGATTTTTTTAAAAACATTAGCGTAGTTGGGATAGGTTCTTTCTTTTTTGTTTTAATTTTTGCATTATATTCAATTTTTTAAAAACCCAGATTCATGTTCATTATTTATTTATTTATTTATTTATTCAAATTTATCACCGCCCAACTCCCCCAAGTGGGACTCTGGGCGGTTTACAACAAAATATAATCATTAATATACAATTATAAATAGATTAAAATACAAATTAAATAACAATTTAAAATATAAAGAATATAATAAAATCCAATGACGGAATCTTCTTAAGTTCTTCTTAAGTAAAAAGGGCACTCCAGGGATTTAAATCTTTTCTTTTTATTTATTCCTTATTTAATACATTTATCACTGTGCAAGATGCCTCTAATGCTGGGAAATTGATGAATATTTCATCTACAAAGAGACATGGTACTTAAGTACTCCGTTGGAATGTAAACAGAATCAGATTCTTTAAAAAGGACAAATTTTGCAACAAGCTGGAAAAATTACAACCAGATATTATTATGTTGCAAGAAACACATACTCTACTAAAGAACAGCTCTTTTTGAGGCCTAGGAGCTAGACTGGATAAGCCTTTCTTAGTGGATGCTCAAATTTTAGCCGAGTAATGATTATCTTTTTTCCCCCCTTCATGGATCACTGCCTTGTTGTGGCGAAGGGGCTTGCGTAACTCAATGAAGTCAGGTCAAGACGGACAGGTCATGATGGAGAGTTCTGACAAAACATGGTCCACTGGAGGAGGAAATGGCAACCCACTCCAGTATCCTTGCCAAGAAAACCCCATGGACAGTATCAATATGACGCCGTAAGATGAGCCCCTCAGGTCGGAAGGTGTCCAATATGCTACTGGGGAAGAGCGGAGGGCAATTCCGAGTAGCTCCAGAGAGAGTGAAGCGGCTGGGCCGAAGCCGAAAGGACGCTCAGTTGTGGATGTGTCTGGAAGTGGAACGAAAGTCCAATGCTGTAGAGAACAATATTGCATAGGAACCTGGAATGTAAGATCTATGAATCAAGGTAAGCTGGATGTGGTCAAACATGAGATGACAAGATTGAACATCGACATCTTGGGAATCAGCGAACTAAAATGGACAGGAATGGGAGAATTTAATTCAGGTGACCATTATATATACTACTGTGGGCAAGAATCCCTTAGAAGAAATGGAGTAGCCCTCATAGTCAATAAAAGAGTGGGAAAGGCAGTACTGGGGTACAACCTCAAAAACGACAGAATGATCTCAGTTCGAATCCAAGGCAAACCATTCAACATCACAGTAATCCAAATCTATGCCCCAACCACTGATGCTGAAGAAGCTGAAGTCGACCGGTTCTATGAAGACCTGCAACACCTTCTAGAACTAACACCAAAAAAAGATGTCCTTTTCATCATAGGGGACTGGAATGCTAAAGTAGGAAGTCAAAAAATAACCGGAATAACAGGCAAGTTCGGCCTCGGAGTACAAAATGAAGCAGGGCAAAGGCTAATAGAGTTTTGTCAAGAGAACACGCTGGTCATAGCAAACACTCTTTTCCAACAACACAAGAGACGACTCTACACATGGACATCACCAGATGGTCAATACCGAAATCAGATTGATTATATACTTTGCAGCCAAAGATGGAGAAGCTCTATACAATCAGCAAAAACAAGACCTGGAGCTGACTGTGGCTCAGATCATGAGCTTCTTATCGCAAAATTTAGGCTTAAATTGAAGACCATAGGGAAAACCACTAGACCACTCAGGTATGACCTAAATCATATCCCTTATGAATATACAGTGGAGGTGAGGAATAGATTTAAAGGATTAGCTCTGGTAGACAGAGTGCCTGAAGAACTATGGATGGAGGTTCGTAACATTGTACAGGAGGCAGCAACCAAAACCATCCCAAAGAAAAAGAAATGCAAGAAAGCAAAGTGGCTGACTGATGAGGCTTTACAAATAGCTGAGGAAAGAAGGGAAGCAAAAGGCAAGGGAGAAAGGGAAAGATATAAACAACTGAATGCAGATTTACAGAGAATAGCAAGGAGAGATAAGAAGGCCTTCTTAAATGAACAATGCAAAGAAATTGAGGAAAACAATAGAATGGGGAAGACTAGAGATCTCTTCAAGAAAATTGGAGATATGAAGGGAAAGTTTTGTGCAAAGATGGGCATGATAAAGGACAAAAAAGGCAGGGACCTAACAGAAGCAACAGAAGCAACCTAACAGAAGATTAAGAAGAGGTGGCAAGAATACACAGAAGAATGATGGTGTGGTCACTGACCTTGAGCCGGACATCCTAGAGAGTGAAGTCAAGTGGGCCTTAGGAAGCATTACTAACAACAAAACTAGCGGGGAAGACAGTATCCCAGCTGAGCTATTTAAAATCCTAAAAGATGATGCTGTTAAAGTGCTGCACTCAATATGCCAACAAATTTGGAAAACTCATCAGTGGCCACAGGATTGGAAAAGGTCAGTTTACATTCCAATTCCAAAGAAGGGCAATGCCAAAGAATGTTCAAACTACTGTACAATTGCGCTCATTTCACATGCTAGCAAGGTTATGCTCAAAATCCTACAAGCTAGGCTTCAGCAGTATGTGAACTGAGAACTACCAGAAGTGCAAGCTGGGTTTCAAAGAGGCAGAGGAACTAGAGATCAGATTGCCAACATTCGCTGGATCATGGAAAAAGCAAGAGAGTTCCAGAAAAACATCTACTTCTGCTTCATTGACTATGCTAAAGCCTTTGATTGTGTGGATCACAACAAACTGGCAAATTCTTAAAGAGATGGGAGTACCAGACCACCTTACCTGTCTCCTGAGAAACCTGTATGTGGGTCAAGAAGCAACAGTTAGAACCGGACATGGAACAACCGATTGGTTCAAAATTGGGAAAGGAGTACGACAAGGCTGTATATTGTCACCCTGCTTATTTAACTTATATGCAGAGTACATCATGAGAAATGCCAGGCAGGATGAATCACAAGCCGGAGTTAAGATTGCCGGGAGAAATATCAACAACCTCAGATATGCAGACGATACCACCCTAATGGCAGAAAGTGAAGAGGAACTAAAGAGCCTCTTGATGAGGGTGAAAGAGGAGAGTGCAAAAGCTGGCTTGAAACTCAACATTAAAAAAACTCAGATCATGGCATCTGGTACCATCTCTTCCTGGCAAATAGAAGGGGAAGAAATGGAAGCAGTGACAGATTTTATTTTCTTGGGCTCCAAGAAAATAAAGACCCCGATACTGGGAAAGACTGAAGGCAAAAGGAGAAGGGGACAGCAGAGGATGAGATGATTAGATAGCATCACCGATGTAATGAACATGAATTTGAGTAAACTCCGGGAGACAGTGGAGGACAGGAAGGCCTGGCGTGCAATGATCCATGAGGTCATGAAGAGTCGGACACGACTAAATGACTGAACAACAACAACAACAAATGATTATCTTTAACAGTAACCTTGAAATCAATGTGAAATATCAACTATGACAGAGAAGGATGCTTCATCTTTTAGACAGCAAAGATAACTACAGTTGCTATTGCTCTCTGATTAACTTTTATTAATAGCCTTATTAAGAACACTCCTTAAATATTTTATAGATGTTTCCCTAAACTACATTTTGCGAACCCTAATATATAATTTGTCCTGGAGATTTTAATTAAATTCAGGATTCTCAGTTAGATGGGAACACTTTAAAAAAATACTTTTTCTCCAAATTGGAAAGTAATGCAAGCATACAGTATATATTGGAATTTAAGTTAATCAATTTTTGTCTTTTCAAAATCCAAAATATAGAGAATATCCTTTTTTCATAAGCAATTCTAGATGGTTAACTGCATATTTTTCTTTTAAGAGAGTCTTCTTTTGTGGAATATATTAAGAAGGTTTTTTTAAAAAAATAAATAAATAAATCGAGGCTGTACCAATATGTTAAGTTTCCAAAATGCATTTAAGGCATCCATATGGAGATCATTATTGTTTCCTTCTCGGCAGAAAAGAGGCTCAGGGACTTTAATTTTATACAGTTGAAAGAGACAGTTGAAGATTAATTTTTGTTATATGCCAGAAACCCCAGAGACAATTCATAACAAGTATTTACAGCAGTAAAATGTAAATTGGGGGTACTACACTCAGAAATATTTGAAGACTCTGTGAAATATATTAACCAGAATATGAAGAATCAGGAGAGAAAACTGGAAAGTTATTGGCTTGAAACAGCAAAATAACATATTTTGTACCTGGAATTTAAGTCAATGATGGATATTTATTTACTGAGATGGACAAACATCAACTGAGAGAGAACCTATTATCAGGTTCATGATATTTTAAAATATGTATTTATTTATTAAATGTATTATGGCCACCCACTCCAGAAGATTCTGGGCAGGTTGCAATACCCAAATATACAATTAATGCAATTTTTGTATTAATTAAGATACAATTTTAATTAATTAATATACAATGTTGTGTTCATTTGTACAAATTGGGGACTTCTGTAACTGAACAGCAAAGTATTGATTTCCCGGGAAATATTGAAATAGAAGAGATTTCCCAAGACAATAAAGGTAAACCAGCACAACCATTGATATTACAAGAAATTACCAGGAGGGTACAATATATAAAACTATGGAAAGCCCTTGGACCTGATGGACTTCCAGCTGAGTGATACAGAACTTTCATAGAGTATTGGCTCTTATATTATTAGAGCTCTGTAATCAATCATTTAACCTCTTTATATGTAAGGTTCCCCATCGGAACCTTCCACCCAGGCAGGGTCACCAGTCAATACACATCGAGGTACTAGCCACACAAGGAGGAATGAACTCATTAACACCTTTCAGTATCAAGTACCACGATCATTCGCTGGCGAGACCGGAAAGGTGCCAAGAAGGAAACTGACACCATTGACAGCACGAACTGAACCAAAGGGGGGGGGGACCTCATAAAACTAAATTGTTTGGTGGGAAGGGGCATTCAGATCTTCACCGATGTTGGGGTTGCATTTTTCCTTATTAAAGATCATTCCGTATATTTCTGCGTGAGGAGCCTTTATTGGGACATAGCACCCGGGACCATCACATTATATTCCCTTTCACATTACAGTAATATTAAACCTGAGAGAGACCTACTAGACGTGCAAGCTGTAGACTAACCTTTCGCTTAACAGGGATGCAAAAATATTAACTGCAACACAAGCCTAGGAGATTTCAAAAAGAAGTGCCATCTATAATCCATTCATCTGAGTCTGGATTTATCAAAAATAGACAAGCCTCTGATGATACCCACCTGGTGATTGATTTTTTGGATATTGCAGCAGATAAATTGGAATCAACTGTTCTAATTTCATTGGATGCTGAAAAGCCCTTTGATATGATTCTGATTGAATTTATGAAGTGCTTTCCAAGAAGATGTGGGTTTCCAACTCCTTATGTTCATTGGATTTCAGTTTGGTACCTTCACCCAGTGGCTAGAGTTACCAAAAATGGTTTTGTTTCTCAATATAACAAGTTATATTATGATGTTCCTGGTCTCCCTTAATCTTCAGTCTGGTTCTTGAACCTTTGGCTTCTTCTATTAAGCAGTCTCAGGAAGTTAAGGGTATGGTGGTACTTGATACTGAATATAAATTGTTCTTACACACTGACAATATTATGGCTATTCTGTACAATTATGCCATGTCATTACCAAAGTTGTAAAGCAACTTGGTTTATACTCTGATTATACTATTAATTAGAATAAGCCTAATTTGCTGTCTCTAGATATTTATAGACTACTGCATGAAATTAGGATTTACAATTTGTACAGACTATAAAATACTTTGTTTATGTATTTCTTGAAATATACTTGCATTACAATATGTTGAATTTAAAATGTCTAAATCTATAGATGCAATTTAAGCAGATATAACTCAATAGTTAAAACTTCCTATAAGTTTCTGGGGAAAGATTAATGTTATTAAAATGAATATTACTTTGAGACTAATGTATATTTTAGGAGGCATTCCAATGTTAATCCCCATTAGATATTTTACTCTGAAGAATATGTTTATGAGAAAACTTGCATGGCTGGCTAAAGCCCTTTGAATATCTTTGGCCAATCTGAGGTTACCTTATGATGACAGCAGCTTTATCCTACCAGGATTAATGTATACTATGTCATTGGGCTTTTATTTTAACATCTGCATTCTTTTGGAATGAGACCTTTGATGAATACTCCCTTCTTCGGGCCTACTTGGAGAGTAAATGTGTAACATCTCTGAAATCTTGTCATTTTTAGGGTCTTTGCTTCAACCTTTGAAAGCTGCCAGGTATATTTAGTTAATAATAGGTAAGCAGTTACATTTTGGGGGCGTGGTGGCTCAGCGGGTAAGATGCCAGGCTTGTCGATCGGAAGATCGCAAGTTCGGAGGTTCGAATCTCTAGCCCCGTGTGCGGAGTGAGCTCCCACACTCGCCCCAGCTCTTGCCAACCTAGCAATTCGAAAGCATGCAAATGCAAGTAGATGAATAGGTACCACTTCGGTGGGATGGTAACAGCGTTCCGCGCACGTCATGCGGCCACATGACCGTGGAAGCGTCTTCGGACAACGCTGGCTCTTCGGCTAAGAAACGGAGATGAGCACTGGCCCCTAGAGTTGGACACGACTGCACAAATGTGCGGGGGGAATCTTTACCTTTACCTTAGTTACATTTTGATCCCACTTCACATGAAAACATTGAAGTTGTGGAATAACTATAATTTGAAAATAGTGGAGAATAAGTTTTCTTGGAATGTTTGGGGCAAGCAAAGGATCAATACCTTAAATCAGTTGATTTCTAATAGTTCTTTCAAAGAACTGTGTTTTGAACATGATTTACCTACAACTTTTCCTTGGCAGTATTTTCAACTGAAACATGTACTAACTAAACATGGCCCAGTTGCTTTAATGGCCTCTGAGGCACCTGCAATTTCCTTAAAGGAGGCAGATCCTGGAGAAGAATCTATCCATGTGGTTACTAGCAGTTGACACCAACTTTATAGCACATAATAAAAAAAAAAGATGGGCAATGCTTCAATGAAACCAACAATTCAATTTTATAAGGAATGAAAAAATAACATGAAAGTTAGCATTAGTTATAGATCTGAACTGTGGAATGAAGAACTGGAATATCCAATTTTGTAGAATCCGTGGGCCCACGTGTTAAAAAATGTTAAGTATACTTACGATTTAATAATGAAATTAATTTATCCGAAGATATTATTTTGTGTTTACTGGACCCCTCAAATGATATTTTAAAAGGGTTGGACATTAGATTTTTTTTATGCTGGCATTGTAAGAAATGTGAAGGCTCTTTAACTCATATGATCTGGGTCTTGAAAAGCTATAGCTTCATTTTGTTTTCCAATCATTACATATGTTAATACAATTCTGGAAAGAAATATTATAACCTTTAATGTTGAACTATATTGCTAAAATGTGGAAATTGTCATCTCATGAAAAGCTTTGGCTATACTGGCATAATTTTATGTAACTGGAAAGAAATTTATCCTCCTGATGTTAAGGAACGGTTCAGAGTATGAATCTGTCATCTGTTTTTGAAAAATCTTTGTGTTCTAAAAATGAAAAGGGGAACCGATCTGTTTCTAAATGATTTGGATGTAACGATAGGCTCAAAATTGAACGTATCAATTAATTAATAATTAATATTATACTGATGCCAATAGACTTTATATGGATCTTTTTTCCTTTAGATTTCCCCCCTCTTTTTTAGCATGTCTACGTTTCTTTCATTTAATCATTGTAATGTATCTAGGTTCTGCTTCTCATTGTACAATCACTATGTTGCTTTTGTCATTATTTTATTATTCTTTGGTGTTGTACTTTTTTCTTTTATTTAATGAAAAACAATTCCCAGCTTTGGTTAATGTGTGGAGGGACTGTCGTAATGTGGCTCTTGAGAAACCATAGGATAAGGGCCAGCTGACGAACCACACTGCAATATTAAAATTCTTAGAATTGTCTCCAAACCAAGTAGCAGCCATAAAGAATATAAACATGATATTCAGTAAGATTCTCCAATGAAGCATTGGAACTCCAAATCACTACTTACTCAACTGAAACACAAGAGTTGGTTTAAAACGTATGAAGCACCTTACCCCTCTCTTCCTAATGTTTAAAGTCTAATACTTTTTTGCACTTTGTCTACTTCTCTAGCTCCCAAACATGGACCATAATGAGCTGGAGTAACTTGGACTGATTTAAGATCATCTCTTAAATCAGGGGTCCCCAACCTGTGGGCCACGGGCCACTAGTGAGCCGCAACCTGTTAGGAAGTGGGCCGCAGGGCTTTCGCCTGCAAACCCCGCCCCCGCTGTGTGCCATTACCCTGCCCCCAGTGCGCATGATTGACTCCCGCCTGCAGACCCCGCCCCCCGGTACGTGCGATTGGCTCCTGCCTGCAAACCCCACCCACCCACCCGGCCCGTGGAAAAATTTTCTTCCATGACCGGTCCCTGGTGCCAAAAAGGTTGGGGACCTTAAATGACCAACAAAAGTAAGATAGTAATCTAGTACAATATGTAGAAGATCCTTCACACACACACCCAAAAACTCTGAAGGACTATGCAGCAAACATAGACTGCACCTCAACTAATATCTTCTGCCCCACCTTCCCAAACCCATAAACTCAAGTAGATCAAAACTATCTTTTGCATCTTTTCCCCCCATTTGCAGTTACTTCAGCAAAATTTATGAAACTCTCTCCTTTAAACAATACATTTTCATTTCTTAAGACATTTACAAATACAGTAAGGTTTTATGTTGGAACACTGAACTTTATTTGAAATTGTCAACATCAACACATACTGTAACAACAGTTACAGGAAAGACAAGGTGGTGTAGAGGGAAAAGAAGGGACCCATGCTTTGATATTTTGCATCAACTGGCCCTTAAGG
Organism: Charina bottae; assembly: GCA_023362775.1. Taxonomy (NCBI): domain Eukaryota; kingdom Metazoa; phylum Chordata; class Lepidosauria; order Squamata; family Charinaidae; genus Charina; species Charina bottae. The sequence goes on along the minus strand of JALMGJ010000005.1, from coordinate 72,574,628 downwards.
CTGATCTGCCTTACATGTTTTATTTCATATTAACTAGATTAACTTTCTTAGCTTCCCACAAAACATCCTGATCAGGTGGGGAGTCTGAAGATTTAGAGGTCTCAAACTCTCATGTACATGAATGGTTTCCTAGGGTTTAATAAACAATGATTGTTAAACCTTTTAAAATCAGGAGCACAAATACACTCTTGAGGGGACAACATTTAAGGATAGAATGGAGACATAGCACTTCTGTCCTGGAACCTAAATCCTTAGGTTGGGCCTGTGACACATCTGGTCCAAGTAGCTGGACACAATGCACCATGCACACTTTATGATCAGAAGATACACTCCAGCGTCCTCTTCCAGATTTATTTTCCAGCTCTATACTTGCAACCCATAAATGGGGCATCTATTGAGCCTCTGCTAGTTAGTGGTCTTCATATCAAACAGCAGTCATATTTTACATATTCCTTGTTTTAAATTACTGCCTGAAGGTGTTTTCAGCTATCTGTTGCCACTGAATCTTGAGCAAATGTCCCATGAGAAAACTTTTGAGGTATCTGCATATCTGGGGGAGGGTCAAAGAAGTCAAAATGGTGGCTACAACTGCCAAAAGCCCTGTCCCTTTTTACATACAATGAATTTTATAAAGGGGTGGGCTTTGAATATGACTGTCACCTTGATTTTTTTGACCCTCCTCCCATGAACACCCCTGGAACCCTTAAGATAACTTGAATAACCAATTGCATTAAAATGCACATATTCATGTGTTGAATATAACTTCTTTTGTGAATTAACCATAGCCCTACATTTTCTAAAACGTTTGTGTCACTTGGCCCCTTTTGATACTATCAGATCCAGATTAGACAAGATTCTAATTCTAAGATATCATTTGTGATCTCACAATGACCATTCCAGAATCAGTCTGGAAACTGACCTTTTCTGACTAAGTTTATTAAAAGACATAAGCTTTTGCATTATTATTATTATTATTATTATTATTATCATCAGCATCAGCATCAGCATCTCAAGAATATGGGAAACTGACTTATACAAACGGCTAAATGTTTATTTCCATTTTGCATTTTAAAATTGGCTCCTTGAAGATTTATGCAATCTAAATCTAGTGTGTGACTACAATTCCCATACAGTCCCATGACAAAAGAAAGAGCAAGTTGGAAAGAAAGTCAACAACAGAAATAAAAGAGTGGACCAAAAGTATGGAACTGAACTAAAACTGTATTCTTAACCCATCTGCCTTCCTTGAAAGATACAAATCTTGGTAACTGATTACAATTTATTCCATTTGCTTGGCATACTATTAATCCATCTCTTCTTATAAAGGAAATCTTGGCAATGTTAGAAGAACTTACTTTGCTACCTTTCACTGAAAGATTATAAAGTGGTCCTAGTGGCAATTTCCACATGCATGTGATGTTGCAACATACGCAGAAAAGCATCACACTGTGATGATGCTTTTGTCAAAACTGACCCAACCCCTGCCCCGCCTTCCCAGTGGACACTGCTGGGTTGAGGACAATTTACAGAAGGACCTTTGTAAAGTCAAAGGATTGATGGAGCAAAGTTGGATGTTGCTCAGAAGAAGTCACACTTGAAGAGCTGATCATCTGCTATTCCACTTATGGACCAAACTCCTTACAGTATTGCTAATATTATTTGCTTTATCAGCAAATAAAAAAGGGCTTATTTGTGCACAGCTAGCATTTGTCCTGCTAAAGGAAGCAAAGTAGGGAAGAGAAAAAAGAAAAATGTCACTGGATTGGAAGAAGTATATTTAATACTATATACCAAGTTCACAAACTTCCTTTTCTGTACAACATTCCCTTCCAAAGTGAGTTTGGAGCATTTCATTCACCCCGTAGGTTTTCTTCAAAGCCTGCAGCAATCTCCACTGTTTCACAGTCCCTTGTCCATATATGACTGTCCCATCAGCATTCAATCATAAGTCGTGGCGCTTCCTTCTCAAGTAATCAGATTTCCTCCTGTTTTGTTAAAAAAAAAATCACAAATATTCAGTCTGTATATATGTTCAACTGTTCACTATCCACAGCAAAAATGGCAGATTCTCCCCTACATATTTTCAGTTCAGGGTGGCTGAACCTCACATGAGGCAGAGCAAGATTCCCACGTCCGATGAGTTCAGGGGTGCTGGTGACATGGATCTCTACAGAGGGGGCCAGAGGAAAGAAATGACATAATGATGCATATGATGTGAATTACATATTAGATCACAAGTGCATAAATGCATCATTTGCATGATGATGTCATGATGCAAGTGTCAACATCCTGATGTTGTCCTTGCTTGTTCTGGATGCCGCTAGTAGTGGATCATGACATCATTTCCCCATCCAGAGGGTAACTGTGTTTTTCTGGCTGCTGATAGCAGATGGTACTGCCTATCTGTCAAGCCCTGTGAGTCTAGCAAACTCAGGAAACAAGAATCATTGGATTTCTGGAAAGATCTTTATTGCTAGTAGGTTAGTATAAAAGAACTTCGAAAGCCTGCTAAAGCAATTTTCCAGATCAATTTATACCTAGCGTAATTAAGGCAGAGTTACTCTGAGATTCTTTCTCATAGTTGTCTCCTGCCCTAGGCTGAGATGTCTCTTTTACAATGGCCCGGTTTCCTTCCCCATGTTCCTAGGGCCTGCTAGATGTGCCATCACATAATCAGCCACAGAGCACCACACCTAACTGGGTAGGTATCGTGCTGTATTTTGGGGAAAGACACAGTTCGGCAGCCTCCATTTCCCCAAATGAAAAGAAGCTCATGGCATTGGAAAGCTAGAGAGGATGCCAGCCCATGACCAGGATAAAAGGCAGGATATTATTTTATTGTAAACCGCCCAGAGTTCCCTGTTGGGGGGAGATGGGCGGTCATATAAATTAAATAAATAATAAATAATAATAATATTCTCAGACACTTCATAATTAAGGAAATTGCAAGAATCCTGCATCCACCAAGAGAAGTTCACCAAAATGTTCAATTTTTTAAAAAAAATACAATTTGAAAAAAATATTTCAACCTGGAGAAGAATGGTTGGGGAAAAAACACAGAAGAAAAAAAAATAGTACAGCATCTTGACCTTTTTTATATACTGCCCCCCTACTCCTGGGATACCTCTGAATGTCAGGACGTGAGGCAAATTTAATAAAACTTTACAGAAGGAAAGGAGTAAAAAATCAACATGGGCAGTTCCGCTTTCATAATAGTGTACAGTTTTGCTGTGCATAAATCATAGCCAGCGCAAAGACAATGAAATCATGCCAGCACATTGTTTGCAAATAAAACATTAATCAAAATACCCAGTATTAGGGCTGTGTAAAAATTTTAAAATCCCAAAACAGTAATTTCAAGATCAAAACAGTTCTGGAATGGTCAGAACCACCTGTTTTAAGCTTGAAATGTTTAGAATGCAAGAAATGTTGCCTACCTCTACCCACATTATAATCATCTTTCCCTTAGGAAAGGTATTACAAATCATATTCAAAAGGTAATACAAATAAGGATAAGAAAAATATACTTTTTCTTTGGCTTAACAAGAACATATTTTTCTACAAATTGTGGTTAACATGAAACAACATTAAAATGGTTTCTTTAAACCATTGTTTCAGGTTTTTTATACAAACCATGGTTGTGTGAGTAGAGGAGAGATCATAAGCCTGAAGTTTGCTCCTACTTGTTCTTCTTGCACTAACATAATTTAACACAGCCATTACAACTTGGATCCTCTTCAGAAGTGTAGACTTCAATGAGCCAAATTCCCTAGCCAATATAGCTGTTGATGAGAATCATGAAAGCTGGAAGTCTACAAATCTAGAAAGCACCCACAGTAGGAAGTATGATTGAGCATGATGTACACATGTGGCCAGTATAAAGAACACCATTGAGGGAGAGGGAGATAGAGGGAGATCTGTTCCATTATCTCCTAGCAAAAAACAAAGTTTGATTCACTATAACGCTAATAACATTGAATTACCTTTTAGGTATTTTGAATGATATTTTAAATAAACACGAACACCAGTGAGTACCTGCTTTTCAAAAGTTTGATGATTTTCAGCTAGTTCTAGGCTGACCATATTTCAGGATGGCAAAACAGGGCGGGGCCTTATGTAATATTCCGTATTCATGAAAAAGACAGGGGTCCCTGCCCCCCGGTCCGTGCAATTGGCTCCTGCCTGTAAACCCTGCCTCCCGGTCCATGCAATTGGCTCCCACCTGCAAACCCCGCCTCCCAGTCTGCGTGATTGGCTCCCATCTGCAAACCCCACCCCCAGTCCACGCGATTGGCTCCCACCTTCAAACCCTGCCCCCTGGTCCACGCTCCGGCTCGGATCCTCCTTCCGCACCATTCCCGCCGGGTTTGAAAAACGGGACAAAATTGAGATTTTTATGAAAACGGGACGGTTGAAAAATGCTAAAAAAACGGGACTGTCCCGTTCAAAACGGGACGTATGGTCAGCCTAGCTAGTTCAGATGTTATTACAAGGTCCTCCATACAAGTAAAATGCAGATTTATGAATTCTTCCAGCACAACTTCCTCAGTGCATTTTCAACCCATGTTTTTCCACATCATCTTCACCATCTACAGATCCCCAAATGCATATAGCATTGGTCTGGAGCTCACTGGGAAGCACCTTCAGCCAATCATTAAGCTAGGTGATAGAGTATGAAGAAGACCAGCCAGTCAGCACACAATCTTTCTGCTCTGCCAGTTGTTCAGCTGATTGCCCCCCCACCTCAAATTCCCACTGCTCCATGAAGCCAAAAGAGGAAACAGCCTTCAGTTTGTGATGGTGCTGTCCTAGCAAGCCCAATCAAGTGTTTTATCACAGAAGATCCTGATAGTATAGTAAATACCAGCAATGCTCACTTGGGAACATTTCCCCAAACTAAGGTTCTGGGATGGGGCAGGTTGTCCATTGAGAAAGCAAATATTCACAAACACTGGATTTCTTTCTGGGAATGTGAGATTCAGCCACGGCTGAAGTAGGAGGAGAGAGAAAAAGTGTTTTCAAAGGGTAGCCAAGAAATGGAGTTCTTAGGATTTTGCACCCTTTTACTGCTGGTTTGCTGTTGGAGTGGATTGGGGTGGTAGGGCTCATTATTCTGAAGTCAAAATTCTTCAACAAATGTGGGTCTTTCAGCCCTTTCATGTATTCCTGATATTGTGTAACTTTTTCCCTTTTACATTACTTCTGCTTGACTTCTTTCCTGTCCCAATGAGGAAGGAAGGAAGAGCTTTCTTTATTTAGAAAAATAATTGTGCAAGATAAGCCCAATGATCAACTTTCCTGCAAAATTATCCAACAAAATCCAGCCAAAAGGATATCAAACAAACGTCAAAACAGGTCTCAAAAGCTGTTTTTCTCACCAATAGCAGAAAAGACAGTGATTTTATTCCTTAACTACTGGCCAGGCCCAGTCAGGCCCCACCCACCATTAACTGCTAAACAAAGCCCCCAGTACCACTGGACAACTAAAGGACACATCAATGGTGGTCTACGCAAAATGAGGGCCAGACCACCCAAAATTAAAAAGAGGGAAATCTCCAGACAAGCAGGAAAGTTTTTGCATTTGCCAAAAGGCCTTTTTGGGATCTCAACCCACAAAGCTAACGTTATCACCTGTGCTGTCCCTTCAGGGATTCCAAAATATTAAGGAGTACCATGACTCATTGCTCTTGTGTTTTTTTTTAATCTTCTTTTTGTGTATATATTAGTGCTAAGGCTTAATGTGCTTTGGGCTTCAGTGCAATACATGAACCTAAACTCTGTGGATTGTAAATCACAATTTATAGGTGAAGTTATATTCAACAAATCATGGCTTAGTGTGATGTATAAATGCCATCTTAATTTTCTACCTGCAGTACATGAGAAGCAGGCATGATTCCTACTAAATCAGAAGTTAAGTCTGCAGGCCTGGGAATTCCCGAAGCCATTAATTCTAGTCCAAAACTTTGAGAATAGTCCCATGTAAATAATGGAGGATTTCATCTGGAAGTTGGGATCTGCAAAACATTATTTTTGTCTGGAAGTGCTTCTGTTTTCTGAATATATGTCAGGCTTGACTTCAGCAGTTTAAAATACTCCTAGAAAATGAATTAAAAGAAAAAAGGATTTATTTTAACAGATCATTCACCATTTTCTGGCTGTTTGTAATCTGGGGAATGCAGGAAATCATTAAAAGAATTAATTAACCATGACATACAGTAAAGCAACTTTTTTATTATGGAACTCGGTTATTGTTTATTTATTTTACTCAGGCTTTCTCACAAATGTCTCTCGAGGCAACTAACAATAAAAAGGTTTTTCAAAAAAGGAAGCGGATTAAAAACCTATTATTACACAGATAGCATCCATCCAACTCAGCAACAAACCAGCTTATATATTGAATGAATGAAAACTTTTTGGCAAGTCAGCAGAATGAGAACACAAGAGAACAAGGACTTCCAAGGCCTGAAAGCTGCCAGCATGAAGGCCAAATCTCCCATTCGTACAAGGCCTTCTCTGGCAGTGGCAGAACTAAGAGAAGGGCCCTCCCTTAAACTCTCCCATCTTTCAGGTCTTCCAGGTCACAAAGGATTTTACAGATCATAATCAGCACTTTGAATTGTGTCTGGAAAAAGCACAAGTCAGTGGAGTTGTTTTAACCAAAAAGTCGTATGCTCCATGTTAAGGCCCTCAACATGCAATTCTTCGGATTTGAAGGGGAAAAGTTACTCCAGAACATATACAAGTGCACGCATACCAGCCATTAGCAACTCCTGAAACCAAACACTTCTTTTCCTGGATTGTGCAGCAGCTATGGAGGGCGAGTTCATGATCCTGTGAAAAACCGCAGTTGATTTAAGGAGTAGTTTATGCGAGTGAAGGGGCGTGGTGGCTCAGCGGGTAAGACGCCAGGCTTGTCGATGGGAAGATCGCAAGTTCGGAGGTTCGAATCCCTAGCCCTGCGTGCAGAGTGAGCTCCCGCACTACCTCCAGCTCTTGCCAACCTAGCAATTCGAAAGCATGCAAATGCAAGTAGATGAATAGGTACCACTTCAGTGGGAAGGTAACAGCGTTCCGCGCGCGTCATGCGGCCACATGACCGTGGAAGCGTCTTCGGACAGTGCCGGCTCTTTGGCTAACAAACAGAGATGAGCACCGGCCCCTAGAGTTGGACACGACTGCACAAATGTGGGGGGGAACCTTTACCTTTTTTATGTGAGTGCACAACACTCTCTGAAGCATCTTTTCCCCTTCAAATCCCAAAAGCTGTGCAGCCCTACTCATTATGATTCATCCCAATCAACAATCTGCCTGCAACGTTCTGAAGACAGGGTAATGTATATGATAAACAGAATGGGGGAGAAGTTGGAACCCTAAGAACACCACAGGTCAACACCTTTGGTGTTGAACAGGAGCCTCCCAGCATCACTGAAACCATGACCCTCTAAAGGGACATAAAAGAATCTCATGCAAGGTTACCAAAATATTTATCATACATGAGAACACAAGAGAACAAGGACTTCCAACGCCTGAAAGCTGCCAGCACTGCCAACAGTGGAATATTGGAAACTGGACAGAAATTATGAAAAAGAGAGGGGGTGTAAAAGAGTTCTTTCCTTGTAACAAAAATCTTGGCACTATCTCTGAAATATGAAGGAAATCACACAATGTTGCAAAGAAGCATTCACCAATACCATTACTACACAGCCAGTCTTATAGCCACTTTTATAAGCCAGGAAGAGCAAGAATGAAGCATCTATCACCTCTGTATAAACTTTAGAGTCCAGTTTAGCATGAATACAAGCAATTTGATCTACCACATGTTGTATGAATTGATTGCAATAGACTGCTGGGTGGTCCATGCCTTCCTCCTGATGGCCAGAATTCAATAGGCTTTTGCGCATCGTTGGACAGCTCAGTGCAGGCAACATGGTGCCAGGAAAAAGTGATGTGTCCACTACAATCACTGCAACAGCACTGACCTTAAAATGTTCAGTTTAATTCTGTTTTTCACTATGTTGCTCTAGTCATTGTCCCACTGGTTTCATTGTTGGTTTTACTGACAGAAGAGGACACCCAGAAGAGATCCTGTCAAACAAGGTCACTACCTGATTCCAGAGGTCAACCACTACAACTCTGTTTGTCTGCCCCTAAGGTTTTGCTTGGTGCTACAAGTGTTCAAAGCTGAGAAGATCTACCTCCATCCATGCAACCTCTTTCAATCGGCTGTTTAAAATAAAGGCCTTATCAGTAATTTTGGGTTCTAAATATCTATTTGCTAATCTACTGGTGTTCCATAACAGCACCTTCAATCTATGGGGACGACCCCTCAGCCATTAGAGCAGAGCTTTCCAAACTGTGTGTTGGGACACGTTAGTGTGTCGGCTGCAGTGTCCAGGTGTGTCGCAGCTGCTGCTGCCTCCGACCCCCACCAGGTTTCCACACGGGTCCTAGTGCCTGCCTTGCGCCTTGCTGCCTCCAAACCTGCTGTGATTCCACGCAGGTCCTAGTGCCTGCCTTGTGCCCTGCTGTAAGAGTGTGTCGCAAAATGATGCCCTGCTGTAAGAGTGTGTCGCAAAATGATGCATGTCTAAAAAGTGTGTCACCAACATGAAAAGTTTGGAAAGCTCTGCATTAGAGGTTGTCTAGACCAGGAAACTGACTCCACAGTAAGACTAGAATGAAGCTTTATTGAGATAGACTATATTAACAGAAGCTTTCAAGCCTGATTGTGTTTTTCCTCCCTCCTTCTGTTATCCCAGTGAGTCAGGGAGGGGCCAGCCTTAGTCTCTTTCTAATTTCCCAGGACCCAAGGAATGCTTCTACCCTTTTTGTATTTGTAATGACTTCTATTTCCCTCAAGACCATCTCCATGGCTCTCTGCACTGAGGCCACTTGAGTTACCTGAACTGGGATACTATCTGGGAGCATTCAACATCCTGTTGTGCTCGTTTCGTACCCTAATGTGTCTGTTCTGACAGTATTCCCTGTCACCAGCAAACAAAGTAATCTGGATCTCACAGATACGCAGTAACCTACTAACCTAGGTTTTCACTTTCCCACTTGCTTTGACAAGTATGATGTCCCTCACTTCCTGTCAACTGTCCCAGTAACTTCTCCAGACATAAGACCCTTTTTGGTGTCTCCACTAATCAGTGGTCCCATAAATCAAAAAACGTCTAGCAATCTATGTTTAGATTGTTTGATCTATACTTGGTTTTATTTGGAACAGAAAGCCTATATGGGAACCTGCAAAGAAGTGTAATAAAAGGGAAATGACCTTACAGAACAAACTCTGTTTTTTCGGCAAGCTTCAGGGCCTCATGCATGCCTGCAGCTGAGAGTTTACGGTTGATGTTCCTATATCTACATTGCAGCAGATTGCGGTAGGTGGTTCTCAGGTCCCGATTGAAGAAGGCATATATAAATGGGTTAATCAAAGAGTTGGCATAACCCAACCAGAGAAATGTCCTCTCAACCCACAAAGGGATGCAACTGCAAGAGGTCCCACAGATGAAGGGTCTAGCAGTAGAAAGTATGAAAAATGGCAGCCAGCATACAGTAAACGCCCCTACAATTATTCCAAGGGTAGTGGCTGCTTTTTGCTCCCTTTTGAAGATAGAAATGTTCTTCCGTTCATGCTTAAGGAGACGTGAAAAATTGGTACACTCTTCAGATTCCTTGTGCAGTTTCACTACGCCGTTCGCTGAAACCATCCCTTCATGTTCGTTGGGTCGTGGGAAACCAGCAAATTTGTGCTTGGCTGCGCTCTTCTTGGCAGCTTTGTAGATCTGATAGTACATGAATAGCATCACTGACATGGGGATGTAAAATGCAACAGCAGTAGAATAAATTGTGTAGCCAAAGTCTTGGCTGATTAAACAGACTTTGTCATCATTAATATTCTGAGCCCACCCAAACAGTGGGGGCAAAGTAATGGAAGCAGACAGCAGCCACACAGAAAGGATCATTTTAGCCATGCACTTCCCGTTTTGTCTTACAGGATAGGTGAGAGGTCTGGTTATGCCAAGGTACCTAGAAAGATAAAAACAAACACCAAGAGTTAGTCTATGTCCGTTATCAGTTTGTGGACCAGAACCATTTATGACTCACATGGTGAACTGGAACAAATCATAATTTGATCAACTGACAAATGTCTGTCTGTCTGTCTGTCTGTCTGTCTGTCTGTCTGTCTGTCTGTCTGTCTGTCTCTCTCATGCACACACACACACACACACACACACACACACATTTGTGTTCCAAATTAGCACACTTCTTTAAACACACAATTTCTAAATTATCAGACTAGAGATTACAAACTGCCTGATAGGGATTCTATCTTTCAGCCTGATGTTCCCCAAATAGAAATGGAGAAGGAATTGAGTGCTCCATAGAGAGCGCTAAATTATGCTGTGGTCAACATGGATTCAAAGATCCATCAATATTTCTGGAATGAGCAATTTGTTACCCACCAGACTCCCTGCTCTGCATGACTATTTTTTCCTTTTTCTTTTTAAAGGGCAGAGCTGACATAATATTTATTTACATGAATGCCCACATGGGCCATATACACACCCCTAGAAATTAAAAATGGGGAATGGCTGCAGCTTTGTCCCTTGATTGAAAATGGGCCCACCTCTCCCCACTCCCACCAAAAAGGAAAAGATAAGATTGTAGTGAGCATGCAAAGGAGCTGTAGGGATAACAGCAATCCCCCCCCCCCCCAATTTGTTTTCTGCTAAATGGAGGCTTTGTGCTTTTTTGTGTCCATCATGGAAGGCATTTTATGAAAGTGTCTAGAACATGCCCTTAAAAATCCCAAATGTTCTTCCCAATCCACAAAAGACTGCCTAAATCTAATACGTATTATCTTCTTTCATCATATGAATGACTTTTGACTTCATTCCATAGCCAATATAGCAAAGGGCAGTATTTCAGTAGTAGAGAACTGGTCCTGCAAGCAACAAGTCCAAGTTTCATTCTTGGTAAGTTGGAAAGTTCCTACCTGAGATCCTGGATACTCTCAGTCATTGTCAAAGCTATTGTGGGTGGGCTTAACAGAGATCTGACCGTTGCAGGTAGTCCTTGATTTACGACCATTCATTTAGAGACTGTTTGAAGTTACGATGGCACTGGAAAAAGTGACTTATGACCGGTCCTTACACTTATGACTGTCGCAGAGTCCCCACGGTCATGTGATCAAAATTTGGGCACTTGGCAACCAGCATGTATTTACGATGGTTGCAGCATCCCGGGGGCACATGATCGCCAGTTGTGACCTTCCCAGCTGGCTTCCGACAAGCAAAATCAATGAGGGAAGCTGGATTCACTTAACAACCATGGGATTCGCTTAACAACCGTGGCAAAAAGGTCTAAAATCGGGTGCGGTCATGTGATGCCTCACTTAATGACCACATCACTTAGCGACCAAAGTTCTGGTCCCAATTGTGGTCATACGTCAAGGACTACCTGTATAAGAAAGCATTCTGTGCAATCGCTGGGGAATCTTGGCTTTGGCTCCATACCATTTCCTTAGAATAGTTCTTAGACCAAGTTGTTGAGAGGTAAAATGTACATTGTATACTGGCTATTTCCCAATCACAGTACTATGCAATACATTTATGTACCATCCTTTGACAAACATGGTATAAGTTATTAATCCTTTGTGATTATCATAATACTAATAATTAAATTTCCATAATGAAACATTTCTGTAGCATTTTTCGGTATGCAGTGTGCTTTACAGTTCATAACTCCGTAACGTTTGCAAGGCTGATGAAAGGATACATTTAAGTCCTGGACATCAACCCATTGTGGGATGACCCCATCCTGGTCTGAAACTGGCATCTTAAGTGATGTCAGGCAAAACAGTGATGAGCCATTCTGTCCAGCAGGAAGAGCAGGAGGCAGAATCAGGGGCTGCCACCACTCTACCCAGAGCCAAGAGTGAGTGAGTGCACAGATGTCAGCTCCTCAAGGTAGACCACACTAGGAAACCAAAGTCATGCAAGCTAATACTACTTTTATTATAGGGTAATAGTAACAGATAACAGATATGCAGATGATACCACTTTGATGGCTGAAAGCGAGGAGGAGCTGAGGAGCCTTATGACAAAGGTGAAAGAAGAAAGTGCAAAAGCTGGGTTGCAATTAAACCTCAAAAAGACCAAGATTATGGCAACCAGCTTGATTGATGACTGGCAAATAGAGGGAGAAAAAGTGGAGGCAGTGACAGACTTTGTATTTCTAGGCGCAAAGATTACTGCAGACGCTGACTGCAGCCAGGAAATCAGAAGACGTCTACTTCTTGGGAGGAGAGCAATGGCAAATCTCGATAAAATAGTTAAGAGCAGAGACATCACACTGACAACAAAGGTCCGCATAGTTAAAGCAGTGGTATTCCCCGTAGTAACCTATGGCTGTGAGAGCTGGACCATAAGGAAGGCTGAGCGAAGGAAGATAGATGCTTTTGAACGGTGGTGTTGGAGGAAAATTCTGAGAGTGCCTTGGACTGCAAGAAGATCAAACCAGTCCATACTCCAGGAAATAAAGCCAGACTGCTCACTTGAGGAAATGATCTTAAAGGCAAAACTGAAGTACTTTGGCCACATAATGAGAAGACAGGATACCCTGGAGAAGAAGCTGATGCTAGGGAAAGTGGAAGGGAAAAGGAAGAGGGGCCGACCAAGGGCAAGATGGATGGATGATACTCTGGAGGTGACGGACTCAACCATGGGGGAGCTGGGGATGGTGACGGCCGACAGGAAGCTCTGGCGTGGGCTGGTCCATGAAGTCACGAAGAGTCGGAAGCGACTGAACGAATAAACAACAACAATAGTAACAGAATCTTGCAAGTCTGAATTGGCTTTCCCCCTTTATCTTTGAGAGAACTAGGGAGGGCTTTTCTGCCCTGGGCTCAGGTTTCTTTTATATGATCATTGTCTTGGTAGCTGCTCTTCCTCCTGTCCCTGAAGATCATTCCTTCTTCCCATTACAACGGGTTACCATCAGATAGCACTCAATGTCCTGTGACTTCATCATCTATCATGGATTCTGGTCATCCTTTCTTGCTGCCTATGGATTTCCTTCACTGTTTCCCATTTTGCTATCTATCTCAATATGATCCAGCCCTGATGCAAAGAGAATCCTGATCCAGCAGAGATTTGAACCAATGATTTCAGTAGTTAAGCCTAATGCTTCATCCTTAAATTAGTATTAATCTAGATTCAACCCACACTGAACTCTCTGTCCTGGAGCTTAGAAATTAAACTATAGTCTTGGTTAGTCAAAGATTCAGTCTCTGATTCTTTTCCCTCCTCTCCAAAATAAATATAGGTTCAGATTAGACCATTTCCCTAAGACCAAAAGAGGGAGGAGGGCTCAGTTCCTCTTTTATTCTTAGTAATTCAAATAATTATCTGATGAGCATACTATTGATGCTCTTTAGATTATAAAGGCTAAACATATTGAATGCCATGTAGTTTGGACCTCAGATACACTGAAATACAACCTTAAAACAGGAAATATTTCCTAGCACTTGAAAAAAGGCAATGAGCAAAAACCCTGAAAAACTGCTATTATGTGTACATTATTTATTTCTGATTGGAGCCCCTGAGAGTGCAGAGTCAACACCCACTTAATTCTGACTCGGTAGTCAGAATTATCATTATTAATTTAGCCTCTGTTAGTCTCAACACAGTTCAGGAAACAAATTTCCTCCTGTGTTCATCTTCAGTTTGATTGGAGTTAATCCCTTATATTTTTTTCCAAAATGTTTCATCCATGGCTTTCAAATGAGAATGGGAAAGTTGAGGTTCTCCAGATGTTGGATGGCCCGTGTTCAGAGTTCACAGGAGTGGTCACCCAAAACATCTTTACACCGTTCACTTTATCTATTTAATTATTGATTAATGATTGTATATCTCACCTTTCTGTTTATTCCAATTATCAAACTGGCTTAGCTAAATACATTAATCTTTGAAAATATTGGTCTTCGATATTTAAAAAATGTGCTTAATTTTCATTTTGCTTAAATGAATATAATAATTTTTTGGCATTTTCAAGCCACATGTCTTCCATGGCTTGGTTAGTTCACAACATTTTTTTAAAAAAGAACAAGCAGTGGTCATGTGGTTTTTATACATTAGACAAAATGCACTGAAATGTTTTTAAATTACCCTTCTCCCACCAAAAGAAAAACACCAATATTATTCCTGATACTAAATGCCATTTATTATGTTCTTTAAGAACAGGTAACTTTTGTAATGGTCTAAGAATAAAATTAGTATTAAGAAAACTGCACAGATGCAGTTACCAGGAGTCAAGCTCAACTCAAGGTTATCCTTACCTTTTTTTATTTCATCAGAAGTAAAGACAATGTTTCATGGAAATACCATTTCAAATAGTTACACATATTAATATGGTTTCCACAGAAGCCGCTGGGTTTCTTTCTTGCTGCCAAAAATCATCCAGCCACCTTAAACTCCAACACCTTTTTGTCCTGGCTCTAATGCTGTTGTCCTCAATCTTGCACAATGACATGATCAGCACCTCTAAATTGCTAGAATTCTCACAATTCCCTACAGGCCCTTTTGGATTGCTTTAGAAAAGCTCCCATCCAACAAGACTTTTCTTGCTAGTCATGTTTTCTCACTTTCACTGTTGGTTAAGAGAAGAAAGTGATAAATGCCACCAGGTACAAAGCATGAGGGCCCCTCTCATGTCTTGATAGATGTTGTGTTATACTGCTACTTGTCTCTTGTAACAGCTCCCTGATTTTTTTGTTGTTGTTGTTGTTGCTCCCAGAAATCTTTGTCCTTATTGACTTTGGCTTTTCTTTCTTTCATTATTTGTTCTGACATTCAATTTGCTTTCTTCTATTTCTTGGTCTTTGGCAGTCTCTTTTCATATTCATCCTTAGCAACTTGTTTGATTTCATCCTACGGTTCCTCTGGTTCCTATCAATGAAGTTCAGAACTTCAAAGCGATGCCTGATGTTTGCCTTGAAAATGGCAGATCTTTATGCTCAAGATCACATGACTCTGATCTTGTGCATTAGAAGTCCGTGATCTGTTCCACAGTCAGCTTTGGGTCACGTTTTTGCAACTTCAGCAACTAGATGTCCCAAAGGCTTTAATCAAGCCACATCATAATCATCATTGGCATTCTGAAAGATCCTCAGCTCTTCCTCAGTAGCATGTTGAAAGACCCATCCTTCAGCACTATATTGTCAATTACTTTATAATGTCTATCCATATTGTTTTCTTGATAACATACAGGAATGGTTTGCCACTGCCTTCTCCTGCTCAGTGTGAAATGATGCCTTTGCTGTTGTCACTAAAGTGATCATCCACCCACAATATCTTTTGCTGCCAGATATACCTGTAAGTGCCTGCTTGCTATACAGTAGGTGGGCAGCTGGGATCACCTTCACAACTTGGGTGACCCTGCTGGGAGTATCTTTGCTGGATGGGGTTGCACTACCCCAAACAGACCCAGTGCACAATCTGGGGGTCCTCCTAGACTCACGACTCCTGCTCGATGAGCAGGTGGCAGTCGTGGCTAGGAGGGCCTTTGCACAGCTTCATCTTGTGTGCGAGTTGCGCCTGTTCCTGGATCGGCAGGCCCTACTTACAGTCATTCATGCCCTAGTCACCTCCAGATTGGACTACTGCAATGTGCTCTACATGGGGCTGCCCTTGAAGAGTATCTGGAAGCTTCAGCTGGTACAGAATGCAGCAGCGCATGCAGTTATGGGTGCTCCAAGAACGGCGCATGTTAAATCTCTGCTCCACGAGCTGCATTGGCTGCCAGTCTGCTTCTGGATCCAATTAAAGGTGCTCGTTCTGACCTTTAAAGCCCTTCATGGCATGGGACCAGACTATCTGAGGGACTGCCTCTCCCCAGTTACATCAGCCTGCCCCATCAGATCTTGCAGAGAAGGTATATTGCGGATACCATCGGCTAGGGACCTGCATTTAGTGGGTCCCAGGAGACGTGCCTTCTCTGCTGTGTGTCTATGAAGGTTCTCAGTCATCCAGGTGGAATTGTCTGTAGCTTGAATCATGTCAACTGGATTTCTATTTTCTCAGTGGAAACGTTTCGCTCCTTATCCAAGGAGCTTCTTCAGTCTGAGCAAAGTTAGTAAGGGAATCCTTAAATATGTTTCTAGGTGGCTGTGTGACCTTACACCTGGGGCTAGGTCATGGTTATTTTGAGATGTTATTTCTAAGTCCCTTTATCATCTAAAGGAGGATCGTTAAGATCACCATGCTGCTGTTGAGCTTGCGAAATGGTCTTAATCTTCCTAGGCACAGAAGACAAAGCAGGGAGGAAAATAGGGGAAAGATTGTGCCTGAGGCCCCCACCTCTATTCAAGGAAGGATTTTCCAAGTTGGCATAAATGGATTCCTTGACCCCTCTCTCAAACCACCTATCTTCTCTGTCTAAAATGTGAACATTAATGTCCTCAAATGAGTGTCCTTTTTCCTTTAGATGAAGATAAACTGCTGACTCTGGTCCTGTGGTGTTACTTCTCCTGTGTTGGGCCATCCTCCTGTACAAAGGTTGTTTGGTTTCTCCAATGTAGAGCTCAGAGCACTCCTCACTGCACTGGATTGCATAAACTACATTGCTTTTCTTGTGTTTTGGAGTTTGATCTTTGGGGTGTACAAGCCTCTGTCTCAGTGTGTTGGTGGGTTTGAAATATACAGGTATGTGGTGTTTGCCAAATATCCATTTTATCTTTTCAGACACGCCAGCCATGTAAGGAATGACCAGGTTCTTCCGTTTACTCTGAGTCTCAGCCCTATCTGTCGCTGTTTTAGGTCTGGTAGATTTAGATTTAGTGAAGGCCCAATTTGGATATCCACAGGCCTTCAGAGCTGTTCTCAGGTGCTGATTTTCATTCTTTTTGGAATCCATGGAGGTGGGGATGGTTTCTGCTCTGTGTGACAATGTCCTGATGACTCCTAGTTTGTGCTGCAGTGGATGGTGGGAGTCAAACATCAGATATTGATCTGTGTGTGTGGGTTTCCTGTAGATCCCTATTTCTAGCTTGCCACCGGTCCCAATGAGGACTTCACAGTCTAGGGATGCCAGTCTGTTGTCCTTGGTGTCTTCTCTGGTGAACCTAATGTTGGCATCTATAGTGTTTATATGGTCCGTGAAGGCCTGTACTTCCTGGGCCTTGATTTTGACCCAGGTGTCATCCACATACCTAAACCAGTGGGTGGGCACCGTTCCCTGGAATGTGTTGAGTGCTTTCTTCTCCACTTCTTCCATGTATAAATTGGCCACAATGGGTGACACAGGAGAACCCATGGCACAGCCGTGTTTTTGTAAACGTCACCTTCTCTGCTGTGGCACCCGCCTTACGAAACATCCTTCCCCCCGAGATTAGAACTGCTCCATCCCTTTTGATATTCCAAAAGGCCCTCAAGACCTGGTTATGTGATCAGGCCTGGGGCTCCCAGGGAACTGGAGACTTGCTTAGGTGGCTCCATTGTTGAGGGGACCATTTTTATCCTCCCTTGTTTAGGGTTTGTATTTGTGGTTTTTTATGATATTTATTATAGGTTTCTGATATTTTTATCTGCTGCTATATTTATTGTTTTTATCTGATTGTTGTACGCTGCCCAGAGTCGCCTCTGGTGAGATGGGCAGCTATATAAATTGGATAAATAAACAAACAAACAAACAAACAAACAAACAAATAAAATTCTCTTGGCACACTTTCCTTGAACTCTTTCTTCATCCTTCCCAGGTACACGTACACACACACACACACACACACACACACACACACACACACACACAAACAGCCACAATGATGCAGCATAGGACTTGAGAGGGTTCCTTGCTTTACCGAATTGCAATATCACTTGCGGCCCCAATTCTGGTGTTGATTGAATTTAGATCTCCTAGGTCCAGCCAGCATCAATGTCACTGGAAAGCACCAAGCTCTGGAAAACTGATTTAGTGTCATATAGAGTTCTATCCCAAGACTTGATGTCAATGAATAATTATGACTAGACGTTTTTTCCCAACAGGTTTTTTGAAAAAAATTCTTTTAGGTAAGCCTAGTGATAAAGCTTGAGGGCTAAATACACTCTCAGATTAAGGTCAGGCTTGTGTATAGTACATTTCTAAAGTGCTTAGCAGCGCAAGTTAATGCATTCAAATATAAAAATTTTTAAAAATGCAGCACTATACTGACATGATTAAAATTATGTCAGTACAAACTTACACTAGTTTTATTAAATGTGATACCTGCAATTGAAATATATTAATCTGTATAAAATATGCTGTTGTTCACTCCAGTAAGTCTATTTCAGCTGCAGATGATCTCTAAAGGCTAAATAAACATCTATCAAGTAGTCTTCAAACTACTATCTTCAATACATGTGTACGTGTATCTGTACACACACACACATATACACACATATACATAATCTTTTAACCTTAAAAATTAAGATTTTTCTTCAAAATGCAAACTGCTGAGTTACTTCTGCTGGAAATGTGCAGAAAGAGGAACACATTAATCAGCCATTTTGCCATGCATGGAGTAAAAGATATTGGGTCTTTCATATACATACTGTCTTAAGAATAATTTTCCTTACAAATAATGGCAGAGGATAGCAACACTTTATTTTAATCTGTGGTCTGTAATGTTCTGTATTCCAGTGACAACAAGAGTAGCAAGAACATCTGGAGGTAGAAGAAAACATCTGCAAGAAAGGATGGACAGGCACAGTGCCAGCCCTATACACCCTGTCACTATTGCCAATTCCTCAAAGCAGACTGAAGCTAACTAGTGCACTGCCTCTGACTTGGAAATCCAGAGACACCCTATCGTTACTCCTTTCAAATGACCAATAGGAGACTGCAGAGAACAGTATTCAGTCGGTGACCTACCTCCATCCATATTTATGTTATTGCTGTGTTCATTGGTGATTCCTCCTCCCCCACCCCACCCCCAAAAAATCTGAGTGGTGGCTACAAGAGGGAGCTGCAAAGCCACAAAGGCATTTTTCCTTACCTGCCAATCATGGTGGCTGAACCTCTCCAAGCAAGGGGAGAGGCTGGCATGAGCCCAGAGCTGAAGACCAGCTGAAGCAAGAGTTCTGGCCAAGGGGGAAATGTCCTGTCCTCAAGTTCTTCCAAATTTCAGTGTTTCTAAGGAGAAACTGTTTTGAATGTGATTTTACATGTATCACAGGGCACTGCAGGAGACCTGAAAATCAGTTGGCTCAGCTGCTGGACACAGATGACAGCCTGAGATTGCCATGGTATGGAGTTGAGTTTGGAGGTGCAAAGACTATGTGTGGAGGCGTCCCAAAGCAGCTGCCTCAGGCAGTGCACTATAGATATTACGTAACAGTAGCAAATTGTTAGTTACTTAATGTAATCATTACACCTTTTGACTGCAAGAGAGATAGAACAGGGTTTATGGTATCTCCTGTCTCACATGACAAATTCCTTAGTTGGCTCTGAGCACATGACAGCACATGATAGCACATCTTCTATTTAACATCTACATGAAACCACTGGGTGAGATCATCCGTCTCCACCGGATGAGGTATCATCAATATGCTGATGATACGCAGTTATACATCTCCATCCCGGGGGAGGTAAGTGATGCTGTGACTGCCCCTGTCCAAGTGCCTGGGGGCTGTGGGGGTCTGGATGGGGAACAACAGGCTTCAGCTGAACCCTGGTAAGACGGAGTGGCTGTGGGTTAATGGCCCCTCGGTGTCTAGGAAATTATCATCCTTAGTTCTGGATGGGGTGGCATTACCCCAGACAGAGCCGGTACGTAACTTGGGGGTCCTCTTGGACTCACGACTCCTGCTCGAAGGGCAGGTGGCAGTCGTGGCCAGAAGGGCCTTTGCACAGCTTCGTGTTGTGCACCAGTTACGCCTTTTCCTGGAGCGAGGGGCCCTTCGAACAGTCACTCAAGCCCTGGTCATCTCCCATATAGACTACTGTAATGTGCTCTACATGGGGCTACCCTTGAAGAACATCCAGAAGCTTCAGCTGGTTCAGAATGCAGCCACGCAGGCGATTTTAGGTGCTTCAAGATCAGCACATATAACACCTTTGCTCCGCGAGCTGCATTGGGTTCCAGTCTGCTTCCGGATTCAATTCAAGGTGTTGGTTATCACCTTTAAAGCCCTACATGGCATGGGTCCAGGTTACCTGAGGGACCGTCTCATCCCTATCACATCAACCCGTCCCACCAGGTCCTGCAGAGAGGGCATGCTACGAGCCCCGTCTGTAAGAGAGTTCCATCTGACCGGGTCCAGGAGGCAGGCCTTCTCTGCAGTAGCCCCCGCCCTTTGGAATATTCTTTCTCTGAAATAAGATCGGCCCCCTCTCTCCTGGACTTTAGAAAAAATCTAAAGACCTGGTTTTGCCATCATGCTTGGGGGGGGGGGGGAGGGGAATAGCCAGTCTTGGGGTTGGCTGATTGCTTAGATCTACTTTGACCAACCTTTCCGACCATGAGATAGTAAGAACTACCATTCTTGGATCAAATTGTATTAGATATTTTATTGAATTTTTTGTAGTATTTATGTTTTTATTGATTTTAAACTTATGCTGTGAACCGCCCAGGGTCCCTCCTTGTGAGAGAGATGGGCAGGATATAAATATGATGTTAAATAAATAAATAAATGATAGAACACAACTTTGGGGTGGAACTGCTAGTCACTGTACTGCAAAATGTTTTGGGTTGTTTACATTGTTCCTCGGTTCCTGGAGACTTTATCGTGTCAAACCTGGACATTCTTCATTGTAGAACAAAATGTGCAAAAACCTGAACAAAGCCAATAGGGATTTAACTTCAAAGTAAATACTAGCTTCAGAAGAGGGATTTTCCTCAATACTTGTCAGCTTTGTGAGGTAGACAAGACAGGAAACACGGTCAGATGAGCTAATTCTGCTTTATTGTAAGGTTATGTTAACACAATCTTGCAAGTCTGGAAGTTTACAGTATCTCTCCCCCGTCCCCTTTACAGCCCAAGAAACTAGGGAGGGTCTCTTCTGAGCCTCTTGCCCCACCCACATTCCTGCTGCGGGCTATGTTGCCTTTTCTCTGACCATTCCCTTGGCTGCGTCTCTTTGCCCTGTCTCCCAAGGTCATTCCCACATACCATTACGATACTCCAGTAGGAGAGAAGGTTCCTCCTCCTGTGTCTGTTCTGTGCCATTCATTATCCTCCTCTCTCCTAGATGATACAATTTGCATATTTTTTTAAAAAAAATCAGTTACAAGTAAAGAGGCATTTAACATCATAAGCCGTTTGGCCTAAAACTCTTCCAAGAGGCCTCTTGTTTCTTTTTTCCTTGATAATCAGCTGCAGGAATTACAACCTTGTTGTGTGTATGTATGTATGTACGTGTAATGCTTCATTATATCAGTGGGGTAGGGGACATATATAGCAAAAAACAAATACATCAAATAAAGAACATGACATATCCATTTTGGCCAATGCCTCAGCTCCCAAACTGCCAAGATTTTGGGAATATCTAGAAATGGGGATTTCAGAGAACCCTTGGCTGGAGAAGAGGATCACAAGCTCCATAGCTGAAGGGAAGACTGGAACACAGACGTTGTGTTGTTTCTCCCTTGCTGCAATGCTATAGCACTTAATTTGCTGAAAGCACAAACTATAAACTGACAAACCTCTGTGAACCTTTGCAATCTGGGTTGGCTAAGGATATGTCAAATTGCACATGTCTGCCCACATGCAAGACCTCAACTGCCTGTTCATCTCATCCAAGGCTGACTGCTCCACGCCACCCAGATGTGGTCAGATAATAGGTTCCAGGCACAACTGGTTTCCCACCCCCATCCCCATCACAACCAAGTGATGCACATTTCTTTTGAATAGCACATTTACTTAATGGACCCATAAAGATGCAAGCTGGAGCAAGCTCTCTGCAACACACACTAGAAATGACTTCCAGTGGGGACTATGGCGGACTGAGCAACTGTGCCCGCGGGCTTAGCGGGCGGAGCTGACAACGCAGCAATTTTTTTCGGGCTCAGGCAGGTTTTCCTGAAGCCCAGAAACATTCTCCGGATAAAGGAGAATACCTGGATTCATCCCATCTGTCCTCTGGACGGCTGCTTGCAGCCAGAAGATCGCAAACAGCGTTTCGCGTTCGACTGGTAAGAGCTAGCTGGGAGGCGGGGACGTCATCATTTTTCAAGCCACGCTGTAGCCTTAAAGGGACACTAAGACCGGCCACCCCATTTCTAAATCACTAAATTTATGTTTTTTTTAAGTATGCATAACCTAAGAGAGGCTTTCTACAGCGAGGAGAAGCTGGCTCTCTGGGTGCTTATCGTTATTTTTGGGATTACTTTTTAAAAAATTCTTTTTTAAGATATTAGCATTTTCCTACAAGTTGAATCGGCTGATTTGAACCTTCAGCTTTCTGTTTATACTTTCCCTTGGGAACTGTCTGCCTATCTCACTCTTGCTTGTGTAAATACATTCCGGAACTTTTCCATATCTTCGACTTTCTCTGGTTAAGCTCCTAGGGGGCGCCATAATCTACTGCTTGAGACATGGAAGATTTTAAACAGATTTTTTCTGACTTCTACCAAGCTTTAATGCAAGCTATTCAACATCTCGGAAAATATGAAGTCTAAAATGTGCCATCAGGTTGGGGATGTGGTGGATGAAATTAAGGAATTCAACAGTGACAGAAATGTCTCTTCTAAGAGTGAGATCGGGATTTCTATTGAGATGCAGGATGAAGATCAGATAGTGGAGCTGGAGAAATTTAATGGAGAGAGGGTTCTGCAAGCAATAAGTGAAATTGACTTTCTGGTGGAATGCCATGAAAAAGAAGGGGTCATTATGTGTGGGAGGTTTTTTTTTGAAGAAAAGCTGGAATATTTCAAGGGGGCAGATGGGCTGTTTGATTTTCTCAAGAGAAAAGCTCTGTGCACATTGTGGGGATATGTAAATGCTCTGGTTTATTTTGAAGTGGGATAAGGGTTAAAGAATGTTTATCTGGATTGCTTTAAGGGTTTGACTGATGGTATTTGTTTTTAAGGATTTGGATTAAATTTATTAGGGTATAAAATGTTTATTTGGATAGTTTTAAGGATTTGATTTAAGGCCACTGTTTTGAATTGTTTTTGTTTCTTGGGTTTATTAAGATTAAGATTATTAAAACTGTTGTACTATTAAGTATAATGGCAGACAATTTATGTGCTTTTCAGTTTGATTCTTATTATAGTAGACAGAAATGTATAGAATAGTAGTAGGAAGGGAATAATTACATAAGTGTTATCTTTTGGGGGGGAAGTTGTTTAGGGGGTCTATATGATTTTTTTTCTTTATTTTAATATAAGGGGTGAGTAACTGTACCTAGTGATTTTTATAATGTGCTAAAGTGAATTGACTTATAGAAACAATGTGGTTTTGGTTTAATATAGAGTAAGAGGTTGATTATGGAATTTTTTGTGTATCCTTGCTGTTAAAAGTCAGAAGTCACATCTTTCTGTAATTTTGAAAAAAATAATTCTCTTTGTGTTTTCACACTTTAGTTCTTTCTTTTTTTGTAGTTTTTCCTTTTTTGTAGCTTTTATCCTTGTCTCGAAACTTAATAAAATTCTTTTTTTAAAAAAAGAATACACACTAGAAATGTAAATCCTACTAGAATCTTTCCTTGCTGCTTATTCACAAGAAAAATGGCCAGTAAAAGATGGGCTGGAGCTCCTCCAGATTCTTGAATTTTAAAGCCTTAAAAAGATCTTATAAATATTACATACGGCTGTACATTTTTCCCAAAAGCTCACTTTTAGCATCACTTCAATACTTAAAATTTCCTCCCCTTACTTTATTGCGATCTACACTTATGCCTTTGTATGGAATTTCCTGCATTCTTCTCCTTAATTATTTCCACAATTGTCTAGAATTCTTTTTAATGCTCGGTAATGGATTTTTAAAAGCATTCTTGGTGTTGATATATTTCCTCCATTAAGGCCTGTTGTTTTTTTAATTCCTGTATGTCTCATTCACATTTTTCTCCTTTTCTTGTCACATTCACAGATTCCTTCCTTCCTTTGTTGGTTCCTTCCTTCCTCCCGTCTATCCATCTCTTGATGACTCTTCTTCTTTTCTTTCATTTCATCTCTTTCAAGAACCTTTTTCCTTTGGCTTTCTTTCCAAAGTTCATTATAATTTCCACTGGGTGATGGAACTGCTTGCACAGTAGGCTTTCCATTTGCCCTTTTCTCTCTGGGGAGTGGGGATGAAACGACGCTTAGTTTTAATTCCCAAGGGTGGTGTGCTGTCCTCCCACATCTTCAGCTTTGCCCCCAAGTTGCGGTTCTCTCATCAGCTTCTTTCTCTGGGACTGTTAAAATCACAAATGCATGTATCTCTGTACACATCTGCCTGTCTTTTACTCTTCACTGCAGATTATACAGAAGACTTCCCTTTAGGTAACACAAGAGGGAACATAAAATTGCTGATTTTGCCATGTGACAAACAGCAGGAGAACGGGATGGATGGTAGCCCAAGTGAGATAACATGCTGTTGGCAAGAAAAACATCCAACATTACAAAACACATTCTTTGAACACTCGGCTGTTTGAACAGCTGCTTTTATTAAGAGATTGTCTCAATGCAGTACTATTGTGAAACAGACGCGTACTGTCTCCCACAGCAGCTAACCAGGATTACGACTGTATTGTCTATTTTGCCAGAAAGTTAATGAAGAGGCTGTCAGCCAGCCTAGACCACTTTCATCTGCCAGCACCACTGCAGTTAGAAAGCGTCATAAGGAACGAATTTTCCTGAAATTAATAGTAGTAAGGAAAGTTTATTTATTTATTTAATTAATTTATCCCGTCTTTATTATTTTTATAAATAACTCAAGGCGGGGAACATACCTAATACTCCTCCCTCCTCCTATTTTCCCCACAACAACCACCCTGTGAGGTGAGTTGGACTGAGGGAGAGTGACTGGCCCAAGGTCACCCAGCTGGCTTTTGTGCCTGAGGTGGGACTAGAACTCACAGACTCCTGGTTTAGAATAAGATTTGTCCATGTAACCTCTTTGGGAACCTGTACCACTTGGGCTGCAATGCTTCAAAACCACATTCAGTCTTAAATTATGTTCACATTATCTAGTTTGTCCAAGCAAGTAGACGGAGAACCTTCTGCATGGTGATTCTCACTTAGGGAGTCTGGAGCTGGTGTGCAAATGGATTGAAGAACATTCCTTCACCCTACTGCTAAATGAGAACAATAAATTCAGTGAAGTCTTCTCAGCCTCCCTTCCTCATGCTTGGACAATAGAACAATAACAATGTTTACCTTCAGAAAATTGAGTAATTTAACAGTGTTAATGTATTGTCGAAGGCTTTCACGGCCGGAGTTCAATGGCTGTTGTGGGTCTTCCGGGCTGTGTGGCCATGTTCTGGAAGTTGTGGTTCCTAACGTTTCGCCAGCATCTGTGGCCAGCATCTTCAGAGGGCAGGAGCACAGATAGAAGCAAAATCTCTGTGATGTGAAGATGCTGGCCACAGATGCTGGCGAAACGTTAGGAACCACAACTTCCAGAACACGGCCACACAGCCCGGAAGACCCACAACAGCCATTAACAGTGTTACATGCATTGCCTTTCTCCTCCTCAGAAGACAGAAAGTCTTGTTTGAGTCAAGTTTGACATGCCCATGTAGTTTTCCTAGCAACAGCATGGAAATTGGATGACATTGCCTTCTGGATTTTTTAAAAAATCTCCTACTCTAGCCCATGGCCCTAGGATTTCCTTGTGATCTTCCAAACAATTGCTAACCGGATCCAATCCTATTTAGTTTCTGAGATCATTCAGTGTTGGCTAAGTGAGCAAGCACATTAAATATAAAATCCTAGACTATGCCTGTAATTTAACAGTCATTCATAAAAGCCCAGTTAAATAA
This sequence comes from Charina bottae, assembly GCA_023362775.1. Lineage (NCBI taxonomy): Eukaryota > Metazoa > Chordata > Lepidosauria > Squamata > Charinaidae > Charina > Charina bottae. The sequence continues at coordinate 72,548,681 of JALMGJ010000005.1, read as the reverse complement.
AAATGGTTTTAGAAGATTCTACATGAGCCTGATCCCCAATAAATATCCATGATTAACCCCTTGAAAGGCTGTGGAAATTAGGCCATATAATCTTCACAATATTATACCCCTTTTCCAAAATGTTCAACTCTTGCAAACCATTTTAGGGTGTCCTTTAGCAAAGTTGGCTTGTTAAATAACCATATCAGCCAGGATGCCCACATAACCACTTCCCTTCAAACATGAAAAGGCAAACGAAGCAATGATATCAAAGCAGACTCTAGGCTATTTAGATATAAATGAAGCCTTAATGTGCATTTCCACCTGCATCCATTCCACTAAAATGAATCATGCTTAACCATTCATAATTTAGAGAAAATCCATCTTCTGCCACTAAGTGCTGATTTTAGATATGGAAAACCTACATTTCAATCCACTTTCATCTTTGTAACTTGAATGAAAGACTCCCATCTTAATTACAGCTATATACAAAATATATAATGATGGCACCAATTACTTTCAAAGCAGAAAAGTCCAGCTATTAAATCTTGAGTGGAAGGAACACTCCTAGTCTGTTCTTCCTCTCTGACATCCTTAGCAAGAGGCATTCTGAGATGAGTATCAGCTTTATAAGCCACCACCACCTCAATAGCATTGACAGAGACAGCACTGCAACAGCTACAGTCACTGTAAAAAGAATGTCCTAACTGCCAGATATATAATAAAACGCATAATTAAATGCTACATAACATCCAGATAATATTAATATAATCTTAATTAATCTCAAATTGTCATGTCTCAAGACACCCTAATAGTACAGATTATTGATTGTGAAAAGATGGAAATTAATATATAAATACAGTTGTGTTGGTGGAGTGTGTATAAATAGATTCATACAACTTTCTTGAAGTAATAATGCCACTACCATCTCACTGAGTACAGCATCTTCTCCAGGTGCATATATGAGAAAATCTGTATTCTTTAATGGTGGAGAACAGACTAGGAATAAACTTTACCCAGAGCAACCTCGCTTCAGATTACCTTCGCAAGAGTCATGCTTAATAAGCAAGAGGTCCTGCTATGTTCAGTGGAATTTATTTCCGGAAAAATATCTTTCAGATTGCACTTACAAAATAGCTTCTTGACCAATTTCGCTCTCAGCCTGAGAAAAACTCATAAATTGCATCAGGAAGAGCTACAATTATCTATCCAGACGTGACGTACAATTCTGATAAATGGTCCCATTTTTCTAGAGGATTACCCGCTTTTTGTCCAGGCAGTGAGCCGGGTTGACCTCCTGTAGCAAAACCAGCAACAAATCTTCTAGCTCTTTCAATTAATACCTTTGATTATGCCATAGCCAGTCATTTCTAACATAATGCCTCCAGATGTATCAGATTGTTTCTCCCAACACCGTTAAGCCCAAGACAACAAGGGGGGAAGGCTTGCCTCCCTTTTCACATAATAAAACCCAAACCATTTCATTTTCAATTTATTTTTTATGAAATAAAAGCAAAACTTTTAGTGCACTTTTTAACCAGTTTCTCAGCTCTTCTTATGACATTTATTAAATGTCTCACAGACAAATGAGTACAGGAATCACCTAGAGCAGGGATGGGCAATGGGCAGTCTTCAATCAATGACTTGATTGAGGCCAACATTAGGGGATGATTTATTTTATTTATTATTAGTTCTATGAGATTATTATATCATATTATATATAAAAAAATTCCCTTCTCACCCCTATGGGTGATATGTGTCTTCTTCAACCTCGGGTCCTCTACCAGAGGCCTGGGAGTTTGAGGGTTCTGCGCAGTATCTTAGCTGTTCCTAGCAATGCACTCTTCTGGACAGAGAGCTCTGATGTTGTATGTATTGTCGAAGGCTTTCACGGCCGGAGTTCAATGGCTGTTGTGGGTCTTCCGGGCTGTGTGGCCGTGTTCTGGAAGTTGTGGTTCCTAACGTTTCGCCAGCATCTGTGGCCAGCATCTTCAGAGGGCAGGAGCACAGATAGAAGCAAAATCTCTGTGCCCAGGTAGAGTGGCAATGTTCTATTTATAGAGCTAAATTATAGGAGATTAGGTGGGGTTTTTTGTTGTGTTGAAATGTTAACGAGTGGCTGATGAGCGTGATTAGCATGTTCATTGTGAGAAGTATTCCCATGTCCTGGTGGTTGGACTGAGTTCGTTGACCTTTTGCAGGCTGTGTTTTTCAGGACTGGTAGCCAGGTTTTGCTAATTTTTAAACTTTCTTCTTTTTTATTGTAACTGTGCTGGTGTTTGTGAATTTCAATGGCTTCTCTGTATAATCTGGTGTAGTGGCTTTTGGTGTTGTCCAGTATTTCTGTGTTTTCAAATAGGATTTTGTGTCCCGTTTGCTTGAGAGCATGTTCAGCTACTGAAGATTTTTCTGGTTGCTGTAGTCTGCAGTGTCTTTCATGTTCTTTTATCCTGGTGTGAATGCTTCGTTTTGTGGTTCCGATGTATACTTGTCCACAGCTGCATGGTATGCGGTATACTCCTGCAGTGATGCGGGGGTCCCTTTTGTCTTTTGCTGATTTTAGCATTTGTTGTATTTTTCTGGTGGGTCTGAAGACTGTTTGAAAGTTGTGTTTTTCCATCAGTTTTCCCATGCGGTCAGTGACTCCTTTGATGTAGGGCAGGAATACTTTGTTTGTGGGGGGCTGTTTTTCTTCAGTTGGATGTTGTTTTCTTGGTTTGATGGCTCTTTTTATTTCATTCTTGGAATAGCCATTTGCCTGTAGGACCCAATTCAGATGGTTAAGTTCATTGTTGAGAAATTGGGTTTCACAGTTTCGATTAGCACGATCCACCAAGGTTTTGATCATGCCTCTCTTTTGTCTTGGGTGGTGATTGGAATTTTTGTGTAGATATCGGTCCGTATGGGTGGGTTTTCTGTATACTTTGTGTCCTAGTTTGAGGTCCGGATTGCGTATGACCAGCGTATCTAAAAATGGAAGTTTGCCATCAGTTTCTTTTTCCATGGTGAATTGTATATTGGGGTGGATGCCGTTTAGGTGGTCCAGAAATTTCTCCAGTTCTTCTTCAGTATGACTCCAAATTGCGAAGGTGTCATCCACGAACCAGAACCAGACTGTTGGTGTAATGGGTGCCGATTCCAAAGCCTGTTTTTCAAAGTGTTCCATGTAAAAGTTTGCTATGACTGGGCTCAGGGGGCTTCCCATGGCAACGCCATCCATCTGTTCGTAGAACTCATTCTCCCATTGAAAGTAACTAGTTGTTAGGCAGTGTTGAAATAAAGCTGTAATGTCTTCTGGGAAGATTTGCTTGATGAGTGCCAGAGTGTCCCTTACTGGCTCTGATGTTACTGGCTCTGATGTTGTTCCTGGGATCTGTCGGAGCCACTCTCCCAGCTTGGGAGTCACAGCCCCAAGTGCTCCCACCACCACTGGGACCACTTTGGCCTTTACTTTCCACATCCTCTCTAATTCCTCCTTCAGCCCCTGGTACTTCTCCAGCTTCTCATACTCCTTCTTCCTGAGGTTGCTGTCACTTGGCACCACTACATCTTTCACCACCACTCTCTTCTGGTCCTTGTTTACTACCACGATGTCTGGTTGATTGGCCAGTACCTGCCTGTCCGTCTGGATCTGGAAGTCCCACACGATCTTAGCCCTATTATTCTCCACAACCTTCTGTGGAATTTCCCATCTGACTTGGGGAGGGTCTAGCCCAGAGCTTTCCAAACTGTGTGTCGCGACACAAAAGTGTGTCGCCACACACAGCGTGGTGTGTCGCCACACCACCCGGAAGCGGCGGCGCGCACGTGCACGGCGGCCGCCATGCACGCGCGCGCCGCCGCCCATGCACGCACGCGCCACCGCCCGCCCCCCGCACCGCCACCGTGCACACGCGCGCCGCCGCACGCGCCGCCGCCGTGCACGCCGCCGCACGCCCCCCCCGCGCCGTCGCCGTGCGCGCACATGTCGCCGCCGCCACCGCCGGGTGTGTCGCCAGTGGCGGCACTTTGGAAAGCCCTGGTCTAGCCCATACACCATGCAGATGTTCCTGTACACAATGCCAGCTACTTGGTTGTGCTGTTCAGTGTATGCTGTTCCTCCCTGCATCTTACACCCTGCCACTATGTATTGGACTGTCTCTGAGGCCTCTGAGGGTCCTGTCTAGTGTGGTAGACCCCTGCTTTTATGGATCTGGTGCTGAGTGTCTGTTCTTGTACTGCTAGGATCAGTGACTCGGTGCTATCTTTTAGTCCAGCCCTTTCCAGCCACTGGTAGGATGTCCCAATGTCAGCCACCTCAGTTATCTGTCGATGGTACATCCCATTCAGGTTCTTGTCTTGCCATGGCACTTCCTCTGCTTGATCTTCCTCCCATGTCTGCTGCTGCCTCAGGCATTCTCTCAGTAACTCATCTTTGGGTGCCATCTTACTGATGTCCTCCTGGATGCTCTGGATTTTGTCCAGGACAGTGGCTTTGACACTCACCAGACCCCACCTGCCCTCTTTTTGGCTGGTGTAGAGTCTCTGGATGTTAGACTTGGGGTGGAAACCTCCATACTTTGTAAGAAGCTTCTTCACATCAGCTTTGTAAGAATGTCTTCACATCGTCAGCCTCCATGTGCTCCTTTGGCCAGCTCACTATACTGGCAGGGTATCTGATGACTGGCAGGGCATTTATTATTATTATTATTATTATTATTATTATTATTATTATTATTATTATTCAAATTTATCACCGCCCATCTTACAACAGTAGACTCTGGGCGGTTTACAACATTAATATTAATATTATTATATTATATTATTATATTATATTTTAATATAATTATTATATTAATATTAAAATATTAATATTAAAAAACCTATACACTTAAAAATACAATATAATAATAAATAGGTAAGAATCCAGAGGATGGGAAGATCTTAAAAAAGGAGGGTATATATGTTGATAGTGTGGATCTTGTTCTTCCCATCGAGCTGGTTGTTCGGGACCTGTCTTATCCTTTGGTGGTACTTGGATGTTGCTGTCTTCCTTACCTCCTCATTGTGGTTCCCATGTGACTGTGGGATACTAAGGTGCTTGTAGCTGGTCTGTATGTTTGCTATGTGGCCTGTTGGTCGTTCCATCCCATCAGTCTTGACTACCTTCCCTCTCTTTACTACCATCTGGCCAAACTTCTCTAGTCCGAATGACAACCCAGCGTCCACACTGTAGATCCGTGTCAGGTGGATCAGAGAGTCGATGTCTCATTCACTCTTAGCATACAGCTTGATGTCATCCATGTAGAGGAGGTGGCTGATGGTAATTCCACTCTTGAACTTGTATCCGTATCCAGTCCTTGTGATTATCTGGCTGAGGAGGTTCAAGCCTATGCAGAACAGCAGTGGGTTAGTTAGTTCTATATCCTGCCCTTATTTTCTACAACTCAAGGCAGTGCAAAGAATGCTCTGCCTCCTATTTTGCCCATAGCAACAAGTACGTTGGACAAGAGGGACTGACTGGCCCAAAGTCACCCAGCTGGCGGTCTCCCAGTTGCTAATCCAGCCCTTTAAGCACTACACCAAACTGGTTCCCTGAGTTCTTGGGAGGCTTTTGAACCAGCAACTTCTGGGTTACAAGACAAATCATGCACCTATTTTAGGTCCTATTCTTTCTGCCTCACAATGGGGAGTCAGAGGAATTTTTAGGGGTGCAAAACTTGGAGTCCACAGATTGCCTTGCAACCTCTATTGACCTTGAAAAATTATCACTATGGCTCTTTCAAGTTCAGCCAATGTGGCAATTGACCAGGGATCATGAAAGATGTAATCAAACAAAACTCAAGTTTCAGTTCCTCTTTGCTCCTGCTCTGCATCATACATGGGAAGGAGTTAGCGGGCCAATTAAAAGTAGGGTTGCATCAGTTCTTCTGAAGCAATGCAAGAGAAGGGTGGATAGGTCATTTCTTGACCACAATGCAGTCTAGAGCATTTCACACGTATCATACTTCAATTTGACAAGATTTTTATTGGAAGTGAAAGCACATTCTTAACATAAAGTGGTGCAACAACAACAAAAACAACAAGTATTAATAAATTAAAAGCTAAAATTAACTCAAAAGTACTTACTCACTAATTAGGAATATGTAGCAGCCAGAATTACCATTTGAGATGAAATTTATGTAAAAGTCATCATTTATTTAAAAAAAGAGAAGAGAAGGAGAAGAATGGTATTTTCGGAAGTGATGCTTCCTGTTGCTATATCTGCAGATTCAAAGCATAATATTTTCTAAGTGCCAATTATTGCCATATGTTCTCATTAAAAAGCAATGACACACTAGCACCATCATAAGTAAACGATATAGGAGCAGTTATTGAGGAGGGTGTTGTGTATGTGTTTATGTGTGTGTTTTTCTGGGATACAGTAGGGAGGAAGGAGGGAAGAAGTATGTGGGACTCTTACAATTCCAAAAAATTGAGTGAAATTCAAAGAACATGAAACGTACTTAGTACAGTATCTCACGCTGAAGCTAACCCGTGCTGTGGAACCGGGCACAGAAACCAGGGCTAGAGAATGCAAGGGAGATGAACCTTTTCTCTACCTACAGGAGAGCATCAATCTTCCAATACTTCTTTAGAAGAATGCTATCATTTTTAAGGAGCAGGGAAAGGCTAGCTATCAGAAGGAGCACAAACTAAATGGGCTCCTGAGCCTTCTTTCATTCTTGTCCTCCTGGGTGAATACAGTTGAATTACAATGAAATTTAAACACATTTAAATACACTGGGGCATGGTGGCTCAGCGGGTAAGACGCCAGGCTTGTCAATCGGAAGATCGCAAGTTCGGAGGTTCGAATCCATAGCCCCGCGTGACCGAGTGAGCTCCCGCAGTCGCCCCAGCTCTTGCCAACCTAGCAATTTGAAAGCATGCAAACGCAAGTAGATGAATAGGTACCACTTTGGTGGGAAGGTAACAGCGTTCCACATGCGTCATGCCGGCCACATGACCGCGGAAGCATCTTCGGACAACGTTGGCTCTTCAGTTAACAAACGGAGATGAGCACCGGCCCCTGGAGTCGGACACGACTGCACAAATGTGCGGGGGGAGCCTTTTGTTGTTGTTCAGTCGTTCAGTCGTGTCCGACTCTTCGTGACCTCATGGACCATAGCACGCCAGGCCTTCCTGTCCTCCACTGTCTCTCGGAGTTTACTCAAATTCATGTTCATTACATCGGTGATGCTATCTAACCATCTCATCCTCTGCCGTCCCCTTCTCCTTTTGCCCTCAGTCTTTCCCAGCATCAGGGTCTTTTCCAGTGAGTCCTCTCTTCTCATTAGGTGGCCAAAGTATTTGAGCTTCAGCTTCAGCATCTGTCCTTCCAATGAGCAGTCAGGGTTGATTTCCTTTAGGATTGACTGGTTTGACCTCTTTGCAGTCCAAGGGACTCTCAAGAGTCTTCTCCAGCACCACAGCTCGAAAGCATCAATTCTTCGGCGCTCAGCCTTCCTTATGGTCCAACTCTCACAGCCATACATTGCTACTGGAAAAACCATAGCTTTAACTATACGGACCTTTGTCGGCAAGGTGATGTCTCTGCTTTTTAATATGCTGTCTAGGTTTGCCATAGCTTTCCTTCCAAGGAGCAAGCGTCTTTTAATTTCATGGCTGCAGTCACCGTCTGCGGTGATCTTGGAGCCCAAGAAAATAAAATCTGTCACTGCTTCCATTTCTTCCCCTTCTATTTGCCAGGAAGTGATGGGACCAAATGCCATGATCTGGGTTTTTTTAATGTTGAGTTTCAAGCCAGCTTTTGCACTCTCCTCTTTCACCCTCATCAAGAGGCTCTTTAGTTCCTCTTCACTTTCTGCCATTAGGGTGGTATCGTCTGCATATCTGAGGTTGTTGATATTTTTCCCGGCAATCTTAACTCCGGCTTGTGATTCATCCAGCCCGGCATTTCTCATGATGTACTCTGCATATAAGTTAAATAAGCAGGGTGATAATATACAGCCTTGTCGTACTCCTTTCCCAATTTTGAACCAGTCGGTTGTTCCATGATAAATATAAAAATCTATATGGTTGTTCCATATAGATAAAGGTAAAGGGGAGCCTTTACCTTTATCTATATACACTGGGGATGTATACACTGCATTAAACTGTGGTTTGTCCATTAAACTACCATTTACAAACCACAATGGCTGGGTATACCCAACATGTCAAGCCAACATCAATCAAACCATATGAGAGCGCAGCACAATGTGTGAATATTTTTACTCCCTCCATTCCCCCCAGGCTTAACTTTTTCATAATTGCAGCTATAAAGTGAAATTGAATTCGGATAAAACACTGTAAACATGTTTACAGAGAAACATGTGGCACCAAAACCTACTTGAACTACGGTAAATGGATTAATTGTTGATCATAGCTGCTAATTCCTTAACCATCAGCTCAAGGAGCAACTTGATCCTCAGCCATTAGCTGTATTCATATCTGCTTGCACCAAACTCCCCATCAAGTTGCCCCAATCAGGACTCAGCAGTAAATTGTGCATCTCCTGACACTTCACGGCTTAGACTTCTTGGTTACACTTGGCAAATTTTTCAGACTGTAGAAAGTAAGGAAGATGACCTTCACAGAGATAGGTCAGATCTGTTCCCAAAGTGACAAGGGGAAAAACATGGCTAAGTCCAAAACAAGAAGAAGGTATATGCATGTGATTCAGGCAGACACCTTCCTAATTCACATGATTATTAGGGTGGGGTGGGGAGTAAACCACAGTCTTGCAAGATTCTGTTACTATAGCCAATATGAATAAAAATGGTTTTAGCCATCTTGTGGAGCGATTTCTTGGTTTGGTTTACATAGTGGGGCCAACACAGGCACAGCTTGGCTAGATTAGAATTTTTACGATACACAAGAAGGAAGCCATAGCCATTAACAACAGGGGAGCAGCCATTGCAGGGGAGAAAATGTAAATAACTTTTATGATCTCAGGGATTAAACTCAGGGCTTCTTCCTCTCAGCCTTCTGAATTACAAAATGGCACAGCTGCTAATTGTGAGATTGCTCCCCCCCCCCCCCCCATTTTACAGTCTTGAACAGAGAAGGAGTCAGAATGAACTACCTTTGATAAGGGAACAAGCATTATGCATTTTGTGCATCACCTTTCTCTTTGTCATTGCAACTGAAAATGAACTGCAGGTTCATTGGAATACTATATATATATGGCTCAGCGGTTAAGACGCCAGGCTTGTTGATCGGAAGGTCAGCGGTTCGAGACCCTAGCCCCGCATGACGGAGTGAGCTCCCACACTCGCCCCATCTCTTGCCAACCTAGCAATTCGAAAGCATGCAAATGCAAGTAGATTAATAGGCACCACTTCCGTGGGATGGTAACAGCGTTCCGTGCGCGTCATGCTGGCCACATGACCGCGGAAGCGTCTTCGGACAGCGCTGGCTCTTCGGCTAAGAAACGGAGATGAGCACCGCCCCCTAGAGTCAGACACGACTGTGCAGGGGAAACCTTTACCTTTAAATAAACACACACACACACACACACACACACTCCTTTATCCTCAGAAAAACAAAGAAGGATATTAAACTGAGAGATTATGACTTCTCCAATAAGTGACTTGGAGAGTTGTTATATTTTATGGCTGAGTAGTTGTTACATATTTATGTGATGTCCTGTCTCAACCCTCATATTGGAAAAAAACGGCATCTAAAGCGTCCTAAAGAAATAAATGAAATAACCATCCTACTCAGGATGTCTGTTTCTTTCTTCTTTTCTCTGTTTTTTGGCTGACAATGGCAAAAGGCAGAGAGAAAACAGATATGCACAATTTTACTATTTACAATTATTTTACAAACTGAAGAAAAAGAAGCAGTTAATTACTAGTTTGCAGAAGGGATATGTGAACGAGTGGGGAGACTGAGTAAAAACTAGTACAAATGGGGAATTAGGGTCTTTAAAGAGAATAAAAGACTGGAATGTGTGTGTTGTGAAAGGAAAAAATGAGAAAGAAAATGATAATTTGGAAACAAGGTAACTGGAGGAAATTTTGCCGTTGGTTGGACATTGTGAGAACAGATTGCTTGACTGGATGGGCCAGGGGTCCAATCCAGCAGGGAGCACTCCTTATGTTCTTAAGATTATGTGTATGAGTAACACAGGAATAGAAATGAGGATGATGGGGGGAAAATCAGTTGGTCACAACTCCAGTCACAGGGAATCACTCAAGATAAATGCCTGAATGTATACATTCCTTCCCACCTCCCCTCATCTGAAAACAAAGCTAAGATCATTGTATCCAGAAATCCTCTCTTCCATCCCCAGTATCTTACAAAAACAAACGTTAAAAGATGCTTAATTCCCTCTTCTTTGCAGGGTGTGTGTGTTGCTATAGCATTACCATTTGCAGCAAAGTGGAGCACCCAACTCTTCAGAAATGGATTTTCATGGAATATTGTGAACTAGGACAGGGTGGGTTCAGGCCATCTTGCCAACCTCAAGGAAATTAAACTACCTTGAATTGCTCCACTCCACACCAGGTTCAAGCTTTGCCCCAAATCCCAATTTAAGCTTATTCTCCTCTACCCAAGAGGTTAGGTGACAAAATGAGATGATTCTTGGTTTGTACCTTGCTCTCCTTAAGGTCACACTCACTGAATACACTTCATCCTTAAAAAGCCAACTGGAAGCTGCCCTGTCTACGCATCTCAGTGCGTGGTCTAAAGAAAGTGATCGTGCAGCCCTGTTGAAGTTGTGAAAGCCTACGCCTGGTCAGGACTGGTGTACCTCAAGTCCTGTGTTCCCTAACAGAATGAACAAACTGAATTAATGAAGCTGTTAAAGCCCTATGTTTCAATAAGAGAAGATTGTACATCAGGGATTGGGAAATTTCTGGCTTGCCAGACTGACCTGCCCAGTCTTCTAGGCATCAAGCGAAAGACCCTCTCCTGTCTACCAAACAGAGCAATGGATGTCTTGAGATTTTTTTAAAAACCTTTTGGGTCAGGGAAAACTTGGCTACAGACCCTGGACTGGACAGCATTCCCCATGATTATATGGAATGATTAGTAATGGTTCCGGCTGTCTTGTGACTTTAAGGAAGCATGAGAAACAAGAGATGTTAGCACTCGGCTAGAATGGTAAAAACTCCACGCTGGGCTCAACTCCTAGTGATTTCATGGACACATCCATGTAGTTTTCTTGGCAGCAGTACTGTCATCCCTCCCAGGTAAACCAGACAGGAAACACGACTAGATGAGCTACCTCTACTTTATTGTTAGGCTACATTAACAGAATCTTGCAAGTCTGAAAGTACAAATCTCCCGCCTAACCAGTTACGGCGGGTCCTTTCTAAGTTTATTTCTCTTCCCATTACTCAGTTGTGGACTTCTCCCTCTTTTATCAAATCGTTCCCTAGGCAGCATCTCCCCCCACCCTCCATGACAAGTACATACCTGGTTAACCATTGCCATCTTTCAGGATATTTTTCCACTTTCTAATCTAATGTTCAGATTTGCTATTGTCTAGCCTAGCCCCAGGTGTAAGGTCACACAGCTACCTAGAAACATATTTAGGATTCCCTTACCAATTTTGCTCAGACTGAAGAAGCTCCTTGGATAAGGAGCGAAACGTTTCCACTGAGAAAATAGAAATCCAGTTGACATGATTCAAGCTACAGACAATTCCACCTGGATGACTGAGAACCTTCATAGACATACTCTCCCAATACCAACCCAGTCTGACCCTGCTTAGCTTCCAAGTCCAGATAAAGTCACTTGCTTAGACTGGCTAAGAGGAGGTGCTACAAATTCCAGATGTGCCTCAAGAAATAGTGAACAATTTATGTATAAAAAAACCTATTCTTTGTCGGCCTTTATATCAGTTTTTGCAAATCAGAAATAAGATACAAAGAGCTATAAGCAGTGTAAATATTATTTAAAAGAATTATGATCTGGGAAAAACAGAAATCATTCTTGTCATGGATATATGAAATATTTTCAGAAGTCAAATATATACTTGTATAGAGAAGCAAAATTGGGAAAGATTTAATATCTGACTGTCCAAAAGAGATTAGACATATTATATGAGTAGATAAATAATATAGCTGATATTAACTCTAAAGAAATGTTGGCAAAATACTATGTTCCAGTTAGAATGAAGAAAAAGAAAAGGTGCATTCACATATATTTGACAAGATTGACCTCAGATTTTTAAAAAATTGATCAGACAATGTACAGTAAAAGATATATTAACTCTAAAGAAATGTTGGCAAAATACTATGTTCCAGTTAGAATGGTTAGAACATATCCTAATATACCTATGTATGTTAAAGATGTAGAAAAAGAAAAGGTGCATTCACACATATTTGACAAGATTGACCTCAGATTTTTTTAAAAATGATCAGACAATGTACAGTAAAAGATATAACAGGATGTGGAATTCCACTAAACCCCTGAACAATATTTTTGGGAGCAATAAACAATTAAGTTAAAATATAATTTTGTCATGATCCCATATGTTGATAACATGCATTTATTTTCTGTAAAAGAATCTAGTCTAGTCTAGTCTAGTCTAGTCTAGTCTAGTCTAGTCTAGTCTAGTCTAGTCTAGTCTAATCTAATCGGGTTTGAGGCCACCAAACTCTGAAAAGACTCTGGGCGGCTTACAATGTTTAAATACATAATTCAAAAAACATGACCACTCAAACAAAATTGCATCAATAACATTCCCAAAAGGTTTGACAGGGGCTCCACAAGCACCCTAACGCCAGGTCTGGGAACACAGCCAGGTCTTCAGGGACTTGGAGAGTGGAAGCCACATCTATCTCTGGGGGGATGTGGTTCCAGAGGGCAGTGGCCTCAACAGAGTATCCATCTTCCTTCCCAAATGTTAGCCTACAGAGAACTGGTAAAATAAAGTGAATGAAAATTATAAATCTGTTTTATAAGAAATTAGTCAGCAAAGCCATTTCAAGAAAACTGGAATGTATTTATTCTATTTTGGAATCCCCAGGTAACTGGCCTCTGTTTGTTTTACCAATGCAATAGAGATATTCCATTTTGTGGATTAACTAAAATGTATCCGATAGTTTCTTTGGTCCTTCTTTGATTATCAAATGGTTGCATATGTATTGAAATATCAGAGTAAAATATTATTTGAAGAACATGACAAGCAGCATTTCAAAGTTAGGGTCACTGTAATGTCACTCAGTCGATCAGTCTTCTCTCTTGCAATATTTAATAGGCTTTCTTCTTAAAACAATAAATAAATCATAATTTATAATTAATATGTACATTTGCATCCATTTGTTTCCTGATGGCTAATTTTCCTCAGAAGATCACAATGATGTATGTACTCCATAATCTTAGTAGAAGCATGTTTTTCGTGAAAATAGTAAATTATTTTTAAAACAACCTATACCTCTATTTTTGGGGCATGGTGGCTCAGCGGGTAAGACGCGAGGCTTGTCAATCGGAAGATCGCAAGTTTGGAGGTTCGAATCCCTAGTCCCGCATGACGGAGTGAGCTCCCGCACTCGCCCCAGCTCTTGCCAACCTAGCAATTTGAAAGCATGCAAATGCAAGTAGATTAATAGGTACCACTTTGGTGGGTAGGTAACAGCGTTCCGCGCGTGTCATGCGGCCACATGACCGTGGAAGCGTCTTCGGACAACGCTGGCTCTTCAGCTAACAAACGGAGATGAGCACCGGCCCCTAGAGTCGGACACGACTGCACAAAAGTGTGGGGGGTACCTTTACCTTTACACCTCTATTTTATTTATTTATTTATTTTTCAATTTCTATCACCGCACCATCTCCCCCAAAGGGTACTATTTAGTTTAAATATTTAATTGCTGACTGGAAATAGAGGTACAGATAAAGTCTCCTGAATTACAATGTTGACTCTGTTGGTCTTACTTACAACAGTTAAGGCATTTGTTATCTTACTATCTTACTTTTTCTGGCATGTAAAACACAATGAAAGAAAAAAAGAAACCATTCTTGTTAAACCACCTGATTAAGGACTCTTTAGTATCCATCTTTGCCACTGTGACCAAGAATTAGTTGATTTAATTCTCACTTTTGCCAAGAAGATAGCTTAGATACTATTTTTGCTTGTTTATGAGATAAAGGAAGGGCAGGATTTCATGGTTGCATTGTTACCTCTCTAGGTCTGTCCAGTTGATACCGGGCCATGCCAATGCATGATGCAGGACATACCTTTGTCGTTGTTGAGTTCTTAAGTGTTTTCTGAACTTGCCTATCTTCCTGAAGATGTTTTATAACCACACTAGGTATGGTGTGAGGGGGAGTGGAGTATGTTGTGTGAGGGAGTAGAGTTTGCTGGCTGTTTATATGTGGTAGCTGACTATAGCAAACTCCACTCCCTCCTGCACTGATTATGTAGCTGGTAATGAAACATCTGCTCAGAGAACATCAAGAACCCAATAAATCAGCCTTAAGCTATATATATTCTCCACAATGACATCTTGACCTAATGTTTTGTTTTATACAGGAAGATATTGAAATGGGGGTTAGGATATTGAACTTCCATAGACTTGATTAGAAAATTCCCTGCTTAAGTATACACTTTTGACAACTGCTCATCTGTCTAACTCCAGCAAAGGAGATCGTTACCTTGTCGTGGTGCTGGAGCTTGAGCACCTCAATGAAACCATGAGCTAAACCGTGAAGGGACACCCAAGACGGGAAGGTCGTGGCAGAGAGGTCAGACTAAATACGATCCCTGGGGAAGGTAATGGCAACCCACCCCAGTATTCTTGCCATGAAAACTAAATGGATCAGTACAACCAAAGATATGTCGGTATACCATCGGAAGATGGGACTCCCAGGTCGGAAGATGGTCAAAATGCTACTGGGGAGGAACAGAGGATACGTTCAACTAGCCCCAGATGTGATGACGCAGCTAGCTCAAAGCCGAAAGGACGGCTAGCGGCCGACGGTGCTGGTGGTGAACGACGAATCCGATGTTCTAAAGATCAACACACCATAGGAACCTGGAATGTAAGATCTATGAGCCAGGGCAAATTGGATGTGGTTATTGGTGAGATGTCAAGATTAAATATAGACATTTTAGGTGTCAGTGAACTGAAATGGACTGGGATGGGCCACTTCACATCAGATGACCACCAGATCTACTACTGTGGACAAGAGGACCACAGAAGAAATGGAGTAGCCTTCATAATTAATAATAAAGTGGCTAAAGCAGTGCTTGGATACAATCCAAAAAACGATAGAATGATCTCAATTCGAATTCAGGGTAAGCCATTTAACATCACAGTGATCCAAATATACGCCCCAACCACAGATGCTGAAGAAGCAGAAGTAGATCAGTTCTATGAGGATCTGCAGCACCTACTAGATAATACACCAAAAAGAGATGTTATTTTCATTACAGGAGACTGGAATGCTAAGGTGGGTAGTCAGACGACACCTGGAATTACAGGCAAGCATGGTCTGGGAGAACAAAATGAAGCAGGACATAGGCTGATAGAATTTTGCCAAGACAACTCACTGTGCATAACAAACACTCTCTTCCAACAACCTAAAAGACGACTTTATACATGGACTTCACCAGATGGTCGACACCGAAATCAGATTGACTACATCCTTTGCAGCCAAAGGTGGCGGACATCTATACAGTCGGTAAAAACAAGACCTGGAGCTGACTGTAGTTCAGATCATGAACTTCTTATTGCAAAATTTAGAATCAGACTAAAGAGAATAGGGAAGACCCACAGATCAGTTAGATATGATCTCACTAATATTCCTAAGGAATATGCAGTGGAGGTGAAGAATAGATTTAAGGGACTAGATTTAGTAGATAGGGTCCCAGAAGAACTATGGACAGAAGTTCACAACATTGTTCAGGAGGCGGCAACAAAAAACGTCCCAAAGAAAAAGAAAACCAAGAAGGCAAGATGGCTGTCTGCTGAGACACTGGAAGTAGCCCAAGAAAGAAGGAAAGCAAAAGGCAACAGTGATAGGGGGAGATATGCCCAATTAAATGCAAAATTCCAGAGGTTAGCCAGAAGAGATAAGGAATTATTTTTAAACAAGCAATGTGCGGAAGTGGAAGAAGACAATAGAATAGGAAGGACAAGAGACCTCTTCCAGAAAATTAGAAACATCGGAGGTAAATTCCAGGCAAAAATGGGTATGATCAAAAACAAAGATGGTAAGGACCTAACAGAAGCAGAAGAGATCAAGAAAAGGTGGCAAGAATATACGGAAGATCTGTATAGGAAGGATAATAATATTGGAGATAGCTTTGACGGTGTGGTCAGTGAGTTAGAGCCAGACATCCTGAAGAGTGAGGTTGAATGGGCCTTAAGAAGCATTGCTAATAACAAGGCAGCAGGAGACGACGGTATCCCAGCTGAACTGTTTAAAATCTTGCAAGATGATGCTGTCAAGGTGATGCATGCCATATGCCAGCAAATTTGGAAAACACAAGAATGGCCATCAGATTGGAAAAAATCAACTTATATCCCCATACCAAAAAAGGGAAGCACTAAAGAATGTTCAAATTATCGAACAGTGGCACTTATTTCACATGCCAGTAAGGTAATGCTCAAGATCTTGCAAGGTAGACTCCAGCAATTCATGGAGCGAGAATTGCCAGATGTACAAGCTGGGTTTAGAAAAGGCAGAGGAACTAGAGACCAAATTGCCAATATCCGCTGGATAATGGAGAAAGCCAGGGAATTTCAGAAAAACATCTATTTCTGTTTTATTGACTATTCTAAAGCCTTTGACTGTGTGGATCATAACAAATTGTGGCAAGTTCTTGGTGGTATGGGGATACCAAGTCATCTTGTCTGCCTCCTGAGGAATCTGTATAACGACCAAGTAGCAACGGTAAGAACAGAGCACGGAACAACGGACTGGTTTAAAATTGGGAAAGGAGTACGGCAGGGTTGTATACTCTCACCCTACCTATTCAACCTGTACGCAGAACACATCATGCGACATGCTGGGCTTGAGGAATCCAAGGCTGGAGTTAAAATCGCTGGAAGAAACATTAACAATCTCAGATACGCAGATGATACCACTTTGATGGCTGAAAGCGAGGAGGAGTTGAGGAGCCTTATGACGAAGGTGAAAGAAGAAAGTGCAAAAGCTGGGTTGCAGCTAAACCTCAAAAAAACCAAGATTATGGCAACGAGCTTGATTGATGACTGGCAAATAGAGGGAGAAAAAGTGGAGGCAGTGACAGACTTTGTATTTCTAGGTGCAAAGATTACTGCAGATGCTGACTGCAGCCAGGAAATCAGAAGACGTCTACTTCTTGGGAGGAGAGCAATGGCAAATCTTGATAAAATAGTTAAGAGCAGAGACATCACACTGACAACAAAGGTCCGCATAGTTAAAGCAATGGTATTCCCTGTAGTAACCTATGGCTGCGAGAGCTGGACCATAAGGAAGGCTGAGCGAAGGAAGATAGATGCTTTTGAACTGTGGTGTTGGAGGAAAATTCTGAGAGTGCCTTGGACTGCAAGAAGATCAAACCAGTCCATACTCCAGGAAATCAAGCCAGACTGCTCACTTGAGGGAATGATATTAAAGGCAAAACTGAAGTACTTTGGCCACATAATGAGAAGACAGGATACCCTGGAGAAGAAGCTGATGCTAGGGAAAGTGGAAGGCAAAAGGAAGAGGGGCCGACCAAGGGCAAGATGGATGGATGGTATTCTGGAGGTGACGGACTCAACCATTGGGAAGCTGGGGATGGTGACGGCCGACAGAAAGCTCTGGCGTGGACTGGTCCATGAAGTCACGAAGAGTCGGAAACGACTGAACGAATAAACAACAACAACATCTGTCTAAGTTGGTACTCAAATGGGATACCTTTTCACCTAGGATTCTATTGATCTTTGGTCAACCTTTAAACTACAGAAATAACTTAGATGGTTGAGATCTTTATTCCTAAATGTCTGCTTTCCTCAGGGGGAACTCATAAAGCTTTCCATAAAGCTCTCTCATGACCATGATGGCAGCTAAAATGATGATGATGATGATGATGATGATGATGATGATCATCATCATCATCATCATCATCATCATCATCATCATGATGTCTTCCCTCGCTACTATATCTGCCCAATTCCATCACACAGATAAAACTGACTGAACATTCCAGCTGGGACTCCAGTTTATCAGTGGTGGTTCGGGAGGTGATCTGGCTGTGGAGGATATTATTTTTAACCCGCTTGCCTCAGTCAGATCACATCCTGGTGCAGAAGTGATTGACTGCCACCTGGGACCACTTTAGTGGTGTATCTATTTGAATACTCTGCCCTGAGTGCTTCATGGATCTGGATTGTTTCCAGCAGGTGTTTGGGTAGTCTCCCAACAATTTGGGGGGTGAATCTGTTGAGGGGCTAGTTTGCTGTTGGCAACACAAGGTAACCTGGGCCCTGAACAAAATTTTCCCTGAGCTGCCTTTCTCTGTTAGCCACAGGGGTTTGTCCTCTTATCCCTCCAATTTAACATTTATTTGAAGCCACTGGGAAAAATCAGGGATCAGTATCATCAATAGGCTGATGACGTCCAGATTTACATTATTACCTCAGGCTAGAATGTTGATGCTGTTGAAATCTTGTCCAGGTGCCTAGAAGCTGTGAGGGTCTGGAGTTATTGTTTGTCCTAACCAGATACACTAAGATAGAAATACCCAGAATCATGGACCTCATCACCCTCTGCCTCACTACCTACTTTCAGTTTGATGGACAAATATACCAACAAATCAAAGGAACACCTATGGGATCACCACTCTCAGGACTCATAGCAGAGATTGTAATGCAACGTCTAGAAAGGATAGCACTCCTATGCATACAACCCAAAGTATGGATCCGGTATGTAGATGACACCTTCGTCATAATAAAAAAGGATCAACTGGAGGAAACACATGAAACCATCAACAACATCTTCAGAGGAATAAAATTCACAAGGGAAGAAGGAAACAACAACACACTACCCTTCTTGGACATCCTCATCAGTAGAGGAAATGATGGCAAACTAGAAACACATGTCTACCAGAAATCTACCCACACTAAGCAAGTGCTCCACTACCAAAGCAATAACCCAACCTCCCACAAGAGGAGCTGTGTAAGAACACTATACAGATGAGCACAAATGCACTGCAGCAACCCAGAACACCGGAAAAAGGAAATAGACCACTTATATAGCATCTTCCAGCAAAATGGATACCCCCACAACTTTATCAAAAAGTGCCTGACCACTCAACCCACCACAGCAAAACCAACAGAAGCTATGGAAAGGATTACACTGCCATACATCAGAATGTCAGGGTTTTTCTGTGAAAAGCAAATCGCTTTCTGTACTGTCTGTGTCCTTTCTGTTTACCTTCTGGTTCTCAAAACAAATTCACTGATAAAGCAGGTGCAGCTGCATCATGTGATGTTATTGTCTCAGTCCGAAATAACTATCCCATGGGAACAAAAGCCCAAACAATTCCCGGGGGGGGGGGGGAGAGACAATGTGCAACACTGCCATCACATGGCGGTTTATACTATGTGCAATCCTGAACGCTTTAGGCTTTGTTAAATTTGAAAAGCCTTGTGACCCATGATTCTAAGGTTCCACCAATCAGAAAGCTGAAACAAGTGTATATCTCAGCTGTGAACTATGGGTCTATGCTTCTTGACTTCTGTCTGGTCTTTTAGCCATGACCGTGTGTATGTTCTGCCTCTGAAGACTAGGAAAGGCGTAGCTATGCGTGGCTGTGTGTGTAGGCCATGGCATGGTCCTTCATGTCTGTCACTGGAAACAAACACGAAACTCTACTTGTATGTATGTTTTTCCTTTTTGCAATAATGTAACTGTATATACATTTATTGCCTTTCTATTAGAAGTAAACATTTTAGCCGTAAACGCTGCACTCTGTCTGATTACTCTGCGCCTTACCCCATAAGCCAGCATTATCCCACACAGAAACCTCTCAGAAACTACCAACAGACTGTTACAACCACATGGCATCACTGTAGCACATAAACCAACCAAAGCCCTTCAGAACATCTTAAGTAATCCAAAAGACCCAGTAGTCCAAGAAGAAAAAACAGGAGTCATCTACAACATACAGTGTAAGGACTGTAGAAGCCACTATGTAGGACAGACAGGCAGAAGACTAGCAGAGCATATCGACAAACACCAACTAGCAGTCAGAAGACACTCCTTAGTCAGATGAAAACTCCTTAATCACACAACACATGGACAGACTCAACCATACTTTCAATTGGGAGACTGTAAGCATGTTAGACCAACCCAAATCTAAGAACGCTAGGGAATTCCTGGAAGCTTGGCACTCTGACAAGGCAGCCATAAACAGGCACATAGAGATACAGTAAACAATATTTACATACCATTCAAAAGAGACAATAGAAAAGCCAAAAGACCAGAACACTGCCTCACCAGCAATCAACACCCAGATATGCAAAGATTAACACCAGGATT
Source organism: Charina bottae (assembly GCA_023362775.1). Lineage (NCBI taxonomy): Eukaryota > Metazoa > Chordata > Lepidosauria > Squamata > Charinaidae > Charina > Charina bottae. The sequence goes on along the minus strand of JALMGJ010000005.1, from coordinate 72,528,215 downwards.
AACACCAGATGAACAATCAAACAGTACACTAGACCTTAATCAAGGAACTATTAACTCAGTCAATCAAACAAGCAGTAAACAACAGCCCAATCAAGGAACTCCCAAGGAGAGAACAACACTCCCACCAACACAAGCAGGGCAAACCACTGTATATAAACTGAGAGCAAACACCACTCCCTTTTCGCACTGAGGATGTTGCCTAGTCTGGCAATGAAACGTCTGCAAGAAAACAACAAGGCTCAGAGAGCACCAAGGACTCCACAGTTCAACCCTGAGCTACAAATATTCTCTTTGATTGGTAACCTATAAAGCCCTACATGGCTTGGCGCCAAGTTACCTTCAGGACCACATCCCCCATTCAAATTGTCCTGGCCAGTTCAGTCTTGCGGAAAGCTGCTTGTAGCTACCCACATTAGGGAGGGGAGGGAACGGGGGGGGGGGTGAGGCCTAGTGGGGCTGCTTTTTGTTGGCAGCACTGGTCCCTTGGAATGGTCTCCCAGTGGCCATCCGGCTGGCTCCCACCCTGTCTTCCAGAAGCAACTCAAAACAGAATTTTTCCTTAGGGCTTTTGGGCCTGGATTCCATCATGGTTAGATTATCATTCCAGTAACCATATGTCCTTTATTATAAAATACAGTCCTTTATTTCAGAAAGCTTACCTTTAGATTTTTTAAAAAATTATTTATTTTCCTGGTTATGCTCTTGAATTTTCCTTTCTAAAGCAAAGTTATAAACATAAACAATTATTTTTTTTCATCCTTATGAACCTCTCAGATTTGCCCCTTGTTCAAGTTTGTTTTTTATTTTTTCTAGAAAATATGGTCACTGTAGTTATAATACAGGTTTCTTTATTACTTTATGTTTTGAACTGGCTTGGGGACATTTTATTTGTGTGTTTTTTAATTGTATATTGTTTATTGTGTATTTTATCTTGTAAACCTATAAAAGTCCTTCAGGATTGTGATGGTCTATAAGTGTGATTAATAAATAAAATAAAAAAAGCATTTGTTTTAAAAAAAATCACATTGCCAATATTCAGCCCCTTTACTGCTGAATTTTAAGAGTAGGCACCGACTTGATGGCGTGGAATCAATGAATCAGTGAATCGTTCTTGGGATGCCAGGGGCTATAAACTGAGTGCAGGGAAGCTAATTATGGCCCACAGGCTGCCCATTCCAGTACTACAGGAATAAATGTGGCTTTAAAAAAGAATACAACACAGACTGCAGGCAACTGCTACTGGTGTAGCAGTCCCAGCTAAACCCACAGTGTTATTGTATGCTGTAGGATTGGGAATAGTTGAAGGAAGATAATGAAGAGAAAGCCCACAAATGGGTTCCTCTTCCTTTCTTTTCTTCAAATGTTTTACAGAGTTCACTGGGTCTTGCCCTACCCTGATAGCTAAAAGGTGTGTCGTGGCTCAGTGGGTAAGACGCCAGGCTTGTGGATCGGAAGATCGCAAGTTCGGAGGTTCGAATCCCTAGCCCTGCGTGCGGAGTGAGCTCCCGCACTAGCTCCAGCTCTTGCCAACCTAGCAATTCGAAAGCATGCAAATGCAAGTAGATGAATAGGTACCACTTCGGTGGGTAGGTAACAGCGTTCTGTGCGTGTCATGCGGCCACATGACCATGGAAGCATCTTCGGACAACGCTGGCTCTTCAGCTAACAAACGGAGATGAGCACCGGCCCCTAGAGTCAGACACGACTGCACAAATGTGCGGAGGGAACCTTTACCTTACCGTTACCCTGATAGCTATACTTTTCCTGGGACCAGCCAGTACAATCTTACTAGTCCAGTACTTTGCCTCAGACTATTTCCAGGCCCATTTCCAAGCACTGTATTTTATCTTGTAAGGCCTCGAAGAGCTTGGGACTGGCTTACCAACAGGACTATGGTCACCTCTATCCAACTAACTAGAGCCTAAGGTCATTGCCCAAGCTTCTTCTCTAGATGATTCCATCAATTCAAGAAAAGTCTGGGGTACCCAAGAACAGCTTTCAATGATAGCATCCAATTTACCAACTATCAACCCAGGAGAGACTTGGGGTTATCTTATCAAGGCCAATTGAAACACTTTTCATTCTCCTGGGCAGCGTAAAAAGAAAATTATTTTAAATCTCAGCCCAGCTTTATTTTTCCTCCTGAGTTTAGTTTTGATTTATTATATGCTGCCTCGTTGTTGTTTTATAAGTTACGTTGTTTTATTATCACTCTTTTCTTGTGATTTTATACTTTATGTATTTATTTATAAATAAATAAATCAAAGTTGTAAGGCTGCCAATTCCCAATGACTCTGGGCAGCGTACAAGTTAAAAACAGAACCATCCACAAAGCACTGGGTCTCAGTTCTTTCTGAGACACTTTCATTAAAGCCGGCTGGGTGACCTTGGGCCAGTCACTCTCTCTCAGCCCAACTCACCTCACAGGGTGGTTGTTGTGGGGAAAATAGGAGGAGGAAGGAGTATTAGGTATGCTTCCCGCCTTGAGTTATTTGTAAAAATAACAAAGGCGGGATATAAAATAAAATATAAATAAATAAATAAATAAATAAATAAATTTACACCAGGGAGGGGGGAAGTGGGATTTGTTGGACTTACAACTCCAAACACATCTCAATCATCAGTAAGACATATGAGGTAGAAGGAAGTTGGAGATAATGATTCCACCCCTCTGATCTACATAATCCATAATATACTGACACAACCTTTATTTTATTTTATTTTTTAAAAAAAATCATGTTTACAATCCATCACAGAGTTAAGCATGTTAATTATCACTGTTTTCAGGAAACTTAAGCATGCTTAACTGTGCTGAACTATGGCTCATATTTGTCCAGATATAAGGAATGCAATAAAAGGTCATCCTTGTCATGGATAAATAAGGCTAGAACAAACCATTTTATAAATATGCCTAAGCCACCCAAGGCCACCAAGCAGAACCAGTAAATATCTGTTAACTCAGGAAAGTAGAAGAAGAAAACTTAGAGTATAAACTTTGGAGAACAGATAGACAAAGGGTTTGAATTTATTCTTGTCTACAATAAAGATTCTACTCTAGCCAAGCCATGTTTGAGAGTCTTCTTCAGGGTTCATCCATTCCCAAATAAGCACTTGTGTAAGCAGATGGAGAACTGAGATTTATTGCTATGTCCTGGAATGAAACTTAACAATATTAACTCATCATTTCCAGAATATTCTGGGAAGGATGCAGCCATGTATTCAGTGTAACTGATACTTGACCATGACAAACATTTTCCTTTGAGGCACCTTCTCCAGCCATTGTGAATTGCAAGACATATTTAACTTACTCTCTTCTCAGAAGTCTTTGGGAAGAAGATAACATCATTCATAAGAAAGAGGGGAGTTTTGCTCACTTGCATTGATTCTGTAGCCTATTCCACTCGGTTCTACAATTTCAATCACGCTGGGACAACTTCACAGCAAAGGATACAACAAAGGGCAAAGACTTGTTATCAAGAAATCATTCCTGAAAAATATCATGACCTTTCAGAGCAATAAGTGGAACCATAGCTTGCAGCCTCTCCCACTGAGCACAAGGCCTTGTCGTCAGTTTATTAAGTGTTTGTAACTATTTTTAAGGATTACAGAGACTTAGCAATTTGTTATAGCCTGTGTTTTTCCTTTGCGGGTAAAAGAATGAGTATGTGAAGGAAAGGGAGGGTGATATTCTTGTGGACCACTTCTTCAATGCAAATTTAAGCTTTTCAAGTTTCATAGTCATCCTAACAATGGGAAACCTAAGCCATTATGCAATTATCATTGCAATATATGCTATTTTTATAAAAGTTACTATATTTCATATGGTCCTTCTCCATCTATTCTCACACCCACCCTATGAACACTTATTTTTGGAATCCTAAATCCAGTAGAATGATGCAGATAATCTGCAATTCCACTGAAATTTGCTTCCAAATAAATGTCTTGAAGACCAGTGGTACACCTAATGAAGGATTGTTTGTATCTATTTATATTGGGGTGGGGGAGGAAGGAAAGGGGGCAGAGCCAATTCTTTACATGCAGCATTTATATATACTATCAGAATCCACATTTATAAGAAATGACTGTCCCAAATCCCATGTCACCAGGAGAGAAGGACATCTCCCCAAATTATTTAAAGCTAGATGTTGACAAATGCGACTTGCTGTCTCATTCCCCATGGGATCTAGGGAAATGTCATGTCCTCTCCAAGTATACCTGTTCATGATAAAAGGTAAAACATAAGCATTTCCCAAGGTTACTTTGCCCAAGGAGTTGCAGCTTATTTATCTAGATCTTTGTTGGCAGACCTGCCTGAAATGTAGCTTCAAGGTGGCCTGAATAGGGGACAGCAATACCAAAGAAAAAGATTTATGTAAAGCAGAAACAGACAGCTACATAATGCCTGAGCCCTATTTGGAATATTTTGAAAAAAACACTATAAACTGGTGTTCTCTGCATGAAAGATTCCCATCAGACCATCAGGGCCTGAATTTTGTTCCTCTATACCCATCACTATCTTAATCTACATCTTATGTGGGACAACATGAATAATTGAATGAATTCAGCTAACATGTGTGTTCTTTGCTATGTAAATAGCAGCTGTGGGAAAGCCTGAACACTTATAAAATCAAGGTGGCAAAGGAAGAGGTTTTAATTCTTTCCCACCCTAATATTCCCAATGCAAATTGCTTTTCTTAATCTATTTGCATTTTAGCTGAAGACTGATAGCAAAATAATTAAACTTCTCCTCCCCGCCTCCACTTATCCCTCCCCACCTACTATTCAACAAAAGAATTTAAACATTAACTATGCATTAATTGCAATCATATAATTAACACTAAGTTTAATTTGGCCCTGTTTTGATTTCTTTAAAATCACATGAGACACAAGGTAACTTCTTACATTCTCAAGCTTATAAAGAAACTCTATAGTTAACAATGAAACCAGAGATACAATGGATCTCAGTCTTCTGCGTGCTGGTCCATCAACAAGAATAAGATATCCAGAGGGTTCGGGAAACTCCAATATTTGCAGAAGTATGAAAAAAGTGTTTAAAAGAAAAAGACTCTTAAGGTATGAGAGAAACCAGGGACAGCCCAATGAGAACTGAGTATACCCCGCAGACACATAATACAGATGGATCATTGTGGGGGGAAATGCAGACTTCTGAAGAAGGAATGGAATGGATTATTGAATGAAAAGATTGCAAATAGCAACACCTGACTGCATGTCCATCCTAATCTTTTCTAGGGAGAACCATTCAATACAGTATTTTTCTTTCTATCCAACATGAAGTTCACTAAAAGCATTCATATAATAACTTACAAGGGAAACCACTACAAGGTATGGAAATTATTTCCTGGATTCTAATACTGACTTTGATAAAGACTATGGTAATAAAAAAAAGCCAGCTAAGATAATATGTACAGGTTACGGCAGAGCTTTCCAAACTTTTCATGTTGGTGACACACTTTTTAGACATGCATCATTTCGCGACACACTCTTACAGCAGGGCACAAGGCAGGCACTAGGACCTGCGCGGAAACACAGCAGGTTTGGAGGCAGCAAGGCACAAGGCAGGCACTAGGACCTGCGCGGAATCCTGGCAGGGCTTGGAGGCAGCAGCAGCTGTGACACACCCAGACACTTCAGCCGACACACTAATGTGTCCCGACACACAGTTTGGAAAGCTCTGGGTTAGGGTAATATCACAGACAGCCTCGGTCCATCATAAAGCTTTGCTCAGTTTTGAAACCTCTGTATCCTCATGTCTTTGAGCTGTGGTCTGCATATGCCTGCCTGGAGCAACAACTTTCACTTTGTCTCTCATTCACATATACACACCCCTTGTGATATTAGAAAAAAAGACAATTAACCTTTAGATAATCTGCTTCTGTTGGTTTAGCAGCTAACAAAAAAGACTGCACAAACTCATGGATATTTTCTGTGACAATTTCCCATTAGCCAAGGTGATTATAAAGGCAACCCTGCATCAAGGCCATTTTTTTTTGTATAAGACACTTTTCCTAATTCTCCAAAGGCCAACTGATTACTTACCTTCTTTGCATCATCTCTAGTACTATTCCAGGCTGGCTCATATCCCAATACTATGTCTCCCTTGAGGTCCATCTATGGCTCAATTGAAATGAAAAGGCAAAAACTACAGCTAAATATCCAAATTGCTATATCAATTGGAATACTCCAGAAATATTCTCTCTTTTCAAACTGAGGAGGGGTGTAACAGTAGTGAAGATATGGCCAAAGGGGTAAATTCATAAATAAGGATGTAGTAAGGATCCTTCCATTGTCTATAATATCTCTCTACATTGGCTGATGTCAGGAAAAAGACACCTTTCCTCCACCATGCACATCTGTCCCAGATGAGGCAATTTGAAAAAAAGAATATATCCCCATCCAAATGGAGGGGGTTAGTCAAGGCAAGTCAGAAGCATTGCTAAGCTTCTTTAAAAAGGTAAAGGTTCCCCCCGCATATTTGTGCAGTCGTGTCCGACTCTAGAGGCCGGTGCTCATCTCCGTTTGTTAGCCGAAGAGCCAGCATTGTCCGAAGACGCTTCCGTGGTCATGTGGCCAGCATGAGGCGCGTGGAATGCTGTTACCTTCCCACCGAAGTGGTACCTATTCATCTACTTGCATTTGCATGCTTTCGAATTGCTAGGTTGGCAAGAGCTGGGGCTAGTGCGGGAGCTCACTCCGTCACGCGGGGCTAGGGATTCGAACCTCCGAACTTACGACCTTCTGATCGACAAGCCTGGCGTCTTACCCACTGAGCCACCACGCCCCTCTTCTTAAGCAGGAGGAAAAACTTGTAATCTGCAGTGCTGAACCATGGTGCTCCAGAAAGTCCAAGTTGCAGTCCTGCACACTTTGTCACAAAGTCGAGAGTGTAACATCCAGGAACCGAGTATCCCTCCTTTGGTATGAACTGAGATGACACAATGACTGAATTCATGCATAAATAGAGCCATAAATTGTGGTTCATAAGCTACAATGGTGGGGTTCGCACAAGCCACTAAGCCAAAGCCAAAGAAATCCAGCGTACTGTGTTAGTTAAGGTGTTGGGACTACAAGCAGAGAGTTCCCAGGTTCAAGCCCATCCTCAGTCAAAGAAGCCCAGTAGGTGACTTTGAGCCAACTACTTTCTCTCAGGCCAACCCACGTCACAGGGTTGGTGTTGTGGGGAAAAGCAGCCTTCTTACACTCCTGAATGAAAGGCAGGATATAACTCTAAGAAATCTAAATAAAGAAATAAACAAGCAAGCATAAACCCAGCTACTTTATAAGCTTTGGGCATGCAAATCTCTCCAGGTCATCTTATCACAGTTATTCCAAGATAAAGAAAAAAGACTCATAAAACTGAAGTTTTGGTAATAAGGCCCCAAATCAAGGAAAAGCTACACTTTCTCCTCAGAGCAAGTCAGACTAGGCCTAAAAGTAGATGATGACTTCTCAGGGCCCTCAAGGCAGCCATGAACTTGGGTGAAGCTTCCAGAGACTTCAAATAATATTATCAGTAACATAACAGTCTGACTATCTGACAGTCACTGAGTGGCAAAAGTTTGACTCAGAAATCAAATCTCCTTCTAATTTAAATATTGTACCCTTTTTCCCAGCATCTCTCTCAGTGTAACAAATTTCCTGCCTTCCATTTCTCATGCTCAGTTGTTAGTGGTAGGTACAGTAGTTGCATATTTACATGATGCACATTTCTGCTCTGAAGATCTTTTCCCACTAAGGTGAGGGCACAGGTGGAAAAAATAGTGTTTAATGCTTGCCTGCTAGTAGACAATATTAAGCGCTTGTGGTTAAGTTTCAAGAGGATGTGGGTTGAACAGGTGACTGACAGCAGGTAGAAGGCCTGCCGTACTCGGAAAAAAGGAAGATTGGTTTCAAAATATTCAGAAACCACAGAACGACCTAGTTACGAGACCACCAGCTGACCTACAGTAGCTGTAACCTAAAGGCTAATTAACATGGTAAAACGCATCTCACTTCCGGGTCTCGGGCTGAGTGGAGCGGCGAAGCGTAGCTCTGAGCTTCGTTTCCATGGCTTCCTAACAGCGGTGATTAAAAAGAAGAAAATCACCGAAAAATCACCCTCGGAGAGAGGGTGAGCAGAAGATTGTCCACAAGGGCTGCCTGATTTGCTGCTCTCTGCAGACCCTCATATTTCCACCACGGGGGAAGGCAGATTGAAGCGGCAAAAGGTGGCTGGGATCGTCAAAAAGCTCTCTGGAAGCCGTGAAGCTGTATAAGTTAAGTAGCTCGAACTTTTAGATGCACTATTTAGTTTTCTTTTAAACTTTAATTGCCCTATTAAGCTCTAGGATTTATCTTTGGACTTGTTAAATAATTGCTAGTAGTGGTTTTTTCTTTCATGTAAAAGACTGTTAAAAGGTGAGAAGGAAAAGTGAATTGACTTTGCCATGAAGGAAAGTGATTTGCCTATTATTTTTATTTTTACTTGGATTTAAAGTTTCTATTTTTTGGTTACTATATACATTTTTATTTGGGAAACATTTTATTTGGACTTCGTTCTTATATGGAATAATTGATACTCTGCCTTCTATTTTTCTTTGGTGAATATTGCTCGAGCGGGGGGGGAATTCTCTTTTTCTTTTACAAGCCCTGTTTAAAATTTTTATATTCTGTTTGAATCTATTATATAGAATTGGACTTTTTAATAGGTAATTTGGGAGAAGAAGTGATTTGGATTATTGTTGCCTTTTTCTTCTTTTTATATATTGCAAATAATTCCACTATAACTTTTTTTACTTCAGTTACTTTTGGCTGGATTGAAGAGTACTAGTGGGCGTGAGAAACCTTGGAACTGTTTACTTTACCTAGGATTGTTTTGACTATCTGTTGCTGTACTTTTTGCTTTGAGATTATATAGACTTATTTACCCTATTTATTTAATGGATTACAAATGAATTTTGAAGACAATTATTTTTAAAGGACTGTTTTTACTTTTTTGGGGGAAAAAATTCTTTTTCTTTTTTAAAAAAAGAGTCACCTTTTGGCTGTAACTATTGCCTTTTTTATTTTTGTATTTTTGTATTTTTAGTTTCTCTCCCCCCTCATTTTTTCTCCCCTTCTCCTCTCTCTTTTTTTTCCTTTACAGGAAAACTATCTACACCATGGCGTTGGTGGTATTGAAGAGGAGAGATAGAGATAAGGAGAAAGAGGCTGGGAGAGCATCTACTGAAACTGCGACACCTGCTCCAACAACGGAAACTCCACTATTGGAAACAAAAAAAAATCCTTGAAGCAATTGCAGCATTAAACAAGAGAGTGGAAGATTCATCAGCCAATTTGGGCCAGCAAAATAAACAGATGGAAGAACAAATTGTAGCATTAAACAAGAAAGTGGAAGATTCATCAGCCAATTTCGAAGAACAAATTGCATCCTTAGATAAGAAGATAGACAAAAAGATGGAAGTTATGAAAAAAGAAATTACACAGGAGATAAAGCATGAGTTTAAAAGAGAAATACAAACTGTTATGGAAGTTGTGAACTCTCTGTCAGGAGAACTTAAAGATACACAAGGTCAGATGCAAAAATTAGAGATTAAATCAGAATATGTTACCAAAGAAATTGAACACAATTTAGACATCACAGCATTAGCAGAAATGAGAGAGAAGGAACATATTTTGAGACTGAGAGCAGTTCCTGAGCAAGCTAATGAAGATGTAAGAGAAAGGATTATAACTGAATTGGCTAAATTTTTAGAGATAAAAGAACAAGATTTAGATTTGGAAATAGATAAAAATTATAGAGTGAACTCACGATATGCCAGAGAAAATAAAGTACCTAGAGATATATTAATATATTTTGTGAGAAAAGTGGTAAAAAAACAAGTTTTGAAAAAACATTACAATAATAGATTAAATATAGAAGGGAAAGAAATAATTATATTAAAAGAAATACCTCTGAGAATATTAAGGAAAAGAAGAGATTACACCTTCCTTACAGACAAATTAAAACAACATAATATTGCATTTAGATGGGAGAAATTAGAAGGTGTATCTTTTACGTTCAAAGGGCAGAAGTTCAGAATAACTTCCATTTTAAAAGCAAAAGCATTTTTAGAAAAATACAAGACAGAAATGGGTGTGTTTAAGAGATAAGCCAATGGATGATATTTTACCTACTCAAATTAAATTTTTACAAAAACAGATATCGATGATATTGACACAAGAGATAGAGACTCAAATGAAATTTATAAAGCAAAAATATTTTGAACATGCTAATAAACCAGGTAGATGGTTGGCTTATAAATTACGGAAACAAAGACAAAAAAGTTTAATTTCTAAAATACAACATGAAGGAAAAGTTATGGTGAATAATATAGATATACAAGAAGTTTTTATGATTATTACTCAAAACTATATAAAAAACAAGAAGTTAATTTGATGGTCATTGAAGAATATTTGAGTAAACAGAAATTAACTGTTCTTGATGACCAACAAAGATTAATGCTTAACAATCCTATAACAAAAGAGGAAATGGCAACGGCTTTTAAGAAAATTAGTAGTGGAAAAGCACCAGGACCGAATGGCCTGTCAGCAGCTTATTATAAATGTTTTGAAGACGAATTATGTTTACCTCTACAGATGACTATGAATTCGATTTTGGAAACAGGAACAATCCCAGAGACTTGGAAAGAAGCACATATAACATTGATTCCTAAAGAACAACAAGACTTGACTTTAACTAAGAATTATAGACCAATATCCTTACTGAATAATGACTATAAGATTTTTACAACTATATTGGCAGAAAGAATGAAAAACATTCTTAAAAACTTTATCCATCAAGATCAAGCAGGATTTCTGCCTAAGAGACAGATCCGCGACAATGTTCGAAATATATTAGATATATTGGAATATCTGGAACATTATGAAAAACAAGCTGCTTTGATATTTATAGATGCTGAAAAAGCTTTTGATAATTTAAATTGGCCTTTTATGTTTAAATTATTAGAAAATATGAACTTTGGAGGAAATTTTATTAAATGGATTAGATCAATATATACTCCCCAATTTGCAAAAATAATTATCAATGGAGAATTTACCAAACCATGTGAAATTCAAAAAGGTACAAGACAAGGTTGTCCATGATCTCCACTTTTGTTTATATTGGTATTAGAGGTTTTATTGAGAGATGTTAGACAAGATGAAGCTATCCATGGTATTAAGGTTAAAAAAGAAATTTATAAATTAAGAGCTTTTGCTGACGACTTAGTCTTTACTTTGGAGAATCCACTAGATGGAATTGAATTATTGATTCAGAAATTGAAAGATTTTGGATCATTAGCAGGGTTTAAAGTGAATTTACAGAAAACAAACGTTTTGACTAAAACATGGACTATCATCAACAAGAGAAATTGAAAGAAATAACGGAATATTCAATGGAAGAAAAAGTAAAATATTTGGGAGTATATTTAACAACTAAAAATGTTAAATTGTTTAAGAATAATTATATTCCGCTTTGGACAGATATTAAAAAAGATTTGGATCAATGGGAAAAATTACAACTATCATTATTAGGTAGAATTTCAGCAATTAAAATGAATATTCCTGACCTTATGGAAGCAACTGAAAACCTGGCTCTGCCACCTCTCTTGGGACGGGATGAGTAATAGCTCTTCCTGGGGATGGCTCGCACCATAAAGTTTGGTTCGCAAACATCACATACAGCCTCTTGGATTTTATATTTTTATATTCTTAATAATTGTATAAAGTATTTTATATGTTTTTAATTGCTGACTTGATTGTAAACCGCCCAGAGTTCCCTTGTGGGGGGAGATGGGCGGTGATATAAGTTAGAAATAATAAATAATAAATAATAATATTTTGCCAAGAATTTTATATCTTTTTCAAACACTACCTATATTGGCATCAGAAGAACCATTTAAACAATGGCAGCGAGATATTTCTAAGTTTATCTGGCAAGGAAAAAAACCAAGAATAAAATATAAAGTCTTTAAAGATTCAAAGGAAAGAGGCGGACTGGGTCTACTGGACCTGAAATTATATTATGCTGCTTGTTGTTTGGTATGGATTAAAGAGTGGATAGTTTTGAAAAATGAAAAACTATTGAATTTGGAGGGTCATGAATTAAGATACGGATGGCATGGATATTTATGGTATGATAAAGTGAAAGTTAATGTGGACTTTAAAAATCATTATACTGTATCAGAAGATCTTTGTTATGAATTTGGAATAAATATAAATTAACTTTATGTTATAAAAGACCTTTATGGATTTCCACACAAGAAGCATTTCATAGAACAGAAGTAAGAGTTAAAGATAAATGGCTAACTTATAAAGACTTTTTAAAAAAAGAACAAGGACAATATAAAACTAAATCAAAAGAAGAATTGGCCTCAGAAGGATATACCTTTCAATGGCTTTCATATATGCAACTAGTAGAAAAATTCAAATTAGACAAAAAAGAACTTGAATTTGAACAAACTAAATCGGAATTTGAGACACAATTATGTGAGACAGATGACCATTTAATTGCTAAAATGTATAAATTATTGTTAAAAGGTGAAATGGTAAAGGAACAAGTTAAAGACTGTATGATTAAATGGTCAAAAAATATTGGTCATAATATTCAAATGCAACAATGGGAAGATATGTGGATTAAAGGATTAAAATTTACTTTGCGTTATAATTTGAAGGAAAATTTCTACAAGATGATGTACAGATGGTATATGACCCCACAAAAACTAGCTAAAATGTATGGGAATGTTTCCAACTTGTGTTGGAAATGTAAAAAAAAAGAGGGGTCATTTTACCATATGTGGTGGACATGTGAGATTTCAAGGAAATTTTGGATTCAAATACACTCATTGATGCAAAATATTCTACAAATACGAATTCCATTTAAACCTGAACTATTTCTATTGGGAATATTAGAAGAACAAATAGGAAAGAAATTTACAAGAATTATGCAATATATGGTTACAGCAGCAAGACTTATATATGCACAAAATTGGAAAAATCAGATTATACCTACAATACAGGACTGGATGTTAAAAGTAATGGACATGGCAGAAAATGATAAATTGACATGTTTATTAAAAGAAAATACAAATTATTAATTTCTTAAAGAATGGAAACCATTAATGGACTATTTGCAAAATGCAGGAGGGGCAAAGCTTATATGGGGTTTTGAAGATTAAAACATATATAAATTGATATATTAGACAGGAAATGTTTTACAATGTTATATATAGTACTAGCATGAAAGAGATTAATATTTAAATTACTAAGACCAGAGATAAATCGGAAGTTGACCAATTTCTATGTTTCATCTTTCTCTTTTTCTATTTACTTTACTTCACTTTTTCTTTTCTTTCTTTGATTTGTATTTCTATTTTTTTTCCTTTTCAAGCTTTTATCTATGTATATTTAAAATTCAATAAAATATATTAAAAAAAAACATGGTAAAACGCACACCCCTAAGTTGGGGGTCTTAGAAAACATAGAACATGCTAAGGGATATTATGGGATAGCATGTAGCATGTAGAGTTACTGCACAAGTGCTAAAAGAAATAGCCAGTAAAGAAATTTTGTTGCCTTTATTTCCTTGCTAGAAAATGTATAAAAGAGGAGTCAGGTGTGATGTTTGGGGCTCTTGCACTCGGGCAGGAGCCCTCTCTTGTTGCTGTGCACAGAAATAAAAGAGAACAAAGGACCTTCCCGCCTCGGTGTGGTTTATTGGGTGACAACTCGCGCTGAGTCACGGGCCTTCTTGGCCAACAAAGGGAGACCTGACATGAATTTTTGAATTCTTACAAAATAGAGACTTAACCTTGGACTTCACTCCCAAACTGATAAACAGTATAACTTTGTCAGTATAGAAAAAAAATAAAAGGTTTGCCTGCTCAGGCAAGGGGCCTTGTCGTTTATTTTATAGATACTAGCAAGGTTATCTTGTGAGATGGAAGCTTAGTTCAGAACTCACAGCATTGCTGGCTTCCACAGGGGCAATGGTCCTGAAAACACAGGATTCTGGATTGTGTGAAAACCAAAGTGCAGAGTAATACGAGCAAAAGCTTCTCTCTTGCAGACGTTGGTGCTCAATGCTGAACATTTGCAGGAGCCTCCATCATTTGAGCAATGACCCCAGGGCTTATCTGGGGTGGTGACACAGTGAGGACTCCAGTTTTGAAAGCCTGAAAGGGGATGGAAAGAAAAGCAATGACCATCGGGAACCTAATCACTAATTTCAAGTGCCAAGTAAGGACTATGCAAACCCCAGTTGGCCATAGAAAGGCCTGAAAAACAATAGACACGCTAACGTCCAGAGCAGCATTTTAATGCTTTAGGCATAAGGCCTTTAAGCAATGCCTTTTGTAGAAATTCCAGAATGCTTTTTATCCTTTGTCTTGACTAAGGAAACACAATGTTCTGGACAGAAGCAAACATCTGTATGCCAAACAAGCAGTCTACAGACAGCTGAATGGAGAGAAACCAAGCCACCCAACAAGCATAATCTAAGCATTTACATAATTTCTATTCAGTTGTCATCCTTTTAGCTTCAGAATGAATTGATTTGATTACACACTGGACTGGGTTCTAACAGGGATTTAGAATGACCACCTCTCAGTTCCATAAATCTAGAGAAAATCAACCGGCATGACCAGTTATAGAACCAGTATAATTATTTGTCCCTTTTCTATTAAAATTCTGAAGCATTTTGTTTGGTAGTAAGAGAAGCAGAAGGGGCGTGGTGACTCAGCGGGTAAGACGCCAGGCTTGTCGATCGCAAGTTCGGAGGTTCGAATCCCTAGCCCTGCGTGCGGAGTGAGCTCCCGCACTAGCTCCAGCTCTTGCCAACCTAGCAATTCGAAAGCATGAAAATGTAAGTAGATGAATAGGTACCACTTCGGTGGGTAGGTAACAGCGTTCCACCTGCGTCATGTGGCCACATGACCGTGGAAGCGTCTTCGGCTAACAAACGGAGATGAGCACCGGCCCCTAGAGTCGGACACGGCTGCACAAATGTGCGGGGGGAACCTTTACCTTTTTAAGAGAAGCAAAAGTACACAAAGTAAAACCTGTTGATATCCTTGGGAATCAGACAGCACCACTATTACCAGGACTAGCAGATATCTGCAAGTGGGAGCAAGGACTTCTGGAGGCCTGAATAATGAAGCTGAATATATCTGGACTGAGGGAGCATTCCAGCATCTGAACCAACTTGCATCTGGATGACTGACTGCCTTATTAGAAGCAGCTGCAACAGATCTAAACAGGAGAGGTGCCTCTATTTGCAAATGGTGACTGCTGCTCCTCTTGCTTATGGTAGCTTGTAAAATATGTTGCACTGAACAAGAATCTCAGCTCCACACAGCTGAGACTGTGGCCATCAGGGACACCTTTCTTTATATAGGAAGATCTACAGGATAAACCTTGACCACTGTGCTGAGAGCTTCAGTCCTCCCAGGCTTTCACTAGTGGCATCCCTAAGGGGGCAATCTATGAGGGTTTGGGAGCTGCAATACAGTCCCTTGAACTACTTCCCAAGGACTGTAAATGGTGCCGTGGTGATGTCATCGGGCTTGGCATTTTTCAGTCCTTTATTGGTGTTTGGGGGGGATGGGGGGGTTTAAGAATGAGAATTGGATCCTGAGGTTTCTGGAGCTCATTTGTACCAATTACGGCTATTTGGGGGGATTTGGAAAGGTGGGTTTAAAGGATGGGGATGGACGCAGATTGCTTCCTAGGGGCCTCCCACTCTTATTTGCACACTGCCACCAAAGTTCAACCATTTTACTGACAGGAATTAGGCTTTGGATGTACAGGTAGAGCCTGAAAGGCTTGTAGGGAAAAATGCGACTCACCTTCTGAGTCCCTCTCCCAACTGCTTCTCCTCACAAATATTGCAATTATCTGATGCAACTCTTGCTTTGCTGAGATAAGAGCTAGATTTAGCTACCATATGCCCTGCCCTAACTAAAATCTTGATATGCATCTACCTGGTATCAGTTTAATTTTTAAATAAAGCCAAACAAGAGATAACAGCAACAAAGACCTGGTCTGGGTAGGTATTCCCACCCACTTTTTTTTGTATAAACATGACTTTCTTATTCAACAACAGCTTTATTTAAGCATTTAGCAAATCTGCATGCAGAGAGGCACAGAGAATGGGCTCCATTCCTTTTCCTTTGTCCAAGACTGATGGAGAAAGTCTGCAGAAAAACTGTAGGCTCAGCAGAACAGATTGATAGTTTCCATGCAGATGTTCCTTGTTAACATAGTTGGTTTCTTGTTAAAAGAGTCACATTTGCCAAACATTTGAATAGGGCTTCAATCTCTGTTTCAAATGGCCTGGGCGCTTAAAACAAACAGCCAAATCACATATAAAAATGCATAAAAGAGCTGGGTCGTTCTCAATTTAAGGGGATGATTAAAGTGCAGGTTTTTTTGTTTTTATTTGACCATTTTTACTGTTTTATGGTTTTATGGTTGTTTTATAGTTACTGGTTTTACTGTTGTTGTGAGCCGCCCAGAGTTGTTTAAGATAGGCAGCCACATAAATCTTTTAAATAAATAAATAAATTTCACACGAGTGCTAGTGTAAGGCCATTAATCGTATTTAATATATGTGTATTAAACTAAATGTGGCACAAATTTTTGTGACGCAGATGGCTCAGCAGGTTAAACAGCTGAGCTGTAGGCTGCCGATCAGAAGGTCGGCAGTTCGAACCCCACGCGACGAGGTGAGCTCTCGTCGCTAAGTCCTAGCTCCTGTCAACCCAGCAGTTCGAAAGCTTAGCAAGTAGATAAATGGGTACCACCTTAAAGTGGGAGAATTTGCTGGCATCCTGTCGGGAGCCGGTTCCACCGGAGGAAAGATCGGAGGAAGATTGAATGGCGACGGTGAGGACAGACCCGGAAGTGACATCAACAGGACGTCAGCAGCCGGCTCAAGGCATCCTGGGAATTGTAGTCCAGAGCCTTAGAAGAGCCGGTTCCCTTACCCCCTCTCCTGGTGCGCGGGTTAAATTACACTCTATAGTTGGTGACATTGTATAATGGTAAAAATGTATGTATGTATGTATGTATGTATGTATGTATGCCGCCTAGAGTCCTCCATTAGGGAGGGGATAGGCGGGGTATAAATAGCACAATAAATAAATAAATAAATAAAACAAATTCACTCCCAGATTCCATCTCTATATACTGCATGCATATATTAATACAAAGCTAGGTATACAGTAGCTTCTGCTGTTTCTGATACACAGACAGACACACATTTTAAGCTTATAGCTCTGTATCAATTCTTTACAAGCCCAAATAGGATGCACCTTTTTTGCCCTGCTTTTTTCAACACAACCATTTCCTAAGGTGACTCACAGTAAATGATATAGATGTATACATGCAAAAAGCAATACAAATAATACCTCTGCATTATTAATGCACCTACATTAAAACCATTTTCAAAGCTGCAGGCAGCAGTCCTGTGCATGTTTGCTCAGAATGAATTCAAATGAAGATTGGTTAGAATTATTCCCAGGTAACTGAGACACGGTATGATGAGCAATTACATAATCCAGGGTCTGATAGCTTCTTCCTCTAAAAGGTACTGGTTTATGCAGGCACAAAAGCATTTCCCACACAGGTTAACCCCTGTCATTTCTCTCACTGCAGAAAGCTGGAACAATACCAATTCAGAATTCACCAGAACTCCCTGCAAGTGAACATTCTCCGACCCACCCACAAGGCAGCCTTTCAGACAAGGACTACATAGCAAAGATCTTCCTTTCCCCCTCATCTTCCATCCCCAAACCCAGGAAGATATCATTAGCACTACATTGGGCAGGATAGCCACCTGTGGCTGAAAAAGAAGTCTACTACCCATAACATTTTTTTTAAAAGGATACCAATTTGCATAAATCTTGCACATGCTGATGCATAGGTATGGAGGCCAACCTAGAAATAATTACAGTCATTTAGACAGAAATGTAATACATGTCATGCAAAACATTTCAGAGACAAGAAGAGTATGATTAGGTAACGTGGCAGTTCTGCTCAGTTGGTAGTCCAAGGGCTAACTGCTGATTGACAACTTCAAAGACTGTTTTTTACAGAAAAACCAAACTTGGACTGGAGAAAATCCTTTAAAGATCAGACACCTTCACACAGAGGTCTGACTCTGAAAATTCAAACAGTGGATTGTACCAATATGTATTTTTTTTTATTATTGTCTGCATTTTCATTCTGTCTCTCTCCTCCATACGCATGATAAAGCAATGCAACATGCAAAAGCAACATATAAAAACAGTTCAGAAAAAGCAATGACCTGCACAAATCTGGAACTTTGCAGATGTTACTTTCTTCCTAAACAACATAAAGAGTCTTGGCAGGCCTCTTTCAGTAAAGAATGTTTAGAAAGACTCAAAATGTCCTGATACAAACAAACAGAACATCTCTCTATTTAATCTCATCAAGTTTACATCTACCTTATCATACTTATCTTGAATCCCCAGAGGTAGGAGTTCTTATTGAGAGCACAAGTGGAAAAATTAGGATTTGATGCTTGCTTGCAGACAAACAAAAATTAGACGTTTGTGGTTAAGTTTCAAAAGAATGTGGGTTAAGCAAGTGGCAGACAGCAGACCATGAGGCCTACTTATTAAGTAGATTAATAGGTACCACTTCGGTGGGTAAGTAACAGCGTTCTGCGCGTGTCATGCGGCCACATGACCGTGGAAGCGTCTTCGGACAACGCTGGCTCTTCGGCTAACAAACGGAGATGAGCACCGGCCCCTAGAGTCGGACACGACTGCAGAAATGTGCGGGGGGAACCTTTACCTTTTTTTTAGACAGCAGACCACAAGGCCTACTGAACTGTTGAACCAGGAAAAAAGGGGAAGTATGAGACCACAAGGCCTGTTGAACTACTGAACCGGGGAAGAGGGGGAAGGGTGAGACCGCTAGCTGACCTAGCTGAGACCTAAAGGCTAATTAACATAGTAAAACGCATACCCCTAAGGTGGAGGTCTTAGAAAACATAGAACATGGTAAGGGATATTATGGGATAGCATGTAAGGGAAGTCAGATGTATCGTTCGGGGCTCTTGCACTTGGGCAGGAGCCCTCTCTTGTTACTGTGCACAGAAATAAAAGAGAACAAAGGACCTTCCCGCCTCGGTGTGGTTATCGGGTGACAACTCGTGCCGAGTCACGGGCCTTCTTGGCCAACATCATAGTAATCATAGTTGTTAATTTCAACAGAAAAAACACAAAACAAATAGTTCTATGGGCTATCAAGGCATCAAATCTGTGGGCAATGTAGGGCATTAAAAATATAAACACCTTAATTTCATTCAAGCCACAACACTGGGGAAGGGAACTGTAATTCTTTTCACTCACAGTAAGCATCATCCTCCACAGCTTTCAGCATTACCCCACCAAAAAATTCAAGTTTCAAATACTATTGATGGTGATAAACCATAATATTCCCATAGGAAAAAAAAATAGAACTCTGAATTGTATAAATAAGACAATTGGGGAAAACCCTCCTTTTTACTAGTGCTTTTCAAAAAATGTGAAGAGAAATAGAGATAGAGGTAGAGAGGGAGAGGGAGAGGGAGAGAGAGGGAGAGGGAGAGGGAGAGGGAGAGAGAGGGAGAGGGAGAGGGAGAGAGAGGTAGAGGTAGAGGTAGAGAGAGGGAGAGGGAGAGGGAGAGGGAGGGAGAGGGAGGGAGAGGGAGAGGGAGAGGGAGAGGGAGGGAGAGAGGGAGGGAGAGAGGGAGGGAGAGAGGGAGGGAGAGAGAGAGAGAAATAGCCTTCAAGTCAGTGTTGACTCCTGGAGACTGCCTGGACTAGTCCCTGCAGTTTTCTTGGCAAGGTTTTTCGGAAGTGGTTTGCCATTGCCTCCTTCCCAAGGCTGAGAGAAAGTGACTGTTCCAAAGTCACCCAGCTGGCTTTGTGCCTAAGGCAGGACTAGAACTCACGGTCTCCCAGTTTCTAGCCCATTGCCTTAACCACTAGACCAAACTGGCTCTAAAAATTACCTGAATTAATAAGTACTGGTAAAAATGTACTGCTGATCAAAATAAGGCACTACATTTATAAAATTAATAGATCTGTACACACAGAGAAGCCACTCTCTCTCTCACCCACATATAATCATAGGGAGACCTAAATTCATATCCAACCCCCAGAAATAGAGAAGGAGGAGAAGGAGGAAGAGGCAGGAGAAGGTAAGGTGTGCCTGGATTGGGAATGGAATGGAAGGGGTAGACAAAATGGTAGGGAAGCACAGCAGGGAAAGGCAGAACTGGATGGGATATGGAAGGGAATCAGCTTGCCCTCCATGGGTAGAGAATTTGTCACTTATGATGCAGAAGAGGGAGAGAAGCGCCTGCCATCACTTCTATTTCACTGCAGGAGAAAGGATTGTAGAAAAAGGCTTCCAGCCCATAGACCCAGGTGAGAAACTTCCACAAGGCAGAAGCTGAAGCTGCTTTGTTTCAGGAGCATGGGCCTCATTTGCATGAGCAGAAGAGGACCTTCCAAGGTTATTACCCAGCAGGACAAAGTAGATCGTAACTGCAGTATATCATATTTCAGATGTAAATAGGGCAAGAAGGAGAAGTAATCATTAACAGAAATCAGCTCCTTTTGCCTACTGAAGATGTGAATCTAGTTGAAGAAGAAATGTCCATTCCTTGTTTAAAAAGTCCTAACTGTATCAGCACAGCTACTCTTGTGTAAATAGGAATATAAGCATTTTCCACCCTAGTGAAGTTATGCTAGCTGATGGATTATTAGTCATTAATTCATTTCCTAGATGTAGATCCTGCCTTCCCTCCATTACAAATGTTTTGTTAACGATTTTCCATAATAAAAATCCTTTCTTTTTATCCCCACAAAAAATTGGGCTGAGAAAGAGTGGATGGCTAAAAGTCACCCAAGGGATTCCCATGGCTGAGAGAGGATTTGAATCAAGGTCACCCTGGTTCCAATTCAACACTTTAACCACTACGCCACACTGGCCTTCATTTAAAGTGTAATATTGTAGAGAGCTACACACAACTAGATGCTATTAAGTCAACCAATATGCTTTTAAGCAGGGGTCCCCAACCTGTGGGCCGCAGCCTGTTAGGAAGTGGGCCGCACAGCAGGTGAGCGGTGGTGGTCCGCGCAATTGGCTCCCGCCTGCAACCCCTACCCCCGTCCACGCGATTGGCTTCCATCTGCAACCCCCACCCCCCGTCTGCGCGATTGGCTCCCACCTGCAAACCCCGCCCCCCGGTCCGCGCAATTGTCTCCCGCCTGCAAACCCTGCCCCCCGGTCCGTGGAAAAATTGTTTTCCACGACCGGTTCCTGGTGCGAAAAAGGTTGGGTACCCCTGCTTTTAAGGGAATGCATCACTTAGGGCTCTCCTACATCCTGGGATCATCAACATGAAACCTCTGGGTATGCACCATGTGCACCTGTTAGCAGTCACCACCCGTGTTGCCCAACAAACCACCTGCCCTTCTCTACTTTTTTTTAACCTTTAAAGATTTCCTTTACCTCTCAAGAAAATTAAAAGAGAAGCTGGCAAACTACAAAACAAACTAACAGCACCTTTTTATTTGAGCATCTCCTGACATGCTCTGAAAACATCAAATGGGTCCTCTGGCTCAAAGCATTGGGAATCTCCAGCCAAGAGCAAGCATGCCAGATCCATCTGGGCTGTGTATAAATCAGCCCTGAGACTGGAAGGAAGCGCCTTAAGAATATCATTGCTAGCCTATAAATAAATAATCTGAATAGCCGTATTGTGATTAATGCTTCCATTCCAGCTACCTGGAGGGCGAACTGTATCATACTCTTTAAAACTATTCTCTGGGCTTTAGAATGGTGCTACTATGTGCAAGAATGGGCTTCCTTTCAGAATCTTGATAGCCCCCAGGTAAAGGAATTCAAATACTGAAGTGTTATATTCCTCATCTAAATGATAAACCAAGCACACAAAGGTTCCATGGTGATCTAAGCAACCAGCCATAGATATATTCAGAGGCCTAAATTGAGAAAATTGGACCCCAGGGGTGGAAAAGACAAATTGTAGGCTGTCTTACAATTGATACATGATTTGTATGCCTCTAGCAAGGCAGCCAAAAAGACCCCTATCATTGCTTTAATAAAATATATGGCCACATTACACTACTGCCTTTTATTGCAGCCACCTCCCCTTCCCCCTTGGATTAGTTTTTTACTTGCTAAATGGCCTGAAGCTCTTCTTCAATAAGCTACAAGTGCGTATTATGCAAATATATTCCAAGCTATTTTTCTCTCTCTCTCGTGTGCCCCCTAATATTTTAAGTATCACAAATTGTATCACTTCACAAGCGTTCTAGGCCTTCAAAGTGGAAGAACGTGACACAGCTTTGCAGATGACAAAGTCTAAGTCTAAAAGCCCCATTGGCTTGATCTTACTCATTTTTATACAGAAAGTAGCCCCATCAACTCCAGCAACTTCATGATCAATGGCCTAAGGATATCACTCATAGAACTCTGCATTAATACTAAGTTGTCAGTGCATGTAGGCTTTGTGGTAGCAGCTGAATTTCCTTTTTGTTTTTTGTGCCACCAACACACTAATGTATACACATACATTACTCTATATTACCAAAAAGTGCAACCTGCTCTCTCTTTTTTTTCTTTTTTTTTTTGGTTAAGAAAAGTAATTTTAGTTTCTCCTCTCCAGTTGGGAATTTCCATTTCAAAATTGATTTTTGTTGTTGTTCCAACTTTCTTCTAAAATTGGACATGTTTGTGTTCTGCTACCTTGGGAAGGGAGGGAAGGCTCTAGAAAAGGCTCTAAGGCTAGGAAAGGTGGAAGGAAAGAGAAGAGGATGACTAGCAGCAAGGTGGATGGACTCAGTTACAGTGGCAATGAGTGCACTGTTGGAAGACCTGAAATACCAAATTAGGGAGAGATCGTCATGGAGAAAATCTATCTATGTGGTCACTAGGAGTTGAAAACAACTTGATGACACATAATCAATCAATCAAGTTGAAAACAACTTGACACATAATCAATTAATCAATTTTTATTACTATCATCATCATCATCCTTCATCTGCCTTATCTGTTTTAGTTACTTCTTGCTGTCTGGCAGATGAATTAATCACACAAAGTTTAAGTGATCTAAGCACATGCTGGCTTTTTAGTCCAACAGTGCTAGAGTCTGGCCATTCAATAAAAATAGCTTTCCAAACTGTGTGTCGCAACACTTTAGTGTGTCGCAACACACAGTTTAGTGTGTCGTGAAGCGGCGGCACAGGGGCGCGCGCGGTGGTGTGTGGCTTCCGCATTTTAGTGAGGCCGCCGCCGCCGCTACTATGCACACCGTCGCGCGC
Organism: Charina bottae; assembly: GCA_023362775.1. Lineage (NCBI taxonomy): Eukaryota > Metazoa > Chordata > Lepidosauria > Squamata > Charinaidae > Charina > Charina bottae. The sequence continues at coordinate 72,504,816 of JALMGJ010000005.1, read as the reverse complement.
GCACCCATGCCGCCGCCGCTGCCGCCGTTGGTGTGTCGCCAACAGCGGCAGTTTAGAAAGCACTGCAATAAAAGGATACACCTAAGAACTATTGTAAGGATGTCTGGATCTGAGCTGCAAAGGGGAAGATGACCATTAGATGGCAGCAAAGAAATACAACAAACTCTTTCCTGCCACCTAGCAGTACATATGGCAGTCAGATCAGCCTCACATCTAACGATAGATAGATAGATAGATAGATAGATAGATAGATAGATAGATAGATAGACAGACAGACAGACAGACAGACAGACAGACAGACAGACAGACAGATCGACCGACCATAGCTTTCCAAAGTGTGTGTCACAACACACTACTGTGTCACCTGCGGTGTCCTGGTGTGTCGCACACAAACCCAGAAGCGCTTATGGGGGGAACCAGAAGAAGTGCACCCCTGCCAATCAGCGCCGCCACCGCTGCCGCCACCACGCTGATTGGCAGGGATGCCGCTCCTTCCGGTTCCCCCCATCACCGCTTCCGGGTTTGCGTGCAACACACCAGGACACCACAGGCCACACTGTCGCTACCGCCGTTGGTGTGTGTCGCCAACATAAAAAGTTTGGAAAGCTCTGAGATAGACAGACAGACAATCATTTCTGTTGTCCAGATCTTAACAGATCAGATCTGGTAGCCTGCCTTCCTACAGTTCAGCATAAAATAAGCAATAGTATATTTAATTATTTAAAAACTGAACAGCTAAAATTTGAAAACTAAAAGTCCATAACAATGTAATTTTATCTGTGTGTGTGTGTATATGTTATATACTAATTTGTTGGTTATGTTTGTTCTTTAGCATGTGCAGAGTTCAGAAGCAGTTGGCATTAGACACCAGTGATGATACCAGGCATTGCAGAAATTCAAAACAGTTGCATTTATTCAAAACAGAGAATAAAAGAAGGTTTTCGTCTTCCAGAGCCCTGGAAGAGTTCACTCTCTTGGTTTACAAATTATCTTAAGCAGGCAGGCAGGCAAGAGCTAAAAATCACAAAGATACAAAGGCTAAGAGGAGAAGGAGAAGAAGGGAACAAGGAGAGTTTCCCTTTTATATTTTCTATCTAGGTCACTTGAATTGTATCTTTTTGTATCTCTTCACTCCAAGAACCGTTGGAGCCTGAACATTTTACCCTGAAGGTGCCTCTTGCCATGTGACTTTATTCCTTTGAATAATACATTAATATAATTGTATCCATGTTTACCTAAAAACAAGTCCAGCCAAACTAAATGCCCAAGAAGTACATTACAGCCAATACATCTTAGCTTATCAAATATGTTTCTGGATAGATGACTTCCGGTGAAGATGGACGGCGTCTGGAGAGAAGTAGATGAAGCTCCGTAAAGAAATCAAAAACACGCAGACCCGAGCCGGCTTTAAGAAAACAAAAGCTAAAAAGCGGTGAGAGAGAGAGCGGAGGATTTGGCTTTCTCGGAAAATAAAACTTTCGGCGGCTTTCCAAGGCTGGGAAAGAAGAGCGAGTCAACTGCTATCTGTCTGAATGTTTTTACTGACTCGTGGAAAAGAACAAGCTGGAAAGCGGAAAAGTGAAAGTCGGAGCTGCGTGGGAAAGTCTGTGAAATGGAGAAGCGCAGCGGACCACTTCACTAAAACAATTGAAAAACTAATAAATAAACAATCAAGTGTTTCTGAAGGAAGAAACAAAGCGAAGGAGTTTGGGTAAGAAGACAGTTAATTTCCTTACGGAGAATTCCAATTAAGACTGAATTAATTATTTAATTAACAAACAAAGGAAGCCATTTTACGTTGGCAAAACTTTAATAGAACTTTGTTTAAACTGCTGTATAAAGTAGAATTATTATTTATTATTTGCTATATTATTGTTTGAAATATATATATATTACTGTATTACTGTATTCAGATAATTATACCATAAGATAAGATAGTCTTGTTATAAGTTAAAAATAAGATATAAGATTAGTAAAATGAGTATAAGCACCAGAAGACAAATGACACAAGTCAGAAGAGGATCAGAGGCTGGGGAGGGTGAATGGCTAAAACCATTATTTGAAGATTTTACAGCAAAAACCACTCAGACAATTACTCAAACAGTGACAAAAGTGTTAGAAGAAAAATTTGAAGGTTTAGAAAAAAGATTAGAAGAGAAGCTGGGAAAATAGAAAAAAAATTAAAAGAATATATTCATGAAGTCAAGAAACAGATTGATAATTGTGAGGAGAATTTAGATAGGGAAGAAGAGCGTATAACATTATTGGAATTAAAAGAAAAAGAACATTGCATAAGATTGAGAGGAGTACCTGAAGAATAGGAAAGCAATGTGAGAGAAATAATTGTACCAATGTTAGCTAATTTAATTGACTGGGAAGAGGAAAGATTAGAGGAGGAAATAGAAAAGATGTTTAGGATAAATTCAAAATATGCAACTCTGCACAATAAACCAAGAGATATTCTGATAGAATTTTCAAAAAAAAAAGATAAGAAATATAATAATACAGGCATCTTATAATAAAAAAATAGAAATAGATGGGAAGGATATTACTATTTTCAAAGAAATCCCAGTTAAAATATTAAATATAAAAAATTATTAGATTTAAAAACTAGCAACATAAATGGCTGTTGTGGGTCTTCCGGGCTGTGTGGCCGTGTTCTGGAAGTTAACTTCCAGAACACGGCCACACAGCCCGGAAGACCCACAACAGCCATTGAACTCCGGCCGTGAAAGCCTTCGACAATACATAGCAACATAAAAATCAAAAATTATATGATAAAATGGGAAGAAAATTTGGAAAGAGAGATTAGCTATGAAAATTGGCAAACTATTTGGATGAAAAATATTAAATTTACTGCAAGTAATAATTTAAAAGAAAACAGTTATAAAATGATTTTCACATGGTATTTGCCTCCTGAGAAATTGTATAAAATGAAATGCTTAAGTTCACATTTATGTTGGAAATGTAAAATAAAAGTGGGTTCTTTCTATCATTTATGGTGGTCTTGTAAAAAAACTAAAAAATATTGGGGAAAAATTCATTGTTGTATATGTAAAATTGTAGAAACCAATATCGGGGGGAAAAACAGAATTCTACTTATTGGGTCTCATGGACATAAAAATAAACAAGGACTGTAAAAAACTATTACAGCATTTGATCACAGCAGCAAGGATAATTTTTGCAAAACACTGGAAAGAAGAACACATTCTGTCAACAGATGAATGGATTATCAAAGCAATGGAACTAGCACAAATGGACAAATTAACGAATTTATTAAAATGTAAAGAAATTGGAAATTATGAACAAATTTGGAATCCCTTTTTAAAATTTATACAAAAGGACTATAATATAAAACTATTTCCATAAGAGTGGGAAAAACAGAAGGGGAAAATATTGTATAGAAAATAAATGTTAAATATACAGTATATGAAATTATTAAAAAGTGGAATATTAGAATGTTAAAAACAATTACATGGGAAAAAGAAGAAAATGAATTGGGTAACAAGAAAAATATAAATTATAAATACTATAATGAAATATTAAATATTAAATATTAAAGGGATAGATATAAGAAAAATAGTGTTATTTAATATATGGTAAAAAGGTTTCTTCGTAAAAGAAACAGGAAGTCTTTTTAAATTAATTGTTTTATATGTAATTATGTAATGTCATTGTCTTAAACAGTTGAATGTAAATGTGTTGTATATGTGTTGTAATTCTTTGTAAATGTATTTATGTGTAAATAAAGTTAATCTTTATAAAAAAAATTTAAAATATATGTTTCTGGATATACTGGATATACCATGAGCAATGACAAGGAACAAGAAGCCTATGCCTCTCTCTTATAATATACCTGAGTAATATAAAAATCTTCTCCTCTGGAGCATGAGTAACGTGTATTACACAGAAAGAGAGAACTGGATTTGTATAAGAAATGACCTGGTACTATGGGAAGGAGAAAAGAAACATACTTATGTCCTCCCAGACAAGAATCTTCAATGAACAACTGCTGCACCCACTGTAATTTATTTATTTTATTTAAGCACCACCCAAAATCTCTCTGGGCGACTCACAATATATATATAAAAAAAGGTAAAGGTTCCCCCCGCACATTTGTGCAGTCGTGTCTGACTCTAGGGGCCGGTGCTCATCTCCGTTTGTTAGCCGAAGAACCAGCGTTGTCCGAAGACGCTTCCACGGTCATGTGGCCAGCATGACACATGCGGAATGCTGTTACCTACCCACTGAAGTGGTACCTATTCATCTACTTGCATTTGCATGCTTTCGAATTGCTAGGTTGGCAAGAGCTGGGGCTAGTGCGGGAGCTCACTCCGTCACGCGGGGCTAGGGATTCGAGCCTCCAAACTTGCGATCTTCTGATCAACAAGCCTGGTGTCTTACCCACTGAGCCACCACGCCCCTTATGACTCACAATATAATAAACAATTAAAAGACAAGACAAGACAAGACAAGACAAGGCAAGACAAGACAAGACAAGACAAGACAAGACAAGACAAGACAAGACAAGACAAGACGGGACACATTCACTCTATAAAAATGTAGACAAAAACATATCCAACCATGGGCTCTGTCCATCTTAACTCAAGGTGTAGGAGAACAAGATCTTCAAGGCCTCATGGAACACCAACAGGATGGAAGCCACCTGGGTTTCATGGGGGATCTCATTCCAGAGGGCAAGGCACTGCGATACAGAAGGTGCGCTTCCTGATAGATGGCACTGTTTGATCAAAGGAACTCAGAGCACATTGTCAGCCCGTCTAGGTAGACCCAATTATGAAATCAACTCCACCAGAAAGCTAAAACTACTTTTATTGAAATTGGCTTTAATAACAGAATCTTACAAGGCTGATTGTGCTGTACCTCCTCCTCATCATTCAGTGAATTAGGGAGGTATCTGTCTGAGCTTCTTCTGAATGGTATCTGCACATTCTGGACTTTAAAAATGCTTCAGCCCCTTTTGCCTAGGCAGCAACTTCTGCATATCCCCATCAAGGTCATCTTCCTTACTCTCTACATGCACCTACTCTGCCAGCACACAAATCATGGGAGATAGGCAGTACGTCAAATAAACTGGCCTTAGACCATATAGGGCTTTATAGGTGATGACCAGCACCTTGAATTGCTTATGCAAAAGTCTTTTTGCTTTCACTGCATACAATCAGAAATCTATAAAAGGCAATCTAGCTGGTATTTTGAATACAAGTTTAAGGACTTAAAAAATTTTTTTTGGAATAAACAGCAAAAGGGTGATTACAAATGGACTAAAGGTCCAGATGGATTTGAAATAAGATTTTGAAATTAATTTTAAGAATCCTTCCCATGGGAAAATGCTGTTATTTTGAATTCTTTTAAAAATAACATGATAGGTTGGGACTTTGAAGGTTGGACACTAGAGGGAACTAGAAGGAACTAAAGATTACAATTAAAGGAGAAGAACACTTAAATTTGACTTACTAATACAGAATGGAGCAAAATACTTTAACATTGGACGTATTGAAGGATATTTGTGAACAGTGGACCCAGAAGTTAATTTTAAGAAGTCTGCCATTATAGATAGACTGTGTTTAAAAGATGTTATGGAAGAGGAACAAGTTTTACCGGACAAGACTGACTGATCTAAAAGTGGATTTAAAAATGACAGGCTACAAGAATGATGTGGAAAAAGATACTACACTGGATATACAAATGAAACCGGCTGATGTCTGAACAATTAAAAGGGATGTACAAATAACAAACCAAAAGAGTGACCTGGATAACTTTTTTTATATTGGATTTACAAAAGAGACTTGTTAAAGTTTTGAAGAATTTTGTGAGAAGGGATAAAGAAAAAATGAAAAGAAATCAAGTTCTAGGACATTATTTGAAGGGATTAAAGATCAAGATTGTTAAAAGTAAAAGGAAGGAATATAAAGTTGATTTATTTGATCATGGTTAAAATAGATTTGTTGTTATTTCTGGTAACTCTTAATAGACTTTTGCTGATCAGGACTGAATGATGTTTTAAGGATTTGTTTATAGATAAGAGATGGATATAGGAAGAAGAGATCATTTGTTGTATTTTAAGAGAAGGTGATAAGTTACTAAAATTGTTTATACTTGTTGTGATGAAGGGGGAAGTCATTTCTTTATATATTTTTCTTTTTCTTTACTATATTCTTATTTTTTCTTTCTTTTCTATTTTTCTTTTCTATTTTTTCTTTTTTTCTTTTCTTTTTATTCTTTTCTTTTTTAATTTGTATTAGTTTTTATCTTTTAACGGTGATGTTCAATAAAATTATTATATTAAAAAATGAACTGAGCAGGACTGGCTTCTGTGTAGACAGGCAGAGAATTCCATACTCAGTTCATCAGATTTACTGTTTTAAAATGTTTGATAATCAACTGGACATCAGATTTAAAAACAAACACATTTTAATAATTGTAGTTGTAAAAATGCAAATAGCAAGCCTTCCATGTTCATCTAAAAACTAAGAATGTGTGTATTTTGTCTCTCCTACACAAATTTGTTTAATACTCATAAAATTTAACTACAATTATATTGAACTCAGTGAAGGTTATTTCTCCCTCTTTATTTACGATTTAAGATCAGCAATACAAGCAAACAAATAAAATCAAAGAGTTTAAAAAATGGTCAGATTTTGTTTGATGTTAACTATTGCCTCGTCTTAACTGCTGCCATGATAAATTTGGCTAGTGTATTTAATTTATTTAATTTTAATTTATTTTCTATCCCGCCTTTATTATTTTTATAAATAACTCAAGGCGGTGAACATACCTAATACTCCTTCTTCCTCCTATTTTCCCCACAACGACCACCCTGTGAGGTGAGTTGGGCTGAGAGAGAGTGACTGGCCCAAGGTCACCCAGCCGGCTTTCATGCCTAAGGCGGGACTAGAACTCACAGTCTCCTGGTTTCTAGCCCGTTGCCTTAAACACTAACTGGCTCTCTTATATTATATATATTATGTATAGATGGTTTCACAATTAGAGGCTAAAAGTAAAAAGAGGATATAAAAATCATCTGTTCTCCCAGGGGCATTTAATAAAAGGGGAAGATCTGATGTCCTTTCAAAGATCCTTATAATAGAAAAGGACATATTGGGTTGTATCGATTTCCCCGGAATCACCAGGGCAAATGTGCTAAGACAGAGGGATCTTGGCATACCTGACAAATAATGTGGATGGGAGGATTTACTTACTTCATTTATTTATTCAATTTATATGACCGCCCACCTCAAACAAGTGGGTCTGGGCGATGGACAATCCTAAAATCAATTAAAGACCAAACTACAATCACAATACTAAAAATTAAATACATACAGCAGCTGAGAAAAACATTACAATCCATGGATGTTAACATAACCAGGAAACGGGGACTTCACACACTCAGGACCCTAGTCCTGGGCACATAACCAGGATGTTGTGCCTGACCCTGAAAAGTCCTTTCCTGAAGCTAGAGGAAGATAGCTTGCAGGTTGCAGGCTCCCAGGACCCCATGTCTAGGATGCTTCTGGGGCTCTGAGTGAGTGGACTGACTTTGTATTCAGTGTCATTTAACTTTTGTAGCACCAGCTTTTTGTCTGAGCATTGTCCGGGGTTCATAAGGAATCTAGAGGCAGTCCAGATGTTCTTCATTTCTGCTCTACTGCCTTTGTTCATAGTGAAAGGTAATCATCAGCTCAATTTAGCAGGAGCAACTCTGTAAGGAAAAAATCTGATCTTTAACCAGGATGCCACAATAGTCTCCACATCCTGTATTCAATTTTGGGCATTCCAGACTCAAGCCTGCTACTGTGTTGGGGGTATCCTGTGGTGCAGCAAATAAAGACCTTAGAAACTCGGTTTGTATTGTCCCTAGGGTGTTTTTCTTCATATATAGGCCAACCTCAGTATTTGGGCTAGTGTTCTAGCTTCAAAAAGCTTTAGCACTAGAGGTAGCAGTTCACCTCCAGACTTATTTCTGAGTAGACAAGAACAGAATTACACTATTAATACATCAAGCTGGCAATTCTTTGCATATCTGCTAAGAAGTAAACCTCATTAAAATCAGTGGGATGTTTGAATAGACACGCATAAGACTGTGCTGCAGGATTTCTTTAACAGGGAGAAAATCTACAAAGAACCTTCAGAAATAACATGGCCTCATGCATAGGCTGACCATACGTCCCGTTTTGAATGGGACAGTCCCGTTTTGTTAGCATTTTTCAACCGTCCCATCGTTTTGAATGGGACAGTCCCGTTTTGTTAGCATTTTTCAACCGTCCCATCGTTTTGAATGGGACAGTCCCGTTTTGTTAGCATTTTTCAACCGTCCCATCATTTTGAATGGGACAGTCCCGTTTTGTTAGCATTTTTCAACCGTCCCATCGTTTTGATAAAAATCTCAAATTTGTCCCGTTTTTCAAACCCGGCGGGAATGGCGCAGGAGGAGGATCCGAGCCGGAGCTGCCGATTGGAGGCAGCCCGGAAGAGGAGGCCCTCCCGCCTATCAGCGTGCGGCAAAGGAGGGCGGGGTTTGCAGGCGGAAGCCAATCGCATGGACCGGGGGCAGGGTTTGCAGGTGGGAGCCAATCGCGCGGACCGGGGGTGGGGACCCCTGTCTTTTTCATGAATAAGGAATATTACATAAGACCCCGTCCCGTTTTGCCATCCCAATGTCCCATTTTTGTCTCAAGGAAATATGGTCAGCCTACTCATGCATGGATCACCAGCACATGTTCTAGCCTGTCTTCCTTGTGCTATTTTTCCCCAGACATCTATTTTTTCCCTGAACTGGCGAGTTTTGTGTCAATGGGAATTCCACTATGGGAAAGGACACACTGTTTACATAAGGAAGAAAACTTTTTTTTTTTACTCTTGCCATAGGCGTCTACAGCGTTCCATCCTAACACCAAAATGACCAAAGGTGCATTGTGATGTCACATGCAAGCCCTGCTGTTTTGTATTCTCATCACAACATTGCATAGAAGAACGTAAGGAGTGGGAGTTTGTGTTGCAGCACTGCAATGTAAGTGTTGTCACTTGCCTCCCTGCAAATGCCTATGTCTCTTTGCACTGTAAAATTGACTAATGGATTATAAATCTGACTAGACTGAGTTCATGAAATCTGGTTGTGAAATTGATTAGTGAATCCATCAAGTGTTAAGGCAAGGAGAGAGAGAAGGAGATCCGCAGTCAATAAAAACCACACATGGTGCCTAAGGCCTACAAAAATGATATAAGTTACATGCAGTATATGAAAATATGAAAGGTAACAGTAAAATCAAAATTAGCACATCCTAAAATTAAACGTATTTAAGATATTATTACTTGTCATTACTTTATTATTACTTTAAGCCTTTACTTATTCCCTGAGATGACTCATTGAAGAATATAGGTTCGGGAAATACCTTTACAACCCTAAATATTGGGATTATTACCACAAGCCTACAAAGATAAATGCAACTAATGCTCTCAAGGGTCTTAATGTGGCTCTGACCCAAACAGATGGATTTCTTTTCTTTTAAAAAAAAAACCCTAAATAAAACGTATACAGAGTTGAAGTATTTGATATAGTGTTTTTTTAAAAAAAAGAACTACATTTTTTTTTTACTGACTGGGGATTTCCTGGGAGATCATGATTAATGCATATATGCAGGCCTACCCATGAGACAAATATAATAATTTTGTAACTTCTGGCCTATACTTGAGCCTAAACGTGCAGGGGTTCCCCAAGGCTTGAAAAATATTTCAAGGGTTCCTCCAGGGTCAAAAGGTTGAGAAAGGCTGCTTTACAGTTTTAGAGAAACCTAAACAAGGGGCCGTGATGGCTCAGTGGTTAAGACACCTGGCTTGTCGATCGGAAGGTCAGCGGTTCGAGACCCGAATGCCGTGTGACGGAGTGAGCTCCCGCACTCGCCCCAGCTCTTGCCAACCTAGCAATTCGAAAGCATGCAAATGCAAGTAGATAAATAGGTACCACTTCGGTGGGATGGTAACAGCGTTCCGTGCGCATCATGCCAGCCACATGACCGCGGAAGCGTCTTCGGACAGCGCTGGCTCTTCAGCTAAGAAACAGAGATGAGCACCGCCCCCTAGAATCGGACACGACTGTGCAGGGGAAAACCTTTACCTAAACAAGTACTTGCAAAAGAAATGAAGACCCAGAATCCCAGCATCTCTTTTTCACACATCAAAAATCTCAACAGATTTTCTCAGGTTCCATTTTATTTCATATTTATGGCTTAAAATTAAACATCAATCCAAAGAAAGCAATCTTGCCAATATATCAGAACTCCTTTTCTTTCAGGATCTATTTAAAGATCTTAAAAGATCTGAAATTTCAACATCTATTTCTGTAATGAGGGGGCCAGTATTGCAGTTCAGAAATCATCACTCAAATCTAATAAACTTCTAGCCATATATTAGGAGTCCTTAACTACTTCTAGGCAGCACGGATATGTGGTAATTTACTAAGAATTTCATCCCACGTATCATAACTTGGTATTTACTCATTCCAAACAATCTATTTCTCACATATGCTATCTCATTTCATTATTTATCTTTTAGTTAAAATACAAAAATTAAACTAGATTGGTTATTTTTGAAACTAGCTGTATTTAAAACTCTATGTTGCACACAGCTGAGTGTTTCATTCCACTAACTTTCTAACTAAGAAGCAGCTTTTAAGGGGGAGCATGCGTTTGCCCTTGGGGTACACTGGAGTGAGTGCATGATGGTTTTTCATTTTGCGAAATTCAGTCCTGCCTCACCCATCCAAGCACAGACTGTTAAAAAAAACCTAAATTCATGCAATTAATATCTTTAAGGTATTTTAGTCTTGTATTATAAAAGACTAATCGCAAGAAACTGAACATGTGTTTGGCTGATTGGTGGCAACAGGAAGCATGGCTCCCTTCTGACATCTCTCCCAAAAGTTCATCTAATTTGATGATAATTGTGTTTTACAGATGCTTTCAGGTAGGGGGCAAGAGATATATTCCATGAATTCCCATCTTAGCTCATACACAAGAAATTCATGGCGAAGGTAAGTGCCTGAAAAGTATTGGGATCCTCCTATTATAGTGAGTATGAATCATAAACTGAATATGAATCAGCTGCATAGTGTGGCTGAATAAAGGCAACCTAATTTTAGGCTGCATCAATGGAACTCAAATTTCCAAATTGTGGAATGGAAATTTCTGTGACCAGTAAAATTAAATTTTTGTTTAAATTCAGGGTATGTAAGCCTTGTAAACCGTTAAAAGAAAGTGAATTTTGCAAACTTTGTAACCAAATAAGTGTGTCGTGATAGGCTGTTACCCACCTCACCAGATTAGCTGATGAAGGATTGGGAGGAGAATGTAGGGTATATTAACCACGCCTTTGGCTTCTGTAAGGGTGTGTCTCTCTTGCGAGGGAACACCACGCTTTGCAAACCGTTTCTATTACTGAATTACATAAACTCTGTTTCTTTTTACCGAACTCTGTGTGTGAAACTTTCTTAAATTTCCAGCCGACAGTTTGGGGGCTCGTCTGGGATCCATCTCGACGGAGCAGACCAATAAGTGAACCCTCTGGGTGCACCCCACTCCCTTTGTGAGTGGAGGGGATCCCTTCTAGGCTGCTAAGCGAGCTCTGGAAGCCCGTAAAATTGGCTAAACGCGGAAAGTAGGTTTAAGAAACAGATTCCTAGGTAAGGTGTTGTGAGAAAGCGCTGAAGAAGCCCCTCGAGAACCGGGCAACCCTGTGCACAGGCCTTGGTGAGTATCCAGTAGTGACTTCGGTCATTACGGTATCGGATTCCCAAGGCGGTTGATTGGGCGGGCAGGCTAGTGTGATTGGAAGACCTCTGAGAGTGTGTTGAGACGTCCTTTTGAGGGACCTTAGTAGAAGGTCTGCAGGACGAAGTGAGTGCGGACTCCCAACCTGCGGTTCCATACCCTCGCGAGAGGATTGGCCAGGGACGGAGGGCTGAAAGACGGAGAGTGGTGTGTGAAGGTCTCAGTAGGAACACCCTTTCAATTGGGTAAGCACTAGTGGGGAAACTGCCGAAGGACCCAGGAGTTGGTCCATGGTGGGAAATAAAGGATCCAAAGTAAATAAAACTGTAAAAAAGGTCATAAAAGGAGACAAATTAAGAATAAACCCTGCAGGTCCATTAGGGAAAATATTGGAAAAATGGGGAAGTCCTCCATATAATAGATTAGTTATTAAGAAGAGTTTGGAGAAGGAGACTCTGGTGAAACTTTGTTGTTTCACCTGGTGGGAAGATGAAAAGGTGACCTGGCCAAGGGATGGCAGTAATGACTACTTTGAGTGCCATAACTTGTTCAGATACGTAACATCTAAAGTTCACAAAGAAGTTCCCAATGAGGAAGACTATGCCCTTTTGTGGGTTCCTGATTCGTGGAACTTTCCAGATAATATCATGGTAGCCCAAACAATAGATCCAGAGCCAGAAGAGGAGGAGGATTCTCTAAAGGACGTTCCTCCGCCATATGTGCCCCCTGGAAGGGACAGAATGCGGACACCATCAGTGGCTTCCGCCCCCGTCGACCCCGATGTTTGCTTAACACCAGAAACTAAAGTTATCATCCAGAAGAGTCATCGGGCCAGGGAGGAATTAGATAAGATAGTGAATGAACTTAAGAAAAGGTTGCCGCCTGAGGAATTGGAAACCCCCGTTGAAAACTTATACCCTCTGCGCGAAATGCCTAATGGCGTCGATGCAAATGGAGCCAATCGCATTGCATTGGTAGAAGACCCTTTAAAGGCATCAGAATTGAGAGCCTTTAGGAAGGAGATGAAAAACTTCACTGAAGATCCGATAGTTGTTGCTGAACAAATTGATTTGTTGCTAGGACCAAAAATATATACTTGGGATGAACTTCAAACCATTTTAGCTACTTTATTTAGCTCTGAGGAAAGGAAATTGGTAAGGGCAGCGGCCATAAAGCATTGGGATGACAATCACCCTAATCCCAGGGCGGGGAACAGGGGTGTAGATATAATCCCAGAGAATAGACCAAACTGGGATAATAATGATGCCGCGGCCTGACAAAGAATGAGAGAGATGAGGGATACATTGGTGGCAGGGATGAAGAAAGCAATACCTCTTGCCCATAACATAGGGAAGGCAATGAATCTGAGTCAGGAAAAGGATGAACCTCCTTCGGTCTTCTTAGATCGTATGAAACAGAGCTTCCGGAAATATGGGGGAATTGATCCTGATAACCCCATCAACCAGCAAAGTTTAAAGGTTCACTTTATTACTAAAGCGTGGCCTGATATATCAAAGAAATTGCAGAAATTGAATTGGGCAGAAATGAATTTGGATGATTTATTGAGGGAAGCTCAAAAGGTCTTTGTAAACCGAGAGGATGATAAATTAAAACGAAAGCAATGTATGATGGCTGCTAGTATAAAGGAAACCAACCAGATGATGATACAAACTGTGGAAAAAGCTATTGGAAGGATTCCAGAAGTAGCCAGCCGCATGGCGGAACGCGGTAGAGGAAGAGGGATGATGAGAGGAAAAGGAGGCAGGGGATCTTCCTACCCTTCAGCTGGACGCGGACGGGGGATGGGAATTAGACGAACCTGCTTCCACTGTGGTAAAGAAGGGCATTTTATGTGAGAGTGTCCAGTAATTGACAAAGTGGAACAAATTAATCACATGTTGGAGGAGGATGAGGAACAATACTAGGAAGGTCAGGGGTTCCCTCGAGGAATGGCTCACCATGAACCCTTGATAAATTTAAAGGTGGGCCAGGAAGAAATGGTCTTCTTAGTAGACACGGGGGCTTCGCGAACCTCTGTGTGTACTTTGAATGCCGAATTAAAAATCTCAAAAAGAAAAGGACCCCGTGTGAGCGGGGTAAAAGGGGAATCCTTTGAGGTAAGACAATTAGAACCAATTTCAATTGAACAAGGCCAAAGGAAAATACAGAATGTGGTGATGTTGTATATACCTGAGGCTGGCATTAACATACTAGGTAGAGACCTATTGAGCCGCCTCCAATTAACTATAGATTTCAAGACAGATAAGATTTTTAAATTGACAAAGGAAATGGAGAGTCAAGTAAACCCCAAGGTTTGGGCTAAGGAGGGGAATAGAGGAGGATTAAAAATTAAACCCCTGGAAGTGAAACTGAAAGAAGGGTCTGAAATAGTGTGCTTAAAACAATACCCTATTTCTGTGGAGGGAAGAGAAGGACTCCAACCGGTAATTGATCAGTTATTTAAGGATGGACTATTGGAAACTACTATGTCCCCTTATAATACCCCAATTTTACCTGTAAAGAAGCCAGATGGTTCATATCGAATGGTACAGGACTTAAGGGGCGTAAATCAAATAGTGGAGACCAGGCACCCTGTAGTTCCAAATCCCTATACCATACTGGGGAGGATCCCTATGGAACACAGGTGGTTCAGCGTGATAGACCTGAAGGATGCCTTCTGGTCTTGCCCACTGGCTGAGGAATCCCGACCTCTGTTCGCCTTTGAGTGGGAAAACCCCTTTACGGGAAGGAAGCAACAATACCAATGGACTATCCTGCCACAAGTTTTCACTGAGTCACCAAATTTGTTTGGGCAGGCATTGGAAAGAATGAATGGAAGAATTAAAACAACTTTGACCAAATTGTATTTGGAAACTGGATTGAATTGGATTAAGACTCTGCCAATTGCTCTGTTTAGAATAAGGAGTCACCCTAGAAAGGATATAGGGCTCTCAACGTATGAGATGCTGTTCGGAATGCCTCTGAAAGGAACGGATCTCCAGGTGGGGACTTTGCCCACCATTGATAAGGGATTGATAAAATATTTGCAAGCACTGTCCCAGTCTTTTGACTTTTTCAGATCCAGTGGCTTATTGGCTCAAACTCCCGAGCTAAGCTTCAAAGTCCATTCGCATAAAGTAGGAGATTGGGTGTGGATCAAACGGTGGAGAGACAAAAAACTCCAGCCCAGGTGGGAAGGTCCCTTCCAAATCCTGCTGATTTCCAATACAGCGGTGCGAACGGCGGAGAGGGGCTGGACCCACTACACCCGACTAAAGCCAAGCACGGAGCCAAAACAGTGGACTAGCGAGATCACGGGACCGTGTAAATTAAAAATAATAATAAACAAATAAATAAATAAATAAAATGAATGAATCAGGGAAGGGATAAAAGAAGGTTGTGGAACATAATATGGCTAGGAGTGAGAATAATTCTGGTGATAAGAGGAGCAATGGCTGAGGGACAGAACAAAAATTGCACGCAATGCATAACTCAGGTATCAGTAGGGAAAAAGACCACCAAAACACTGGTTTATTCTACTACACAACCTAGCAAATGTAGACCTGAACTTGAACCCTGTATCTTTAATGGAACTCAATATAGTGTTTGCAAGGAAGGAGAGAAATATAAATGTTATGGGCCAGGAGCAATCCAGTTTTGGCAAGTAGATCTATATGCAGGATTACCAAAGTATCCTTATGGCCAGGGGAACCAACCATATCCCCCTGTAAAAATTTGTACTAACATAACCTATGATCTCCAAAGTCCAGTAATTAAGTTAGAATTTGATAGCTGTAAAGTTTTTGAAAACTTTGTAGGAACATTAATAAAATGGGATTGTGGAACATGGAAAGAGACCTATAAATCTAATCATAAATATTTGTGTAAAACAAAGGTTATTCATGGCGATGGAGGGGGAACTGCACCAGATTACGTTTTAAGTAAGAATGGACTAACCTGGTTGCATCCCCCTTGTGTGTCATGGTGGTGGGTGTGTGATTACACTGGAGGAGGTTATACAGGATGTCCAGGCATTACACAATTTAGAAAAGAAAAAGGTAACAATGTTAGTTTGGAATGGAAACCAGATACCAAAAAGACAAACCACACATTTTATTTTGGATTTGGGATAGATGGGGCGGGACAAGACCCTAAAACTTATATAACTATAGAACAAAGACTGATCTCTCCCCACATGACTAAACGTATTGAGTGGTCGGTATATGACACTATTCAAAGCCTAGAGCAAAATGCCAAGCCCATAGTATCACAAAAGGCTAGAAATTTGTTCTTAGAGTTTGCTGGAGAAGTAGCACAAAATATTGGGATAAAGAATTGTTTTGTGTGTGGAGGAACCAATATGGGGGAACAGTGGCCTTGGGAAGCATTAGAGGCCGAACCAGAACAGTTTAATAATATGAGCAAACATGGAAATATAACCGCTAGAACAAATGTCCAAGAAATAACCTGGACTTTGACCACTAATATAATTGGAAACCACTGTTATTATCAAAATGGAACCCACCCAGTAGGCACTTTGATGTGTATGGGGCAATGGGAAAATGGGCAGTGGAATAGTTCAACCAACCTAACACAACCAGAAAAACTAAATGAAACTCTTATATAATATGTAAATTCCAGCACAAGTAACTGGACAGCACCTGAGGGAATGTACTGGATATGTGGTAATATGGCTTATGAATACCTCCCAGCTGGGTGGAGTGGGTCATGTATACTAGGATGGATCAAACCTTCTTTCTTTTTACTTCCCCTTAGAGTTAAACAGACCCTAGGAATACAGGTGTATGATAATTGGCAAAGAAGTAAGAGATCAATAGATAATGGAATCGGAGGGATTTCGACAGGACAATGGAAAAATAATGAGTGGCCCCCAGAACGAATTATTGCCTATTAAGATCCTGCTACTTGGGCAGAAGATGGATCCTGGGGTTATAGGACACCAATATATTTACTCAACAGACTTATAAGGTTACAGGCAGTAATGGAAATAGCAGGGAGAAGGATAGATACTGCCCTAAACGTAATAGCTAAGGCACAGGACAAGCTTAGAACCGCTGTATATCAGAATAGGTTAGTATTGGATTATCTGTTAGCTAGAGAAGGAGGTGTGTGCGGAAAGTTCAATTTGACCAATTGCTGCTTACAAATAGATGAAACAGGAAAGGTGGTGGCCGATCTTACTGCCGACTTGAGAAAAGTGATACAAACCCCGGTACAAACGTGGACAGGATTATTAGATAAGGATGGGATTTTGGGGGGAATCTTTTCAAATTGGAAACAAGCATTGTTTATAGGTTGTATAATTATGATTGGGCTAATGATATTACCCTGCTTAATTCCCCTTATTAGAAATATGATTCAAAGTTCCATAGAGGGGATAATGTCTAATCACCAATCAATTAAAACAATGATGATAATGACAGAAATAAACTCGCAGTTAGACCAAATTGAGAAGGGAAACTCCAAGCAAAATAAAGAAAATGGAGAAAGGAAAAGGCTAATAAAACAAAATCTTAAAAGATTGGGTAAATAAATTACCAAAAGAAGAAATGGGGAAACTGTGGAATGGAAATTTCTGTGACCAGTAAAATTAAACTTTTGTTTAAATTCAGGGTATGTAAGCCTTGTAAACCGTTAAAAGAAAGTGAATTTTGCAAACTTTGTAACCAAATAAGTGTGTCGTGATAGGCTGTTACCCACCTCACCAGATTAGCTGATGAAGGATTGGGAGGAGAATGTAGGGTATATTAACCACGCCTTTGGCTTCTGTAAGGGTGTGTCTCTCTTGCGAGGGAACACCACGCTTTGCAAACCGTTTCTATTACTGAATTACATAAACTCTGTTTCTTTTTACCGAACTCTGTGTGTGAAACTTTCTTAAATTTTCCAGCCGACAAAATCATGAGAAGCGGTTATTCCATTCCATTCTGCACTGGTCAGCCCCCACTTTGAGTACTGGGTCGAATTCTGGACACGACACTTAAAAGGATTAAGACAAAAGGAACAAAGGAGATCAGCAAAGTGATCAACAAGGATGATTTGTGGACTCTTAAGAAAGAAAAAAAGTGCAGAATGTGGCTTCTTGAATTCTTTCCAACCTCCTTAAAACTTGTCCGTCTCTAGGTCTCTTGACCGGGGGGGAGCTTAGAACGGAGAAGTCGGCAATATTCCAAGCCACAAGAGTACATCAGGAAAATGTTTATGGATTTTGTTTTCTCCACAGCTTCAAGCCAGGTCTGGCCTATTTTTCAACTGGATCTTTCATTTGACCGATTCTCCCCCTAGACTAAATTTGGCCCCACTCTGTTCAGTCTTTGGAAAGTTACCCAATCCTCTTTGTATAATTTATTTTCAACATTCTGCTGGGTTGGAGATAATAGACGGAAAAATCATGCAGAACATGGCTAATTCTTTCGAACCCTTTTATCAGCAATAGCCATAGGACTATTCAGTGTTTTATTCTGATTGCCTGTGTATCTCTGTATGTGTGTGTGTGTGTGTTTTCCCATCATATGGCATCTGCATGTGTTTCTGGGCACATATTCTACAAAAGCACAGGATGGGCTCAGTATTCACTATTCTGAGTCACAATGGGGGGGCGGGCTTAGAATGGAGCAATCAGCAACATTCTGAATTACTGCCCAACCACTTCTCCCACAGGGGTACATTGGAGGATTTTTTTTCCTATTTTTTTTTCTCCCTAACCCCCAGACTGATCCAACCCTTTTTCAAACTCAATTGTTCTTTTGCCAGCTTCTCTCCACGTTCCAAATTTGGTTCCATATTGTTCTGTTTTCTGAGTTATCCTGCTGACAAGCCCTTTCCATAATCTCTTTTCAATATTTTGTTGGGTGAAGGGTACATGATGCCCCTCTTCCAAATACCTGCAAGGGAACCTACAGAAGAGAGTATAACTTTTCCTCTATTATGACAGAGGGCAGGGCATGGAATAATGGACTAAAGTCCCAGGAAGGCAGATTCGGATTGATTGGGAAAAAGAACCAACATTTGTTCAACAATGGAACCAATTCCTGAGGGAGGCAGTGGGATCTACATTGATTAATATGTTGAAGCAAACGTAGGACATCCTATTCTTAGGAACACCTTAATTTGTATTTCTGCACCGAGCAGAGTTGGAGTCAATGATCAGTTCTATGATTTGTTGTCTCAACAGCATACACAGAGGACAAAGTGGGAAAAAACAACAACCAGATGTTGAAGGTTATGGTTCAGACAATCAACTTCTTCTGAGTAACAAGTCAATTTGGTGTAGTGGTTAAGATGCTGGCCTAGAAACCAAGAGGTTGTGAGTTCTAGTTCTCCCTTAGGCATGAAAACCAGCTGGGTGACTTTGGGCCAGTCACTCTCTCTCAGGCCAATCCACCTAACAGGCTGATTGTTGTGGGGAAAATAAGAGGTGGGAGCTTTATGAAAACCACCTTGACTTTACAAAATAGAGGTGGGATATAAATCTAATAAATACTGCATGACAGAATTGTCCAGGGAGTATAGTTCTCTTATTTCTAAAAAAGGGTTTGGTTCTTATCAGATAGTTTGAGTACATTCAACCCCAGAAAGCCCCCAGATATGTGGATGAAACTAGTCCTGCTCTGTAACACATCTTCCTCCAATCTGGAGGTGAGGTAGCCGGGTCTAAGTATCTAATCCCATCTTTCTACAAAAATCAAGGCAGTGGCTTTCAAATACTCTTATCAGGAGTTCCAGATTCTACTTTTGCCAGGAGCCCTAGCATGTTTTCCATCAACCGTATTTCACAGGCATTCTAATGTGAGCAACACACGGAATTCCTCAGGGCTCCAACAGATATCCATCTTTTTTCTGCTGAATTATCGGAGGGTGCAGCCTAAAACACATGCCATGCTCTCCCGTGTGACAGGAGAAATACCCAGGTCACCCAGTCCCTCCTCCCAAGCTTTCACTTCATGAAGAAGGTATGGGCTTTTCTTTCCACTGTATTTTACTTCACCTCCACTCCAATACAGACTAGAAAAATCTCTGCCAACTAAGAAGCATGGCCTACATTTAGGGATCCCCTGGAAGGAGACTTGCTCAAATACACACCTCATATTCTGAAATGATGAAGAAGGACAAGCAAGAGTCTAGCAAGGTGCACTCTGCCCACAGGTGACAGCAGGGTAATATTTAAATTTACAAAAATTCTGTCCAGGCCAGGAATATTGTATTTACAGTGCTATAAACAACAAGACTAAGGAAGTTTGATCTTCTTCAAAATTCTCCAATTTTAGATACGTGACAGCATTTGTAATCATAATAGCAGCAGAGAATGTGAAGCTGATCATTCTGGGACTGCACTAAGGCACACCAAAATTAAGAGAATGAGAAGCAAGGTAGGTTATAGTAACTGATCTTTGTGGGTTCCTGAGATAGAAGTGGTCAATTTGTGGCTAAAGAGCTGCTCATAATTCCAGGGCAAATTTCCAAAAGGACATTCAGCAAATCAGCAAGATGATTAAGAACAACAATCCGAGACTTGTCATTTTCTTGACTTGGCTATATGACAGTGTTGAAGAAGCTGCTATTAACATGATCTACTATATTTGAATGTACAGGACTCTTTGAAGATTAAAGATTTTTTGGGGGGGAGGGTCCATAGAATGGTACACTATGTACATTTCTAATCACTGCACTGCAAAAAGGTACTGTAAAGCCCCAAAAGGTACAGAAGCAGGCAACTAAAATTATTTGGAGGCTAGAGCAACTTGCATATACATGAATGTCCACAACATTTGAGACTGTGTAGCTTGGAAAGAAAAACCTAATGGGATTTATGACATCCCAGTGTGGAAAATATGAAGGAAGAGACATTCCCTCATCCTCTTTCTTACACAGCATTAAGGACTTGAGATCCCCACTGAATCTCAATACCCAGGAAATGTAGGACCAATAAAAATAAATACTTATTCACCCAATGCATAAACTATGGAATTGATTGCCAGCAGGTGCCAAGAAAGGCCACCCATTCAGATGGTTTTGAAAGAGAACCTCATCTTGAAAGACAATTTATCTTAAATAATAGCAGCTGTGGGATAACAGGAGAAAAGGCCTCTTCTCCTCGTCTCCTACTTGGAAGCTTTCGGGATACACTGGACTGGCAACTCTGTCCCCTAGAAGAGTGGACCAGATGGGCCTTTAATATCATACAACATGATTTTTATATTCTCAGGAAAGAGAGGTGTAGCAATATGGGTGTTTCGTGCAGGAATCAGGAATTATAGAAAGAACTGTTATGGAAGAATAGACAGGGATTGAAGGAGGACATATCCTAACTACATTCTTGGGCTGGACTGGACTTTTCTAGACCTGTGTTTTAATGCCTTCACTGACGTTGTTCCTTGTCAAGTAACTGCAACCTGATCTACTATGGAACAACTGCAATATGAGAAATGAGGTTACCTCTGCTGTAAGGTACTTTCAAGTCTCATATCTGCCTGCCTCATTCCCTATTTACTCCTGTGCTCCTTCTTGCCCTCCAAAATTCTGCTGGCCTGGTTTCTAGAGCATCCTTGTTTTGCATAGAAACCCTTGGTCATCATCATTCAAGACCTGCAAATGTGCCCGAGACTGGATTCATATCCCAGAACAGAATTTGCCCAGGGCTGTGGAGCTGAGATCTACTGAGCTTTTCCTCCATCCATGGAGAGATGGAGGAAAAACTGACCATCCATAAACCAGAGTGGCATTTTAAAGCAACCCTCTTATCTTATAGAAAGAAATCTTAATTACCATTTCTTATTTACACAAATGAGAGTAACTTCACTGTTAGTGAAAATGCCTATTTCAATGCCAACCTTTGATGACATTTTAATTCTTTTCTATTTAATTACAAGTTTTTGAAAAGTCACCATTGCAATCCAAAATATACAGAGGTCAGTTACAATATTAAAATTCTATTTCAGGATGATTAGTCATTTTGTTCATTTTGTTCATTATCATTCTTCCTAGGTCCAGTAAGGAAAGTCTCTTTCAAGCTTAACCCCTAATGATTTCATGGGCCCATCCATACAGTTTTCTTAGTAACCATACATACTGTAAGTGTATTGTCTTCTCTCAGAATGATTTTTCAACTTCCCAATCTATATATATACTTGGGATTCTCTTCGATTGATACTTGGGATTCCTTGGCTGCCTCCCATCCAATTTCTAATCAAGCCTGACCCTGCTTAGCTTCCACCTGTGAAGCCTCTTGCTCTGAGAAATCCTTCTAGATAATAAGGTTCTGCCCTGTAGGGGATAATAATATTCTATCCTTACATACGTGATCGCTGTGAGGGATTCTCACATGATGATGATGTGGCCACCATCTTGGTTTTGTTTTTTTTACTGTACCCTGAGGACACCCCTGGTGCAGATTTTTTCCTATGTTAAGGCATCTGTTCCTTCATTTTTAAGGCATCAAGGATCTTTTCACTACCCAGATCTCTCCTCCTTTCCTACCTCTATTGTTTCCTCACTGTCAAAACTTAGACTGAAATTTCTTTGCAGGAAAAGAACCTCTTGTTTGTTTGTTTGTCTGCTTGCTCAGGAAACTATAAGGCATCCTTTATTGAAAATAATAAAGCTCCCCACTCCTTTCCCGATCCAGATGGAAGTTTTTCCTAGCCTGATGTCCTCCAGATACAGCTAACCTAATTCTCAGTCACAATGAGTTCCTCTAATCGGAAAAAATACCAAGATGAGGAAGACTGGACTGGTATATCGAATCCCACACTACAAATTGTAAGTTAGGTTTAATAGTATGCAATATGTTGGATAATACACAAATCTATCCTATTTTATCATGTTGTCAAAACTCTCAGGATATGTGCAAGAATTACAAACAGCCCATTTTACAATGTTGTGGGACAGTGAAACAATTTCTGTTAACTGACCATAAATGGCGAAAACAGATTTTTCCTCTCACATAATTCTCAGAATTACTGCATAACATCCTTCCCCAAGTTGACCCGAATCTCCAAGATTAAAAAAAAAAAAAACTTCTGAACAAGTGTGGATGTTAAAAACTCTGAAAGATTTTAATGTTATTTTAATGGGATTTTATTTTTTGCCATGGCATATATGGAAACATCCAAAGAAGAAAAAATTCCAAGGTTGCACTCTTCTAGACAATTAGGCAGAATAAAACCTGTTGATCACCAAGCACCTGGAGGTGTCTGTTTCCGTGCAGAACCAAGCTGGTGGACCTATCTACTTGAAGGATTCTGTATACAGTAGAGCCTATCACTGGGCAGATATCCTGTTTGCAACAATGCAGTCTGATACTCATGAGATAGCTTACACCAGCCTGTGGCTGTGCTCGTAGTAGGAGAGACTGAGCCACAAATTAGCCAACCCCATTTCATCTGAATGCCTTGTCAGCGGGTGGATTCTGAGTGACATACACAGCCAGAAAACTGGGTTAATGGAGTAAAGGTGATTCAGGCGGCCATGGAAAAGGAAGTTGGGTGAACATAGCTACTATGGAGGGTTTCCCTCCTTCCTCTTTTCTTCACATCAAATATCCATTCTTTCGCCTGAATTTTACAGTACAGTATCTATTCTTTACAAGTAAAGATAAAGCAACTCAAAAGAGACCCCTGCTGGACTGTTTACAAAATCTATTCTCAACTCCAGTCAAACAATTTACACTTCCATTCAAACTTTTCACACCTTTTGCAGATAAACTCTCTGAACTCCCCAACCTCATCATAAGTTCATGTTCTTCAAGACAGGCAGGTAAAGAAAACTAAGAAATAAAGTTGGCCTCAGTGGCAAAAAACAAAGCCCAGAATTTTGGGGGGAGGGACAAGACAATTTGATGGTAGGAAAACCACTCATCAAAGGTACCCGTAGATTTCTGGGAATGGAAATACCAGGAATGGTTCCTTAGGTGCAACCTCTAGAATGAGTTGAAGCTCTTGTAGCCTTCTACAGTTTGTACCAACTCAGACATTTCCTGTACAAACTAGTTTTGCATCTACAGGTGTTCAAAGCCAGCATATCTTCTAATGACGGTGAATTGAGAACAATTACTCTTTTCACTCACTCCTTAGAATAGTTCCTAAGCACTTCACACAGCCTGAAAGAGGTTCAAAACCTATTTCACAGGTAGCATCTGGCTTTTAAGTGTATTTAAAGCAGATTTTTTTTGCCATACTTTACCCCAATACAATTCTAGGTAATCCTTCCTAGGTAACTCACAATCAGCTGGGTGTGTGTTTGTGTGTGGAATTTTTTAAAAAATCTTAACATCGCACCAATCATAAATACACCATAATTATCAAGTGGTACAAAGTGGGGTGACTATAGTTAATTCACTTAAGGAATCCTAAATGGGCATCGTCTCCAATCTGAACTGCCTGACCAAGGGTCAAGATCTCGCTCGTTTACCCCTTTATCCAACTTCTCATGATGTTTTCTTTCCCACTGAGAAGCGAAATTTTTACGAACAGGATTTTACGAACAGGAACGGGCGCCCTTCGGAGTAGCGCGGCTCAACCCGAAAGAGTTTCACCCACTCCAGCGCCGCTCGACTGCGCGCCGGTGAAGGCGGCGCTCCCTTCCCGCAAGCCAAGCTTCCACGTGCCCCCAGGCGCGCCCGGCCGACCTGCCCCGCCGGAGTTGCGCGCCTTCCTCACCTGTCGATGCTGATCACGCACAGGGTCATGATCGAGGCGGTGCAGCACATCACGTCCATGGCTATGAAGACGTTGCAGAAGACGCTGCCGAAGATCCACTCGCCGCCGATGAGGTCGGTCACGCTGACAAAGGGCATGACGGCCACGGCCACCGACAGGTCGGCCAAGGCCAGCGAGACGATGAGATAATTGGAGGGCTGCCGGAGCTTCTTCACGAAGCAGACCGAGATCACCACCAGGCAGTTGCCCGCGATGGTCAGCAGCGTGATGAGCGTCAGGGCGGCTCCGATCACCACTTTCTCCGCGTTGCCATAGCTCAGGATCTGCTCGCCGCACTGCGTGTCGTTCCCGGCGTCGCCGAAGCCCGGGCTGAGCGCGCTGGGGCCGCCGGTGCTGCTCCCGCCGCCGCCGCCGCTGCCGCCGCCGTCGCCTCCCCCTCCGGGACCGGCGGTGACCCCTTGCAGAAGTTTCCCGCCTATCCCTAAACGGGGCGGATTCAGCGAGCCAGAAATCATCCTCACGCCGCCGCCGCCGCCGCCGCCGCCCAACGGCCGGGGAGGCTCCGGCGCGAAGGAGCCCAGGGTGCTTCTGGCCAAGACAGGGCAGCTGCTGGTGCCGCTGCAGACGAAGACCATATTGAGGAGGGCTACCCAGGAAGCCCACTGCCGCCACCCTGCATACCCGCCTCTCCACGCGGCGGCGGCGGCGGCTCCCAGCGCTCCGGCGTCCCCGGGCTGCTCCCGCCCACGCAGGGAGCCGCTCGCTCGGCCGCCGAAGCTGCGCCTCTGCCCGGTTCACCTGGGGCCGGAGAACGAGCCGCGCGCAGAGGCCAGCGCCACTTCCCCGCCTCCGAGGGCTCTGGCATAGTCTGCGGGGCTCCCTCCGGCGGGCGGCGGCGCGGGCGCAGAGCGGGGCGCTCGGCGAGGAGATCCGCCTCCACAGGGGGCAGTGCGAGCTCGGCGTCAGCCCAGCTTCTTTGCCCAAGCGCCGGTGGCCAGGCTCGGCCCCGACAGGACCTCGCTGCGCAGCCGGCACCGGCGCTCGCTCGGCTTAACTCGACGGCGACGGCAGGAATCTGAAGTCGCGTCAGAAGCCGGGAAGTTTGGCAGAGTGTAGGAGCGCTCTTGCGGGCAGCCCGTCGGCGCAGGCGTTCGTCGGGAGCGCTGCCCCTTTCGGTGCTCCCGGATGGAGAGCAGCGCCGGACTAGTCGGTGGCGCTCGGGCGTATCTCAGCTCCAGACAGACCCCGAATCGGGGGCCGTTTCCGTTCTTGACCGTACCAAGCGTGCGCTTCAAAACTCCGGAGCACCCCCAGAGTGCTGCAAACAGACACAGACTTCTTCGCTGCCCTCCGCTAGTCGTGGAGATTTCTGCAGCCGCCTACGGGAGTCCTGGTCTTCCCAGTGATTTATAGCGGGTTTTCTTTCCCTTCCTTGAATCGGGTGTTATCAAATCGTGCGGCCCGCACAGCCGAGCTTTCTGGTGGCACAGGCAACAGAGGAGCGGTGCGGTCTCGCAGTTTGAATGCGGGAGTCTCAACCCGGCGATTTGTGGGTTCCCAGGGTTCATTTCTCCTCCCACCCACCACCACCTGCGGGTGGGAAAAGCATCCCCCCCCCCTCCCGTTGCTCATAACGTTGGGCAAGACGGGGTTGGCCATCTTTGGGCGCTCTCTCCCACCCCATCCTGCTCCCCTCCAATGCGGTCACTTGGATGGGTTTATTTAAACTGTAATTACAGAAAACTAGCGGTCTCCTAATAGGGATCTCCAGCTGGTTCCTCCGGCTCTTCCCCTATTCCTGGAGCCGCTGCAGTGCAGAGATGCTGGGCTTTTTAAAAGAAGTTTACAAAGAGAGAACAGATTGAT
Organism: Charina bottae; assembly: GCA_023362775.1. NCBI lineage: Eukaryota > Metazoa > Chordata > Lepidosauria > Squamata > Charinaidae > Charina > Charina bottae. The sequence goes on along the minus strand of JALMGJ010000005.1, from coordinate 72,478,487 downwards.
AGACAGGATTTGGAAAAACAGCTGTCTGGTTGAAGTTAAAAAAGATTGGTCTTTTAGGATATCAACAGACCTATGTTACCAATCGAAGATAATATTTGTAGCTCAGGGTTGAACTGTGGAGTCCTTGGTGCTCTCTGAGCCTTGTTGTTTTCTTGCAGAGGTTTCATTGCCAGGCTAGGCAACATCTTCAGTGCGAAAAAATTCCAACCCCACTCCCTTCTAGCACTGAATATGTTGCCTAGCCTGGCAATGAAACGTCTGCAAGAAAACAACAAAGCTCAGAGAGCACCAAGGACTCCACAGACCTATGTTAAAATAATCATTAAAAACCCTTATGGGGGTCTTTCAGGAGATAGCTAGACCCATGTAAAAAAAATGGCAACCAGGGAAAAATGCACAATCCAAATGGAGATTGCAATATATTTCCTGCTTTACCCAGCCCTGCTTCATCCAGCTCCCCGTCACATGCCCCACTGACCAGATAAAATGTGGGGAGGGATTGACATAGGATTATTATAGGAGATCGAGAGTCCTAAATTTAAAAAAGGGGGAAATGAAAAGAAATATCCTGGTTGACAGACCTACTCTATTCATGGTAGGTATCTGGTCCCCAGCCGAAATGGGTGTAGAGCAGCGGTCCCCAACCTTTCTGGCACCAGGGACCAGTCTTGGAAGAAAATTTTTCCACAGACCGGGGGGGGGGCGGGGTTTGCAGGTGGGAGCCAATCGCGCGCACGGGGGGGGGGGGGGGGGTTTGCAGGAGGGAGCCCTGCGGCCCACTTCCTAACAGGCTGTGGCCCACTAGTGGGCCACGGCCCTCAAGTTGGGGACCCCTGGTGTAGAGGACAGTGCCTAGTGATCGGGCATGCAAAGGGCGATCCCACAGCACTCTGAAGCTCTGAATGGGAGCTGGTCAGTGACCACAACATCAATGAGGCCTTGTAGATTGTCTCTATAGCAGGACTTATGTCAGAAGAAGGAAAACACCACTTCAACAGCAGAACAACTAAAAACAACTTTGGACTGCCTCTGCAGTGGATTGGGTCCCTCCAAAACAGTGAGCGAAGTGCCTTTGTGCTACAGGGAGGATGCGTCCATCACTCGGCCATCACTGGATGGTGAAGGTTTTCTACAGTACATTACTGAAAATCGCCACAACAAATGACTGGACGCCACTATAAATTCTGTAATGTGGAAATTACCTGATTTGAATGCCTGATAAGATTCAAGGTGTGTGCTGATGATACTTTGCTCTGAAGATTTTTTTTTCTCCCCCATGAAAGGTAGGTCAGCCTTACAAGGTCATGTTCAAGGACTGTTGACTGTAACATCTAATAGAGAATGAGTGAGCCTCAAAAGATCAAGCCTACTTCACACACAGTGGAGTCAATTCACACAACCAGTGCATTGTCCAGTCATCTCTCTGGTCATTGTATACTGTATCACTGATGCTGATAGACTTTCTATTTGTACACAATAAATCTCTAGCGCAGAGCTTTCCAAACTGTGTGTCGCGACACAAAAGTGTGTCGCCACACACAGCGTGGTGTGTCGCCACACCACCCGGAAGCAACGGCGCGCGCGTGCACGGCAGCAGCGGCGCGGGATCAGTGGTTCCGCGTTTTAGCAGAGGCTGCCGCCGCCGCTGTGCACGCACGTGCCGCTGTCCGCCCCCCCGTGCCGCCGCCGTGCACGTGTGCGCCACCCCCCTGCGCGCCGCCCCCCCGTGCCGCCGCCGTGCACGCGCACGCCGCCGCTGCACTGCCAGCGCCGCCGCCACTGGTGTGTCGCCAGCGGCGGCACTTTAGAAAGCCCTGCTCTAGTGTGTATAACCTCACAGAGATCTCACCTGATACATGTATAAAGGGTGTAACTAATCACAATATAGCCTGCCATTCATGCACACACACACACACACAGAACCCAGCAGATCTCCAATACCTTCTTTGGTTCCATAGCAGGCAGAAATCCAATGGATTTAGCTATTCATAGGAAGGGAACCCAAGTGCTATCAACCAAAAGACATTGTGCAGCAAACCTACCTATTCCATCACAAAAACCCCATAGAGAATTAGTGGGCAAATGCAAGTAAGGCACAATGATTACACAATAAAAGCCTCATCTGGGAGGACTCCAAATCTGTCTGTGAGCAAAAATCTTCACTTCCTTCTACTGATTACAGAGTTTAAGTCAAGAGATCAGCAGGAAAAGAAGTTAACAAAAGAGCTCCAAAGATTAGGCCAAAGGAGATTGAAATTGGAAGATGTGACTTCTAGGTTCCCTATGGCATTTGCTTATTAGGCCCAGGAAACTGGATTAGCAATAGGGCTGCCTGTTTCATTTCATTTCATTTCATTTCATTTCATTTCATCATTTTGGGGTTTTCTCAGCCGCAAGCCACAACTGAGGATTAAGCTGTGCTGATCAAACCTTACCTGTGCTATTTAAGATTCAGTGACCCTTAGATATTTTATTAAACTGGAGGGGAGGGGGGCAGGTTCTCTAGAAGGTAATGTAACATACTTTTAACTTTTTTACGATGTGATATGCCAGATCTGCTGCACTGGGGTGTCCACAGAGACATGAGATGGTATGTTAATTCTGTCTCTGTTCCTTGTGTTAGCATAGGTAAAGGTAAAGGTTCCCCCCGCACATTTCTGCAGTCGTGTCCGACTCTAGGGGCCGGTGCTCATCTCCGTTTGTTAGCCGAAGAGCCAGCATTGTCCGAAGACGCTTCCGCGGTCATGTGGCCGGCATGACACACGCAGAACGCTGTTACCTACCCACCAAAGTGGTACCTATTCATCTACTTGCATTTGCATGCTTTCGAATTGCTAGGTTGGCAAGAGCTGGAGCTAGTGCGGGAGCTCACTCCAGTCACGCGGGGCTAGGGATTTGAACCTCCGAACTTGCAATCTTCCAATCGACAAGCCTGGTGTCTTACCCACTGAGCCACCACGCCCCTGCTCTACCAGGACCCTAATTTGTGCCTCAGTCCAACACTGATTTCAGCAGTTCAGGTAGCAACAACTCAGCCTTTTGGCTAAGATCAAGCGTGTAGAATTTTTTTAAAAAAATGATTTTAAAAAGTTTGGTGATCAAAGACCACCCTTTTAAGCATAAGTCATGTACATTAAAAAAGGTGCAGGACTTCAATCCAAGATGGTTGTAGCAGCCATCTTGATTGTTTTGACTCCCCCTGCAGACACTTCTGCTTTTGTATCTGTCCTGTCAAGCCATTCTGAGTGGTTAATGGAAATCCGTATGCCTGTCAGGAGCGAGCCTGGGCCTGCTGCCATGCCGGATTCTGAGTCGGAGGAAGACGAGCTATTAACACAGGGGTGGGCAACGTCAGGCCCGTGGGCCGTATAAGGCCCATGGGGCTCCCACCTGAAAACCCCGCCCCTTCCATGCGATTGGCTCCCGCCCACAAACCCCGCCCCCCAGTGCTTGTGATTGGCTCCCGTCAGCAAACTCCAGCCCCCGGTCCGCGGAAATCCCAGAAACCCCGCCCCCCACCCCCCGGTCCCCAGTTAGAAATATCCAAATGGCCCTTGGCAGAAAAAAGGTTCCCCACCCCAGCATTAACAGGAAGAAGCTGTGATGGCGCGAAAATTGAATCCGAGCCGGAGCTGCTGATTGGAGGTAGCCCAGAAGGAGAAACACCTCCGCCCATCAGCGCGCGGCAAAGGAGGTGGGAAAGGCGGGCCGAGCGTTGCTCGGCCTGATTGACTCCTGGCCGCAAACAGCACGAAACTCAAAGAATAAAAGGGCTAGCACACCCAGCACCGTTTGCCGGAGACAACTGTTCTATCTCAGCACCCACATGCTCCGTGGATCGCATTCCTGTCGCCACGTGCGATCCCATGCCAGAGACTAGTGCTGCCGCCATCTGAGGACCCGATTCTGAGCCGCATCCTGGTGCTGTTCCGGATCCTACCTCTGCGCCAGACCCTCTCGCCACCAGGATTCCTGCCTCCGAGCCCTGCCCTGTGATTACCGCTCCAGACCCTGCAACTCCGTCTTGCCTTGCTGCCGCGCATCCGTCTGCTCTCCGGCCATAGCCCGCTGCCATGTGCTTCCCAGAGGTACAGACTTGCCTTGCTACCACGCATCCATCTGCTCTCCAGCCGTCGCCTGCTGCCATGTGCTTCCCGGAGTTACAGACTTACCCTGATACCGTGCACCCGCCCGAATTCCTGCCACATACTGAGGCCACGTGTTCCGCTGAAGGAGTGCCTTGCCTTACCGCCACGCCTCCACGTGAAACCCAGTCTTGCTCTCCTGCCGTTCGGAATTCCGGCTTCGAGCCTCAGGTCGTTTCCGTGACCAGTCGAGTTCCTACGGAAGGGCACTCCCAGGACCCAGCCAGTAGTGGTCCAGTGCCCTTCGTAAATTGGGCTGCATTTTGTGATTTTGTAAATAAAGATCTTTAAACACCGCTTCCAGTGTAGAGCCTTGTCGGGACAGGACAATGCCATCATCTTACCCTTACCCCATCCCATGAAATTCTTTAACCAGGATCTATGCCTCTTGAAGACTAAGCAGTTTCATCTGAACTCAGAACATGTCCCATTTCCATGAGACAAACGGTGCCCCTTGTGGCGTCAGATGATTGCACCATCTAATATAGGTGCTCCATTGAGTGTAGATCAGTGTCTCAACTCGTCCCAAAGCGAGTTTAAGATGTGTGGACTTCAGTTCTCAGAATTCCCCGGCCAACATTCTGGGAGTTGAAGTCCACACATCTTAAACTCGCTGAAGTTGAGAAACACTTGGGTAAATAAAGAGTCATATGTAAACTGGCTGTTTAAAAGTTGGCAGGTTAGAAGGTAGTCTTCACCATACCAAGTGCCTTGGAGCATGGTGGTGACCAGGACTTAATTATCTTTGATGGATTTTCACCAAGTTAAGTAACAAGAAATTGTGAGAATAACATTACTGCACCCACTTCACATCAATGTGACTTACTGGTGTGTCTCAACCAACACCAGGATCTGTACAGTGAAGAACTAAAAAAAATTACTACTACAGTAGTAATTGGAAGGACATGTTTGGAGAAGTGGTGAGTCCACTGGTAACAAAACCCTTCTTCTGGATGGGCTGGAAGAGCATTTTTAGAAGCACATCTTTCCATATTTTCTTTCAGCAGGGCTAGGACTGGGTATTTTTTGAGGTATTTTTTTAGATTTTATATGACTGTCCCACTGTTTTAATGTATTTGGTCACTGTTTCTTTTTCACCTTGCTTGTCATTGACCATATTAAATACATTTAATCTGAATTTGAAGGAAAGGGCTTCCTTCTCAAATGAGCATTCAACTTGTTTGGGCCTTTCAAAGAATTAGCCAATGCCTAAAGTCCTGGAAGAAAGGCAGGAAATGATGGAATAACCCTTAAGCACTGACTGCCCCACTACTACCTCAATATGGAGACTGCTTTCCATCCTAGTGAGCTGTACTAAGTTGGAGTGCAGATAAGCCCTGAGGATTTCTCATCATCTTATTAACACAGCATTGGCTAATGGATTTGACTTACTGTTGAAGGCTGCATGTTTCATTTATTCTGCACTGGTTGTCCTAAAGGGTTGATTTATGCATCCCTTTAATCTCCCTTCTATTTGTATCCCAAGAAAAAGTGTTGGTTGACATAAAATACCCATTCCAAATGCCCATCAGTCACAGAAAATAACCAAGCCAAAGATCAACACGTCATTTGCATCTTGTGCAGTGCTGCAGACTTATCTTCCTTGGCCATGGCTCAGGTCTTCGTGTTCATTAATTGAATCCAATGACAATCAAAACGTAATCAGGGGAGCTAAGGGGTGGAGCAGACAAGTCAAAAGCCAGAATAAAAGGGGGGATAAATACGTTCTAGCTAAACCAGTCTTTCTCAGTTTGTCTCCTTCCAGGTGTTTTAGGAATGCATGACCAATTCTGGGAGTTACTATTCCAATGCATATACACAAAGTAGGAGTCTGTGCTTCCCAATTTAGTATAAATCTTCCCCCACCAAACATCAAGGTGCATAGTTCCCAAGGCTGGTCAAGTTTGATATCTGAAACTCAAAATCCTACGGCTAATGACACCAATGACTTAGGAAGGCTTTTCTTCTTTGCACAGAAAGGACTGGTACTTTGATTTGGATCCTGATTCTGAGCAGAGGGTTTGGTTCAATGACCAACATTTCTCCTTCCTAAGATCTCTTATCCTTCTGGGAATTAAAATGCAACAATAATACACTATATAACCTTGTTTTGGCCACCCACAGCTTGACTCCATGTAATGTAAGGCTAGTCCAATTTTCTAAGAGGTCATGCTTATCTGTTTCTGTAGAAACATACAGGTTGTACAGATGAGTAAGAAATGGAGATGGAAGCAGACAGTGCTTGCTGCAAAAGAGCATTCATTAGTCACTCCAGACCCAGAAAATCTAAGCAGGAGGCTTTCTGCATGTTTTCTAGTCAGACCAAAAACTTTGTCTCTCTCTGAAAATGTTTAAGCTATACCTTTATTCCCTCAGAGCTGGCCTTCAGAGGCCATGAGTCATTCTTAGCTAGTCCTTTTTGTACAAAGGAAAACTTAATAACCTTCCATAAACCAGACAGTTATGGATGCTGAGTTGTCATGGGCTCACACATTGAAATATATCAGACTGTGGCTTGTTGGTATTTGACATATTGTATGAACCCATCCACTGTGATTTGTAAGGCATAATTAATGGTTTGACACAGGGCTTAGCAACCTTTTCAAGATAAGTCCACTGCATGGTTTCATACTATTCTGCAGGCGTCGTCATCATCACCATTATCACCGTTATTAATCAAATAGCTGAAATCTTATGAGATTTTGTACTCAGGGGATTTTGGTCATTGAAAAAGTAATAATCTGTGAGTTATTTGAATCTATCTAAGAGTATCTTGTGTGCTGTTACAACCACAGGTACCACATTGCTAACTCCAGGCTTTGTATGTTGTGTGAACCCACCAATTAAGGTTCATTAAATAAACATGGTTAAGCAAACCATAGTTTAGCACACTATGTGTCCCAGTCATAGAAGGGAAAGAGCCTTATAGGCTATCTCATGCAACTCCCTGGTTGATGCAAGACATCCAGATCTAGAGAGCATCCCCAGATGATGATTTGCTGGCCTTGTCTTGAAGATGTCATGTAAAAGTTAAGCATTAAATGCCCACAAAATCAAAAATCCCCTTTGCTCCCTTCCAAGTAACAACTCAGCCCCTTACCCACCGTTTCCAAAATATGCAACCCTACCACTGCAAGCCTCAAGTTTGAAAGGCGTTTGAAACAAAATAATTTGTTGATTAATCCTGCAAGTTTATGAAATGTTTTCCCAGTGCTGGCTCTTAGCATACAAACTCAGTTGCACTTTACAATGCTGGAGAAGAGAACAGATCAGGGTATGGGGAAAAAATGTCCATTTTTTCCCAGATAGCTGTTCTCTTTCTCATGCCAAATGTAGCTCCCAGGAGTGAAAACATTTACCATCTCCTGTTCTTTCCCAAATCAAATCAAGTTCTACAAAGTATAATCATTATAGACAGACTGGAATTAAGAGCTGGGAGTAAGCCACTGGACTTACGTTCCCTCCATTATCTTCGCCGAGGCAGCTCTCAATGAAGCAGCAAAAATGATGTCTAGTAGCCACTGAAAATGGCAGAGAAAATGGAAAGAGACATGTCCTCTTTATCTGAGTGATGTCTCTTTGGAATGGGAGGGGTAATGAATAATTAAACCCAAGAAGAAAATAATAACTAAATCTCTGAATCTTTCAATTCCGTCAATGCAAGGTTAAATTTAGTTGACTTTTTACATGAAGTATTTTCAGATGAACTTGGCAGATTAGAATTGAGATGCTATGGTACCAAAAATATGTGTGACCAAATTGGCCTTGAACAAGACAAATCCATTTGAAGCCTTGTAAAAGGGCAACCCTATCTAATGTTTACTTGGAATTAAATCCCATAGGTTCTTGGATGCTAAGTAGGCTTCCTCAGTTAGAAAACCTCCTTCTCTTCATGGACAAGATGAAAGTTGAGCAGAGGCTGCTGCTGTTGGAAGAGATGGGGAAAAAACAATAGTTTTTCTCTCCTTTCAGTCCCTACCTCCCATTCCAGAAGTCCCTTGGTATTCTAGAACAGCGTTCCTCAACCTTGGCCACTTTAGGATGTCTGGACTTCAACTCCCAGAATTCCCCAGCCAGCATGCTGGCTGGGGAATCCTGGGAGTTGAAGTCCAGACATCTTAAAGTGGCCAAGGTTGAGGAACACTGTTCTAGAACACATGGGGAGGGGTCAGAAAGGAGAACCAATAAAAACTGTCTCCCTCTTTCTATAGATGGAAGCTCTCCAACTCCTTGTGAGTAGGAATGAATTGAAGTTCCCTACCACTGTGTTCAAAGGTGTTATCTGAGCATGAGATTGTAGTTGAAGGATTTATAACCAAGAATTATAATTTCAATGAGCTCCACACAAGGAGAAGAATTCAGTTGTTTGCATTTCAAATTATCAAGCATAATCAGAGATTGCCTTGGGGGTTTGGCAAGCTGAAGGAAACCAAGGGAACCAATCTGAAAGGAATCACCGAGGTGGAAGGTAGCTTAGAAATCATCTATTCCAACTCCTTGCTCAGCACAGGATCCACTGGAGCAGTGTTTCTCAACCTTGGTAACTTTCAGAGGTGTGGACTTCAACTCCCAGAATTCCCCAGCCAGCAAACAGGCTGGGGAATTCTGGGAGTTGAAGTCCACACCTCTGAAAGTTACCAAGGTTGAGAAACACTGCACTAGAGAATCTCTGACCGATGACCATTCAGCTTATGTTCAAAGACCTCAAGCACAGAACTCAGCAGTGAACATGGTGGCCTGTTCCAAAGGCCGAGAGCTCACCGAGTCAGAAAGTTTCTGCTGGTGTCTTGCTTGAACCCTGATTTCTTGTAGTTTTAGAGGGCTTGGGATTTGAGTGTGCGGTTTTCAGTAAAACTGTGAACAAATTTATCTTTTCCCCCCTATCTGTTGTTTTTGGCATTAAGTACGAAAACCAACTTCCATCAATTAAGTTGAAGTATTTTTTTTTCTCAATTCCCAGTTTGATGCCATTTGTTCTAGATAAAAAATTCAGCAGGACACAGTTTTGCTTTGCTAGTTTTTACAATTCTGCACAAAGCAGAAAACTTGGCCAGACTGCAAAACTGACTGGCATGGGAGTATTGAGAATGAGATACAATAGCTCCCCCATTTCCAATTACAAAGCTGATTATAGAGGCTGCTGCCATGCACAAAAATGATCCTACCTTTTTTTCCCCTTTCAGTTCTCATTCAACTTAATGAATAATAATTTGCTTTCAAAATTAGTATCAAAGGAGAAGAAAATCTTGATAAAATTCTCAAGGATGGAATGTGGAGTTCAGCTTGCACTTACATGGTTATAAGGTGGCCAGTGGGTGCATGAATGTTGCATCTTACATGGTTCAATCATCTATTCATCAATCTGCAGCCTCCCTGACTTCCCACATATCCATTAAATCTCAAGAGAAGACATCATGGGGAAGCTCTTTCTCTGGGTTCTTTTAGATAGTGAAATATAAGCAGCCAGGGAATCTTCCAAAATGATGGAAAGATGTGTAACAGAAGATACCATCATGACCAGCAGCAGTGTCCTCCCACTTCCAACTATCAAGTAACCTCCAAAACACCTTCAAGAAAAGTTCAGAATTAATTCTCAAGCACTGTGTAAGTAACATTTTTGCTTTGTTTTTTGTTTTGTCCTTTTTTTTACAGGAGAAGAAAACTTCTAAGAAATTGCAAGACAGATTTTATCCTGTCTTTTGTAGAGACCGTGTGAGCATTTCTCCTTGCTGGTTATCCCCATGCTGGAATGCACACTATGAAGGTCTATGGCAGTGCTTTCCAAAGCGCCGCCGTTGGTGACACACCAACGGCGGCAGCGGTGGCATGCACGGTGGCAGCAGCGGCGGCCTCGCTAAAACGCGGAAGCGCTGATGGCACGCCGCTGCCACCGCCGCCATGCACACTGCCGCCACGCGCCCCCCCCCCCGTGCCGCCACTTCGCAACACACTAAACTGTGTGTTGCGGCACACTAAAGTGTTGCGACACACAGTTTGGAAAGCTATGGTCTATGGGAACTTCAAATGATTCGGGTTTACACTCCACATACCCCCCATCCCATATTACTTCCCAGTGAGTAGATCAGTAATATAAGAGTTTACCTAAATGATAATTTGCCTATCACTGTTCCTTTTGTGCTGCAATCGTGCTCCTGAAGTAGAATATCAGACATATTCTGTGAAGCACTCCAGTTCATGAAGGACAGCAATGAGGCTCAAAATGGTTAATTCAGTATACTGAAGATGTGTTAAATCAGCAACCATCCAGATGGCCCTCACCACTCACCAGATAATTGAGACAGCTGGGAATTGTAGTTCAGCAACATCTGAAGGTCTATAGATTCTACATGCAATAGGTTACCCATCCCTGGTGTAAACATGCTACAACACCCTTGGGTCTACAGCATATACACACAGTATATAAGATGTGAATTCAGCAGGAGCCCTAGGTAGAAGATATGTACCTGACCTAAGCAGAGTGCTGAAAGAATATTAAGTAATTAACCAGCAGAACATTGCACTGGGGGAAAAAATGCTCATAACCAAAAGAATATAGTTGTTTGGGGTTCAGAGTGTGGGCTTAGCCTGGGTATTGATGAATGCTAGCAGACTACTTCATTTTGTACTTGAGGGAACAACTAGATTAAGAAATACATAAAGTTAGGAAAGCCTCACTTCTATCTAAACTACATCATGAAGGAAGAGAAGATTGTGATGAAGTTTGAAACATGGGGGAGAAAAAGAGAGAAAGATACCTTCTCATTTAAACAAGAGACTCACAGGGGAGTCTGCCGGGTGTAGTAAAAAAAAATCAAGATGGTGGCCACGACAGGGTGGTTGAAGCATATAAAAAAACAGGTGGAGCTCGGGCACACGCCCTGGAGATTCATTTAACTAATAGGCTACATGACAAACAGATGTAAGGACAGCCTGTGAAGACCCTTCCCCTCATCTCTCTCCTACAAGGACCTTGTGATCAAACAGGTTCACAAGTACAAAGGGATGAGGCATTCTGCAACCCACATGCTTTCCGTGATATGCGGCATATAAATAGTTGAAGCTTAACTATTGGTTTCAGGTACTACACAGCCACTGATAATTTTCTTAAGGTACTCTGAATTAGTTTACTTGGCAGGTACATGAACGTGGGAAGACTCTGGCGAGCAAGAACTCAGTGCTCAAAAATGGGATCCATGTATCTACCACATAGAATGAGTTAGAGGGTCTGTGGATGACTGCCATCACCACAGCCATGGAATAACCAATCTTGGCTGGGTAAGTGTATGACTAAACAGAACTGCTGCCTTTGGAACTCTTTTCTGTCCGATCTCATCAGAAACTTGCTTTGTTGATCTTCATCAAACTGACTTTCGTATCTGGCATAAGCTGTTATGTAAAGCTTGAGTGCCTGTAGATTTTAATGTAACCCTGGGGTTTCATTTCCTTTCTGCTCCTTGCTGGGCTTGTGTTAATAATTTATTTTGCCTTTTTAGTATGCATATGTGCACAGAAACCTTTTGCTATTGTCGTCTCCTCCTGCTGCTCCTGCTCCTGCTCCTCCTTCTCCTTCTCCTTCTCCTTCTCCTTCTCCTTCTCCTTCTCCTTCTCCTTCTCCTTCTCCTTCTCCTTCTCCTTCTCCTTCTCCTTCTCCTTCTCCTTCTCCTTCTTTAGAATTGTGCACTGAAACTTTAAATGGCTATTATTTCTTAATAGTCATTCATGGAAAAATTAAATCTTTCCCCTGACAAAATGTTAAGCTTTTTGGTTTCCATGGTGTGCTAAACTGGAATGCTTCAGTGGAGAAAAAGTTCAGTTAATTGCTTTTGAGAAACAAAATTTTCAACACCTTGTGGCAAAAATGGCAAGGATCTTTCTCACCACGGATATAGGCTATTTTCATGATACAATTTCCTTGCCTACAAACACTTCTTTTCATGGCTTGTCCTGTTTTCCAACAAAAAAGAGATTGCCCAGATCCAGAGAGAGATTTTGATTTTGTTGGAAATTCAGCAAATCAACATGCCTCATTTGCATGTAGATGAGTTCATCCCAGGATGCAATTCTCCATGTCCTTGAGGAATTTGTTTGTTGCCACTCCCACTTCCTCCTTCTCCCTTCGTAGTCAGCTCTCTCTGCTGCTTCCACCGGAGCAGAAGGACCATGCGGCTGCTTGTCCTTCCATGGAGAGGCCATGTGCTAGGCCTCAATTCTCCATCTTAGGCCATGGATGGGCCTAGGAGATTTTTTCCCCTTTTCTCCACACAGCTCTTAGCAGTTATAGGGCTAAGAGTTCACAAAGTTTAGGGACGGAACAAGAACAAGGAGTCATCTTTCTGAACAAAATGGATGTAACTGGACCAATAAACGTAAGAACTCTTTTGTACTTACTTTTTGAACCTGGATTGTCTAAGAGTGTGTTTCTTTATGCTTGGGTGGGCTAAAAGTGTAAGATTAAGAAACTGGATCTTTCTAACGTGTTCACTGACTCTGTTTTTAAACAATATTCTTTTTCTGTGCACGAGCTTATACTACGTTAAGCTCTGCTCCATTCACTGGTTCTAGCAGGCCACTGAATGATCTTCAGATTTCACATTCCAATATATTGAGTCAGAATGTGTTTATATCAGTAAAACCTTTATTCCTCAACTATTTGTCAAGTTGTTACAATTTATTTTGACAGAGCTGGATAGATGAGTGTTATCACCCTCCTTCTGTTACACAGCAACATTAAGATTTATTTGCACCAAACTCAGAGATGGCAGAGGAGAAGAAGGCAGCTGTAACAGCTCTACTACAAGTCAAACAAAAATTCTCTATGCTGAGAATCAATTTCATACTAAAATGTGACATAACTTTGGAATTTACTTAAGATTTCCATAACAGTGGTAAATATTTAGACATGACTGCTCCCACAAATAGTACAGGCTTGTGAGTTTTTGGTTGTTTGGAGTGCTTCTTGCTCAAAATGGCATGAATTTACATCATTTCAAAATATACTATAACAATCAGGCTGTTTATCCTTTAAAAATGAAAGGTTGTGGGGAGGAAAACACTATTAAAAGGGAAAAATGAAACATAGGAACTAATAGCTCACCCTCCATGACAGGAAGAATATAAAATGATAAGGCTGGATGCTGAGATAAGAGCATAAAATATGTTAATGTCAAACAACAATATGATGGAGAGAAGACTATCCACCTGTCCAGTGCTGAAAACTGGGAATCAGTTAAATAGAGCATGGATTATGCTGATACAAATGCTAAGAAGTACTGTCATGAGCTCCAGTCCTTAGACTTTGCAACATGGGGCAGAAGATGCTCATGAAGACTCCCATGGAGAAGGTCAGTAAGTCCCATGCTTAGGCTCTTCCCCTTTTGAGAAGCCCACTTTCCTCTCCTCCTCCAGCAGAGTTCCATCCATCCAGCCTCATGGAAATTTGAGGTCGCAAAATCTGGTGGAAGCTCCATTAACAGATCCTTCAGAAACAATGGAGTTAACTACAACCTGGATCCTATGTTGGCTTTAGGGTGTCATAGACTATGCTGAAAATTCAAATGGCTCACATTGGTAGAATATGAGGTGCATATGCTAGCGAAACTCTTTTCTTTTGACAACCTCCATATATGCTGCTGGAGGGCTGAAGGGGAACTGAACACTCATTTGCTTGAATGTACAGTAAGTACAATTTGTCAGGTGCTCTGGCCTCCAGCTTCATTAGGCTTGCTGATGTTCTTAGCCTCCTCTTCAAATAATCAGAGAATGTGTGGAGATCAAGGAGAATAGGAGACAGGGTTGCATGCTTGACCTTGTTCTCTACTCAGTTCATGCATTTACCTGGACATTAAGTCCCAGGTGGCTTTATGAGCTTGGAGTACTTTTCCCTACTATTATTGGTTTGTTAGCTGTAACTCCTGGAAAAAGCTGGACTCACTAGAAAAGACCCTGATGCTGGGAAAGACTGAAGGCAAAAGGAGAAGGGGATGGCAGAGGATGAGATGGTTAGATAGCATCACCGATGTAACGAACATGAATTTGAGTAAACTCCGGGAGACAGTGGAGGACAGGAAGGCCTGGCGTGCTATGGTCCATGAGGTCACGAAGAGTCGGACACGACTAAACGACTGAACAACAAAAGCTGTAAATCCTCCTAGGCAGATATCTAGTTACTGTTATCCATGCCTTATAACCACCAGGTTGGATTACTGCAACATATTATGCATGGGATTGCCTTCCAAAACGATCAGATTCTGGGATTATCATATAAAGCCACTCCAAAAGTATAATTTGCAGCACGGGGTAATTGGACAATGTCCTCTCTATCTCATTATTCTTTGACAACAGCTAGATGCCTACAATTATATCTAGCCTCAGCACCCAATCTTACTGTCACTTTCTACTTTCCACCCTGCACATTTAGATAGTGTCACCCATTTGTTCCTGGCATTTTAGAAGCAGGCAAGAAAGCTGGGCCCTTCTCTCCCTGGAAGAATCAGGTGTCTGTATTTCCCATGCTTCTGGTGCAGCTGGGAATGCCAAAAGCATTGAGCTGCCAACCACCCCTACTCCTAGGTTGATTCTTTTCCACTCAGAGGAAAAAATGGGGAAATGCAACCATTCTGGCAACGACCCAGGCTCCCTTCTTTCTCCAGAGGGTCAAAAAACAGCCTCCAACCCCCAAATCAGTCCTCCAATGTGGCTGACCAGAGATCAGTCAGCTGAGACCACAATTACCATAGGTGCAAGATATCCTATAAGAGGCAAGATGAAGAAAAATTGCACAGAGCTTGGCAGGTGTTGGGGAAGCTGTGGAGATAGGATGGCTCATACTGTGGCAGGTATATGTGCCTTTAGAAGTTGAGAGGAACACCCACTGTCCTGAGATGTTGTCCAGAGGCCCTCATCCTGGTGTTCCCATTCTTTGCATGCATGCTGCACACACCACTGCAGATGTAGCATGGAGTGATGCTCCAGCCAGCACCCTGTTACCCAGGCAGAAGACCAGAACTGCTCCATTTATGGTACTATTGGGCCATTTCCTATCTGCCTGGAAGGGAAGAGATTGTTTTTCTATAAAGGATTCTCTGCTACTATTCCCTAACTGGGCATGAGTTCTGAGCTTGAGTTTAGTTTTGTGAGATGAGCTATGCTCAGATTTCCCAATCCCTGTTAAGCACAGAGGAGGAAAAAGAAGTAATTTTATCTTTCTGAAAGCTGGTATAAATGCTAGCAACCTGTCTTGCTTTTGCCTGATCAACAGATGTACCAACTGGAGTTGTTTGCAGCTGCTCCAGGCAGTAAACCACTGAACTGCATGTTCCAGCATCTGTTTTGGCAGCTTAGTTTGTTGTTGTTTATTCGTTCAGTCGTTTCCGACTCTTCGTGACTTCATGGACCAGTCCACGCCAGAGCTTTCTGTCGGCCGTCACCATCCCCAGCTCCCCAATGGTTGAGTCTGTCACCTCCAGAATATCATCCATCCATCTTGCCCTTGGTCGGCCCCTCTTCCTTTTGCCTTCCACTTTTCCTAGCATCAGCTTCTTCTCTGGGGTATCCTGTCTTCTCATTATGTGGCCAAAGTACTTCAGTTTTGCCTTTAATATCATTCCCTCAAGTGAGCAGTCTGGCTTGATTTCCTGGAGTATGGACTGGTTTGATCTTCTTGCAGTCCAAGGCACTCTCAGGATTTTCCTCCAACACCACAGTTCAAAAGCATCTATCTTCCTTCGCTCAGCCTTCCTTATGGTCCAGCTCTCGCAGCCATAGGTTACTACAGGGAATACCATTGCTTTAACTATGCGGACCTTTGTTGTCAGTGTGATGTCTCTGCTCTTAACTATTTTATCAAGATTTGCCATTGCTCTCCTCCCAAGAAGTAGACGTCTTCTGATTTCCTGGCTGCAGTCAGCGTCTGCAGTAATCTTTGCGCCTAGAAATACAAAGTCTGTCACTGCCTCCACTTTTTCTCCCTCTATTTGCCAGTCATCAATCAAGCTCGTTGCCATAATCTTGGTTTTTTTGAGGTTTAACTGCAACCCAGCTTTTGCACTTTCTTCTTAGTAGGCAGCTTAGTAGATGATCCCTTTCACTTAGGCTGGCCTGTCTATGAGATCCTCCTCAACAGGAAAAACATCTTATTCTTATTCAGCCTTGCTTGAGATTCAAGGTCTTCTTGCACTCTGGTAACCCGCAAGATCCTTGGATCTTGGACTTCTCCTTCTTCTGTGAGATTCACCCAAGTGGAATCTTAGGAATAGATCATAGGAAGCAACATTAAATGTAATCAGATAGCATCTATTTGCCAATCAAAAGTCCATACAAAAGATATTTATGTTTAAAAGGAAGGAAGGAAGGAAGGAAGGAAGGAAGGAAGGAAGGAAGGAAGGAAGGAAGGAAGGAAGGAAGGAAGGAAGGAAGGACTTACATTGGGGAAATGTATGTTAAAAAGTCACAGCAGGGAAATTTTCATTAAAAGAATTATTGGAAATTTAGATTAAAAGTGTTTCCTAAAGAACTTAGATTTAAAAAAAATATACACTCAGGGAAAGCTGCTTACAGATGTTCCACATCTTAGGAAATGTGAATCTTTTGATGACTGGTTTTTAATTCATAAACACAACACTGGAACTCTATCCTACTAATGGGGACAGTAGAACAAGCCAGATTTATACTGGTTCACAGATCCCTACTGCTGACTACTTCAGGCCATCGAGCCCAAATCAGCCAGGTTTAGCCACCCAAAACCCTAGCTCTTAACAGAAGAAAGGGAGAAATATTGAAGGGAAACACATATCTGTGTCCAAGAGCTTCTGTGTGTATGACTTGTGTGATCTTGCTTGCATTACTAAGAGCTCAAGTGATTCACCATTTTTAAAATAAACAAATAATAGCCTTCAAGAGATGGTGAGGAAGATCTGAAGCATCAGTTAAAGCTATTCTTTGACATCTGGAAAGTAAGAAAACCACAGCTAACAATAAAATGAGGAGGGAAAGTGGGTCATGGGCATTTTGTTGACTTTGGCTAAGAGCAAAGACTTTCAGAGGCATCCATTTTATTTCTGACTGCAAAAAGATCAGGGCTCGTAACTTTTTGCATAGCCCCATATATGGGCAGCTTGAACTCCTTCTAACATGGCTTCGTAGCAAAGCATTCCTAACGTACTTCTAGCGAAGGACGGGAACTGAAAACAAAGCCAAACTTGTCTTCCCCCAGAAGACCAAAGCAGAAGACCAAAACAGTCAAAAGACCAAAGCAGTCTTCTGGTCTGCAAAGAAATTGCCCACAGCATCCAATATTTCCCCTAGAAAATAAAAGGGAGTTAAATTAAGGGCTTAATTTAATTGGTTGGGCTTAACTCAAACAAAAAGTGAGTCTTTTCCACATGGACAGGTATTAACTGATGTCTTCTCCTGTATCCAAAACTGAGAAAGAAAATGTATGATTCCTGTGAATTAACCAGTTTAACCCTCATACAAGCAGATGCTTGACCGTACATTATCTTGGCCATCAGCACTTGCCAACTAGGAGTAGAATTTGTGTCAGTTTCAAGACAATTTGCGTTGCTGACCTCTTTGTCTCCTGATAGTTTCCACCCTGCCCTTCTCTCAAATGACAACTGTATTTTGCAGTCATCATCATTGGCGATCACTCGTAGACGAGTAAGATTGTCTTCCAAAGGTAAAATTTTAACGGTGGATCCGTAAGTGGCTATAAAGGCCAATTCTGGATCCGCACAATCTCCCGCAGTGAGGGCATAGGTTTCCGGGTGGGAGACGGTCATGATGAGGGTTTGCCTGACGTGCCTTCCTTTTAGCTCTTTTCTCCCTTTCGCCCTGTACTCGTGCTTCTTCAAAGTCCATAGCGCCATTAATAAAGGCTGACCTCCAATTGAAACGCTCATGAGTTAGGGCTTCCCAGTTCTCAATGCTGATATTACATTTTTTTAAATTAGCTTTGAGAGTGTCTTTGAATCTCTTTTGCTGTCCACCAATATTCCGTTTTCCATTCTTAAGTTGGGTGTAAAGTAGCTGCTTTGGAAGACGATGGTCAGGCATTCGAACAACATGGCCGGTCCAGCGAAGTTGATGTTGGATGATCATTGTTTCAATGCTGGTGGTTTTCGCTTCTTCTAATACGCTAACATTAGTCCGCCTATCTTCCCAAGTAATTTGCAGAATTTTTCGGAGGCAGCGTTGATGGAATCTTTCAAGAAGTTGGAGGTGGCGTTTGTAGAGGGTCCATGTTTCACAGGCGTACAGAAGGGTTGGTAGTACAATGGCTTTGTAAACAAGCATTTTGGTCTCCCTGCGAATGTCCTGATCCTCAAACACTCTACGCTTCATTCGGGAGAAAGCTACACTCGCAGAGCTCAGCCGATGCTGAATTTCAGTGTCGATGTCGGCTTTTCTAGATAGATGGCTGCCGAGATAAGAAAAGTGGTCGACATTTTCTAGTGACACACCTTTAAGCTGGATTGACGGCGCTGCGGAGGGATTGGTTCGAACTTGCTGGTAAAGCACTTTGGTTTTTTTAATGTTAATCGAGAGGCCGAGCTTTTCATATGCTTCTGCAAAGATGTTTAGGATAGTTTGAAGATCTTCCTCGGAGTGTGCACAGACTACATTATCATCAGCATATCGAAGGTCTATAACAGAAGTTGTAATTACCTTATTTTTTGCTTTTAGCCTACTAAGATTAAAAAGCTTTCCATCTGTTCGATATATAATTTCTACACCAGTAGGAAGTTTCTCTTCAACAAGGTGTATAATCATAGCGATGAAGATGGCGAATAAGGTTGGAGCAATAACACATCCCTGTTTAACGCCGGATTCCACTTTAAATGGATCGCTTTGAGAGCCATTGTTATCCAGGATTGTTGCCATCATGTCATCATGGAGTAACCGCAAGATGTTCACAAATTTATCAGGGCATCCGATTTTCAGAAGGATGGTCCAGAGAGCAGTACGATTTACAGTATCAAAAGCTTTAGTCAGATCAGTAAACGCCATGTACAGAGGGCGGTTTTGCTCCTTGCATTTTTCTTGAAGCTGTCGTGCAGTGAAGATCATATCCACTGTTCCCCTGGAAGGGCGGAAGCCATTTTGCGTTTCAGGGAGGATGTCTTCTGATACAGATAGGAGACGGTTTGCGATGATCTTTGTCAGGATTTTGCCTGCTGTGGCTAGAAGGGAGATGCCTCGATCGTTTCCACGGTCTATTCTATCACCCTTTTTAAAGAGAGTGATAATTATGGCATCCCTAAAGTCTGCTGGAATCTCCTCCCTCATCCAGATTTTTTCGATGAGCTTATGAAGTTGTTGTGTAAGTTCAGGCCCGCCTTCTTTAAAGACTTCAGCAGGAATCCCATCAGGATTTTGCAGTAGGACCCACTTGTTTCCAGGACTCCAAAAAGGGGAAAGGGTCACTCAAATAGCACTCAGCCTTTTGCTTCAAACTGCTGAATTTGCTACCCTCTCCCACCACTTTGTGTTTCCACCACTGTGTTTTAATCCTAGGACTGGAACTCACCCTGAGTAGGCCTACTTAAAATGAAGTCATCAGATATTACAAAAATTTGAGGGCTCTTTGACTCACATTTATTTATTATTTATTTATCCATTTTGTCATGCAACCCAACTCCATAGCAACTCTGGTGGTGTATAGTATTAAAGGCTAGTTAACAACTACAATAAAAAAGAAGATAGTGAAACATCTGGAAGAAGTAAAACCAACACCTTCTCAAGTTACAGATTTCCCACAAGGACCTACCACCCAACCTAACCAGATCCTGCTGGTACAGCTAGCTTTTAAGAGCTCATTTGAATGAGATTAGGCAAAAGGCCACATGAATCTCTGGGGGGATGCTGTTCCAAAGGGCATGCACCATGACGAAGAAGGCCTACTTCTTCAGGAGTTACAGACTCAGATTCATCCCAGGTCAACCACACATGGCCATGCTTCCAACATCTTGACACAATTTGCCAATCAGAGTCCAATTTTGAGCAAATCTGAGCAATTTTATCTTCCAGAAGTCTAGGGTATTTTTTTCCAGCAGCCCAACAGATAGTCCTGTGGCTTGTCCTTCCCCACCAAGATCACCTTAAAGAGTGCTGCTGGGGTGATTGGCAGATATAAGAGCAGAAAAATAACTTTGTTTTGCTGCTCTTATTGATACAATATAATCCCTACTTGTGCTTGGTCTGATTCACTTTCATTTTCCTCCAATGGTGCTCTAGGCATCTCTGCTGATGTTGCATCTCCTGGAGTTCCTCAGAGGAGCACCCGAGGATCGATGCACAGTGAGCAATCAATCCAAGGCACATTCATTCCATGTATTGACTAAGGTCTCAGTCAAACTAAACACCAGATCCTCAGAGAAAACCCCAAATTCCAAGTAGGACCCATTAGGCTCCATCATTTGCCTGGGGTGGACTTTGTTAATAATTCCTGCTACCCTGCCAGGGGTGGGATGGGAAGCAGGGCAGAGAGTGATCCGACCACAGCGAAGGACCAATGGTAAAGTCCTCTGCCAATAGATCATGTCACAATTGCCTGGAGACAAAACCCAGATCTAATGTGTGACTCCTCGTATGTGTTGGGGTCTTCAATAATTTGGGTCAGGTCCATGGTTGTAAGGTAGCCAAGAACTGCTGAGCTGCTCCAGATGCAACATCACCCAGGGTCAAGTTAACGTCCCTAACCTCTATATGCCTCAAGTTCTCCACTGCTAGGCTGACCATATTTTCTTGAGACAAAAACAGGACATTGGGATGGCAAAATGGGACGGGGTCTTATGTAATATTCTGTATTCATGAAAAAGACAGGGGTCCCTGCCCCCCGGTCCACACGATTAGCTCCTGTCTGAAAATCCCACCCCGTCTGCATGATTGGCTCCCGCCTGCAAACCTCGCCCCCCAGTCAACACAATTGGCTCCCACCTGCAAACCCCGCCCTCCTTTGCTGTGTGCTGATAGGCAGGAGGGCTTCCTCTTCCGGGCTGCATCCAATTGGCAGCTTCGGCTCGGATCCTCCTTCCACGCCATTCCCGCCGGGTTTAAAAAACGGGACAAAATTGAGTTTTTTATCAAAACGACGGGATGGTTGAAAAATGCTAAAAAAAACGGGACTGTCCCATTCAAAACAGGATGTATGGTCAGCCTATCAACTGCCCATCTGATAATGAAATTAAGCATCTCAAGCAGGGATGTCGCCATGCAGCAGGTATTCCTCTTACAGTTTTCAAGATTCTGTATTTACTAGTAACTCTTTTGTTCCTTGGTTTTTGTTTTTGTTTTTGTTTTTTACTTTTGCATTGTTTTATTGTCATTTTTCTGTGTTTTTTACTAGTGGACCACCCAGAGTCCCTGGGAGTTGGGCGATGTACAGGTTTAATTATTAAATAAATAAATGTTCCTCATTACTGTATACATTGTTCTGGTTGTCCTGTCACTATCGTATTTTATTTCATTTATTATATTTGGGTTGCTGTATTTCACCCACAATATAATACAAAATAATACATAAATAAAGATGAAGTCATTGATGGAGAACGAAAAGCCCATGAAATAGCACAATGTCGATGTAACACTGAAGAAAACAACCACAATTTGTATTCTGTTCCTGGGTTTTACAGGAAAGGCCATTTTGTGCACTGAAAAATCACTCTCAATCATTATCAAGAACCTGTTCTAGGGAAACAACTTGTCCACGGGGCAAAGACACCATCTGTGGATGTTAATATTTTGTTTTGGTTTTACATGGGTTGTAAACTGCTGGTGCATCTTTCCCTTGGTCATACACAGCAGAAATGTGTGAAGGTAATTTAAAAAGCTTAGCAACACCTTTCAGATTAGTTATTGGAACAAGGGAGGAAAAATAATTGCAGTAAACAAGCCAAACACAGCCCAACTTTGAAGTGCTACAACTGTCTTTTTTTAAAAAATTGATGCAGGTGTCATATAAACTTCTGGTCAGATTTGGCCAAACCAATTCCTGTGAAATTTGCAGTCAGCTGCCTCCTGGAAAAGAAAGAGAGAGAAAAATTCCCTTCTCACCCCTATGGGTGGTATGTATCTTCCTCAACCTCAGGTCCTCTACCAGAGGCCTGGGAGTTTGAGGGTTCTGCGCAGTATCTTAGCTGTTCCTAGCATTGCACTCTTCTGAACAGAGAGCTCTGATATTGTTCCTGGGATCTGTCGGAGCCACTCTCCCAGCTTAGGAGTCACAGGCCCAGGTGCTCCCACCACCACTGGGACCACTTTGCCCTTCACTTTCCACATCCTCTCTCTAGTTCCTTTTTCAGGCCCTGGTACTTCTCCAGCTCCTCATACTCCTTCTTCCTGAGGTTGCTGTCACTTGGCACCACTACATCTTTCACCACCGCTCTCTTCTGGTCCTTGTCTACTACCACGATGTCTGGTTGATTGGCCAGTACCTGCCTGTCCGTCTGGATCTGGAAGTCCCACAGGATCTCCTGTCATTCTCCACAACCTTCTGTGGAATCTCCCATCTGGACTTGTGAGTGTCTAGCCCAGTGCTTTCCAAACTGTGTGTCGTGACACTTTAGTGTGTCGTGACACAACCCGGAAGTGGCAATGGCCCGTCGCTGTCGGTGCAGTGTATGGCGTCGGCGGCAGCGGCGTCGGCAGCGGCACACCATCAGTACTTCCGGGTTTTACCGCAAAACACAAGGCCGCTGCCACGTGCACCCCCGCGCCGCCGCCGTTGGTGTGTCGCCAATGGCGGGAGTTTGGAAAGCACTGGTCTAGCCCATATGCTGTGCAGATGTTCCTGTACACAATGCCAGCTACTGGCATTGAAAGACACCGATAGATGATAGATAGATAGATGATAGATAGATAGATAGATAGATGATGATAGATGATGATAGATGATGATAGATGATAGAAGATAGATAGATAGATAGATAGATAGATAGATAGATAGATAATGATAGATGATGATAGATGATAGAAGAAAGATAGATAGATAGATAGATAGATAGATAGATAGATAGATAGATGATAGATGATAGACAGATAGATGATAGATAGATAGATAGATAGATAGATAGATAGATAGATAGATGATGATAGATGATGATAGATGATAGAAGATAGATAGATAGATAGATAGATAGATAGATAGATAGATAATGATAGATGATGATAGATGATAGAAGATAGATAGATAGAGAGAGAGAGAGAGAGAGAGAGAGAGAGAGAGATAGATAGATAGATAGATAGATAGATGATGATAGATATATAGATAGATAGATGATAGATAGATGATAGATGATAGATAGATAGATAGATAGATAGATAGATGATAGATAGATGATAGATAGATGATAGATGATAGATAGATAGATAGATAGATAGATAGATGATAGATAGATGATAGATAGATAGATAGATAGATAGATAGATAGATGATAGACAGATAGATGATAGATAGATAGATAGATAGATAGATAGATAGATAGATAGATAGATAGATAGATAGATAGATAGATTTCTCCATATGTAACGTTCTGTGTCTCTCCCAGATGCAATATGACCAGGGGCAGGGTGGCTCTGGCTGAAATTAGCGGGGCAGTGATTCTCAAATGGGGTCTTGGGATCTGGCAGAGAAATTTCATTGTGTTTTATCCACAGAAAGAAACCTTATGATTTCCCATCTGGATGAGATCTATTACTACAGCTGGAGGAGTGGTATCATTACAAGGTTACGAAACATACAGGTCACTCATGGAGCAGCTGTGAGAACTTGGATTCCAAGTAAGGATTTTCCACAAATAAGCCCCTAGTGGAGCTGAAAACCAGGATTCCAGACAAGCTGCGCTTGCTGTTCCATTGCGGTGTGTGCAGAGGATGACAGAGCGTCATCTTGGGGTCACCACCAAAGAGGCCTTTTCCATGGTGCACCTGCACTCTGGAATACTTGCTCTCTTGATATTTACAGGTAATTACTATTATTTCCTCTCAAGCACTTGGAAGCTGTTGGCTACTCGGTGCATCAGGTCCAGCTCCATGAGAGGCTTCATTTATTTATCACATCTGGAAGGAAGTAAATTGGGACTAACCTTTGTGTTTTTAAAACTCCTGGTAGGGAGAGGGAAGCAACCATTAATTTTATCTCCAAGCCCTCCACAAACTCTGATGAGAAGCACATAACACTGACCCTGCATTCAATCAGCAACTTCAGACTAACTTTGAACAGCAAACCTCACAGACCATGAGCTATGGTTAGAACACCTGGCCTAATTTATGGAGTCTCCTCCTTCTCCTTTTTGCAACTTCTTGCCTGATGGAGAATTCAGGAACATCTGAAAGGATGCCCGTTCCCCTGCAACATTTTGGACGCCCCTTTTGGATTTATTTACTTTAGTGTTTCTCAACCTTGGCAACTTTAAGATGTATGGACTTCAACTCCCAGAATTCCCCAGACAGCATTCTGGGAGTTGAAGTCCACACATCTTAAGGTTGCCAATGTTGAGAAACTCTGATTTACTTGTTAACTGGAGAGGCGCTGTTAAAGAGCGAAACAACCACCACCTTCCTGCCGAATATACACAAATGACATTTTTTTTCCTTTCCTTTTTAAAAAAATTAACCTAGTAACTCCGAACACCGCTTGTGCGCTGCTTTCTTTCGCACTCTGCGAGAAACGAACGCTAGGCGACCCTGGAAAACGAATAAAAAAAAACTACATTTCCCAACATGCAAAGCAACTTAAAGACGCAAGACTTGTTTTCTTTTTGCTCCTGCGGTGTCCACGTGGATGGAAGATGGCCGCGTTTGCAGATCTGAATATTCTCTACTTGCCGGAGAAAGAGGCGTTGCAGAAGTTGGTGGAGGCTGCAGCGCACCGTGAGTTCAGATCAATACTTTCCATAATTCCCGGGCGAGGGCGGCTGGGGTGAGAGGAGATGGCTGCACTATTTCTGACCTTATCCAAAACCATCAACTAGCCTAAACTAGGGATTGTGGATTCCCTGTTGCCATTCAGTCTTACACCTTTTAGAAAGGTCGATGAAGATTCTCAGTCATCCAGGTGGAATTGTCTGTAGGTTGAGTCATGGCAACTGGATTTCTTTCTTTTGGTTGAAACGTTTCGCTCCTTGTCCAAGTAGCTTCTTCAATCTTTTAGAAAGGTGTACAGATTGTGCGAAGGGTTGTGTAGAGTAGACCAAGAGACATGTTAGCTAGGAAGCTCCTGTTTTCAATCAGTTGTTGTTGTTGTTTATTCGTTCAGTCGCTTCCGACTCTTCGTGACTTCATGGACCAGCCCACGCCAGAGCTTCCTGTCGGCCGTCACCATCCCCAGCTCCCCCATGGTTGAGTCTGTCACCTACAGAATATCATCCATCCATCTTGCTCTTGGTCGGCCCCTCTTCCTTTTGCCTTCCACTTTCCCTAGCATCAGCTTCTTCTACAGGGTATCCTGTCTTCTCATTATGTGGCCAAAGTACTTCAGTTTTGCCTTTAAGATCATTCCCTCAAGTGAGCAGTCTGGCTTGATTTCCTGGAGTATGGACTGGTTTGATCTTCTTGCAGTCCAAGGCACTCTCAGAATTTTCCTCCAACACCACAGTTCAAAAGCATCTATCTTCCTTCCCTCAGCCTTCCTTATGGTCCAGCTCTCACAGCCATAGGTTACTACAGGGAATACCATTGCTTTAACTATGCGGACCTTTGTTGTCAGTGTGATGTCTCTGCTCTTAACTATTTTATCAAGATTTGCCATTGCTCTCCTCCCAAGAAGTAGACGTCTTCTGATTTCCTGGCTGCAGTCAGCATCTGCAGTAATCTTTGCGCCTAGAAATACAAAGTCTGTCACTGCCTCCACTTTTTCTCCCTCTATTTGCCAGTTATCAATCAAGCTGGTTGCCATAATCTTGGTTTTTTTTGAGGTTTAACTGCAACCCAGCTTTTGCACTTTCTTCTTTCACCTTCGTCATAAGGCTCCTCAACTCCTCCTCGCTTTCAGCCATCAAAGTGGTATCATCTGCATATCTGAGATTGTTAATGTTTCTTCCAGCGATTTTAACTCCAGCCTTGGATTCCTCAAGCCCAGCACCTCGCATGATGTGTTCTGCGTACAGGTTGAATAGGTAGGGTGAGAGTATACAGCCCTGCCGTACTCCTTTCCCAATCTTAAACCTGTCCGTTGTTCCGTGCTCTGTTCTTACCATTGCTACTTGGTCGTTATACAGATTCCTCAGGAGGCAGACAAGATGACTTGGTATCCCCATACCACCAAGAACTTGCCACAATTTGTTATGATCCACACAGTCAAAGGCTTTAGAATAGTCAATAAAACAAAAATAGATGTTTTTCTGAAACTCCCTGGTTTTCTCCATTATCCAGCGGATATTGGCAATTTGGTCTCTAGTTCCTCTGCCTTTTCTAAACCCATCTTGTACATCTGGCAATTCTCGCTCCATGAATTGCTGGAGTCTACCTTGCAAGATCTTGAGCATTACCTTACTGGCATGTGAAATAAGTGCCACTGTTCGATAGTTTGAACATTCTTTAGTGCTTCCCTTTTTTGGTATGGGGATATAAGTTGATTTTTTCCAATCTGATGGCCATTCTTGTGTTTTCCAAATTTGCTGGCATATGGCATGCATCACCTTGACAGCATCATCTTGCAAGATTTTAAACAGTTCAGCTGGGATACCGTCGTCTCCTGCTGCCTTGTTATTAGCAATGCTTCTTAAGGCCCATTCAACCTCACTCTTCAGGATGTCTGGCTGTAACTCACTGACCACACCGTCAAAGCTATCTCCAATATTATTATCCTTCCTATACAGATCTTCCGTATATTCTTGCTACCTTTTCTTGATCTCTTCTGCTTCTGTTAGGTCCTTACCATCTTTGTTTTTGATCATACCCATTTTTGCCTGGAATTTACCTCCGATATTTCTAATTTTCTGGAAGAGGTCTCTTGTCCTTCCTATTCTATTGTCTTCTTCCACTTCCGCACATTGCTTGTTTAAAAATAATTCCTTATCTCTTCTGGCTAACCTCTGGAATTTTGCATTTAATTGGGCATATCTCCCCCTGTCACTGTTGCCTTTTGCTTTCCTTCTTTCTTGGGCTACTTCCAGTGTCTCAGCAGACAGCCATCTTGCCTTCTTGGTTTTCTTTTTCTTTGGGACGTTTTTTGTTGCCGCCTCATGAACAATGTTGCGAACCTCTGTCCATAGTTCTTTCGGGACCCTATCTACTAAATCTAGTCCCTTAAATCTATTCTTCACCTCCACTGCATATTCCTTAGGAATATTAGTGAGCTCATATCTAACTGATCTGTGGGTCTTCCCTATTCTCTTTAGTCTGATTCTAAATTTTGCAATAAGAAGTTCGTGATCTGAACTACAGTCAGTTCCAGGTCTTGTTTTTACCGACTGTATAGATGTCCGCCACCTTTGGCTGCAAAGGATGTAGTCAATCTGATTTCAGTGTCGACCATCTGGTGAAGTCCATGTATAAAGTCGTCTTTTAGGTTGTTGGAAGAGAGTGTTTGTTATGCACAGTGAGTTGTCTTGGCAAAATTCTATCAGCCTATGTCCTGCTTCATTTTGTTCTCCCAGACCATGCTTGCCTGTAATTCCAGGTGTCGTCTGACTACCCACCTTAGCATTCCAGTCTCCTGTAATGAAAATAACATCTCTTTTTGGTGTATTATCCAGTAGGTGCTGCAGATCCTCATAGAACTGATCTACTTCTGCTTTTTCAGCATCTGTGGTTGGGGCGTATATTTGGATCACTGTGATGTTAAATGGCTTACCCTGAATTCGAATTGAGATCATTCTATCATTTTTTGGGTTGTATCCAAGCACTGCTTTAGCCACTTTATTATTAATTATGAAGGCTACTCCATTTCTTCTGTGGTCCTCTTGTCCACAGTAATAGATCTGGTGGTCATCTGATGTGAAGTGGCCCATTCCAGTCCATTTCAGTTCACTGACACCTAAAATGTCTATATTTAATCTTGACATCTCACCAATAACCACATCCAATTTGCCCTGGCTCATAGATCTTACATTCCAGGTTCCTATGGTGTGTTGATCTTTAGAACATCGGATTCGTCGTTCACCACCAGCACCGTCGGCCGCTAGCCGTCCTTTCGGCTTTGAGCTAGCTGCGTCATCACATCTGGGGCTAGTTGAACGTATCCTCTGTTCCTCCCCAGTAGCATTTTGACCATCTTCCGACCTGGGAGTCCCATCTTCCGATGGTATACCGACATATCTCTGGTTGTACTGATCCATTTAGTTTTCATGGCAAGAATACTTGGGTGGGTTGCCATTACCTTCCCCAGGGATCGTATTTAGTCTGACCTCTCTGCCACGACCTTCCCGTCTTGGGT
This sequence comes from Charina bottae, assembly GCA_023362775.1. Taxonomy (NCBI): domain Eukaryota; kingdom Metazoa; phylum Chordata; class Lepidosauria; order Squamata; family Charinaidae; genus Charina; species Charina bottae. The sequence goes on along the minus strand of JALMGJ010000005.1, from coordinate 72,449,969 downwards.
GTCCCTTCACGGTTTAGCTCATGGTTTCATTGAGGTGCTCAAGCTCCAGCACCACAACAAGGTAACGATCTCCTTTGCTGGAGGTTTTCAATCAGATAACACACTAAATAGAATTTACACAAGCATCCCACTTGGAAGATTGGAACAAGAAGGGTAAAGACTCTTGAAATAAAGTACATGAAATGCTTTTGATTATTACCCATTTTATTACCCATTATTACCTATTTCCCCATTATTATTGTTTTCACAGTCTGAATTGAAATGGTTGGATAAGGGTTTTATTCCCTTCCATAAAATAATAAACACTCTGGATGTGCTCAGGGAGCATAATCTCACATTGATTTCTTTTAAAAGGTTATTACTATAAAAGCAAGAATCATGACATCTGATGTAAGTTAGAATAGCCTCAGGCATGTCCACTGAATTTCAGTGCAGATTTGAATATATATAGTAAAAATTTAAGGAGAGGCTGGATGTGAAATACACATTCAAATGCTGTAGCCTAGGGGTTTTTTGTTTTTTGTTTCTAATATACAGAATATTTTGAAGATTGTATTAAGAAACTATATTATTATCCTTTGTTGGAATTGATACCTGCATAAGATCAGAACAGTGATATTTTACAAAGGCACAAATTATTATTATTATTATTATTATTATTATTATTATTATTATTATTTTTACACCCAACAGATAATATTTTTCAGGCCTCTCTTACTTAATTACTATCTAGTTCTTGGCATGCTGCAAAATGATAAAGTGAAATTTATCTTAAGCCTGTCAGAACTTCAGTTGGAAATAGTTTTGTTTATAATTGTGTATAATTCAGTCTAAAATCTCAATTTCTTTTGGCAAACTTTATATGTATGTTCATAAATTGTGTATTGCAGTTCAGAATAAGGCAGAGGAAATCATTATCTGGAATGATTATGGAAAACAGCATAAGGATAGCTTCCAGCAGAACTGCTGGATCAACTAAAATGCTTTTTTTTTAGTATTCTGCTTCTCTTGATTAACTGTATTATCTTTTCTTTTTTAAGTTGGCTATTCAACTGTAGCAATCAATTATGTTGTCAACTATGAAGAAAAGAAAAAAGTAAGCCTTCTGTCTGAAACATTTATTCTTTATGACCTTATGTAGTTGATGCCCTTTGCAGGCTGTAGGAGTGACTTCCTTCTGCAGTTGTAAAGAGTGCTAGAGCAGAACAAACACAACAAGATTATTGTGATTTCTGTGCAATAGATAACCAGTTTGCTTCACAAACTTTTACAAAACAATGCATCTTCTTTGAATGGCTAAAAAAATGACTAGGTAGACTTTGCTGGATTAAGAAACTGGTATTTTTAACTGGACAAAAGATGGTGGGATATTTGTGTCTTGGCAGTGATAAATCTTTGTGTGGCAGCAAAGCGAGTGTGGAGACAGAATCAGTCTATGAACCAGCCATGAGAATCTGGGGAAAGATGCAGTTGCTTGAATAATTCAGGAAGGTGTTCCAAATGCAAAGCCCCTGATTCAAAGGATTTGCACAGCCTTACTTTGTATATACCCTCTATACCAGTGTTTTTCAAACTTGGCAACTTTAAAATGTGTGGACTTCAACTCTGTGTGTGGAATTCTGGGAAGTGAAAATCACACATCTTAATGTTGCCAAGTTTGAAAAACTTGCTCTATACAGTCCCTTACATGCACATACACACACATACACATACTGCTGATGTGACAGAATTCACTATTCCCAGTTAGAGATGATGGAAGTTGCACTTGAGGACATCCAGAGGGCACAAATTTGAAGAAGGGCCTTCTAGTCAATGATTATCAGTATCTGCAGCATCCAAATGCTTGTATCACAAGGCTTCACATTCTTTCAAACTGGGGTGGCAGCTGAGCTGCATTTTAGGTATTTTAAGAACTCACAAATATCTATCTTGGCAAGTATGAAAGTCCAGTAAAACTAAAACAAAATCACATGGTGAACATGCTTGAATCATCAGCATTTTTTCAGTCCTATTGGTTTCAATGAGTAAGGAAAGGTAAGGAAACAGCTAGGTTTTGCAAGATTTCAAATTCAGTTGGTTAGTTGATGCCCATAGTGGGTTGTTACTCTTATAGTATTATCTTGGAGTAAGTCCCATTGCAGGCCTTCATGTCTTCATAGATACTGATGTATAGAATTGTACTGTAAAAGCAAAGGTTTCTGTTGCTTAGCTGTCCTATAACTGAAGCCTAAACCACTTATCCATCAAGTATAGGCTATTCAGCTCCAACTATTCATTGGTTTGCAGAATTGATTAATATCAACCATGGATGACTGTAAAAAAAATATAGGCTATCGAAATAGCTCTTCATGTTAGTTGACTTTTTTATTGTTTATTTCACAGGCCTCTTTTCAGTATAGCTTTGCTTACATGCTATCTGTGTTTGAGTTTCTATCTGTTTGTAAATGTATTTGTGATTTGTGTGTGTGTATATATATATATATCTGTCTGTTTCTAGGAAATTGTCAAGCCAATATCTCCCACAGAACTGTTTCCAGCCTTGCCTCTTGTACAGGTATGTCTATATATTTAAAACCATTGTATTCTGAAATACAGATATCATCTGGCAGACTTCATTGAGGCTGTGATATTGTTTCTGCTTCCTTGGAAAGAAATTCCATGGAACTTTCACGCCCAGGTCTGGTCTGCACACAGCAAATATGTGGAATGAGCTGAATGCACTTAGAATGTGGATGATGTGCCTTTTAAAAACAAGTTGTTTAGAGTTGTGATTGAAGTACGTAGTATAGAAGCATTTGGAATAAATAAACTGCTTTCTTTAAAAAATCCCTGCAAATCCAAAGCATCCATTTGAGAAAAATGGATTCATTTGAGAAGATGATCCTAGGTTAGCTGGTTCCTTCTTATATTGGCTTTATATTTGTATGGAGGTGGTTGTTTTTTTTTTAAAAAAAAACTTGAATAGTTTTCAGTTCTACTTATAGTTGGATAATATTTTAATCCTTGAATGGTCCAGCCCTTACGGTTAAATGAAATTAATTTGTCCATGTGTTTGTGGAAGGGTTGTGTAGAGAGTAAGGAAGATGACCTTGAGGGAGATATACAGGAACCATTACTTAGCCAAAAGGGACTGAAACATTTTTTAAAGTCCAGAGCAAATTCCAGATAACATTAGGAAGTGGCTGAGGCAAACACCTCCATAATTCACTGGAGTATTAGAAGGAGGAAGTACAGCACAGTCAGACTAGCAAGATTCTCTTATTGTAGCCAATCTCAATCAAAGTAGTTTTAGCCTCCTGTGGAGTTGATTTCCTGCTCTAGTCTACCTAGTGGGGCTGACAGGCTGCCTGTGAACTACACCATTTAGTCCAAAGCCAAGACAAATGAGGGCGAGGAGCCACTGATGGGGCTGGTCCTATCATTAGGTAAAATAAGGCAGTTGTCTCTGAAGGGAGGTTTATAGGCTTGTGTGCAGCAGGAAATGATCAGTCATTTGCTTTATTATTATTTTACCTCCAGAGATATGGAGAGAGCCTGGTGAGATTTACTTGCCTTTGTTGGTTTCAATCCAGTGTTTCTGTGCCAAAATGTATGCCATCTTCAAGGGGAGAACTCTTCTTGAGCCTTTAAGGTAAAGGTTCCCCCCACACATTTGTGCAGTCGTGTCCGACTCTAGGGGCCGGTGCTCATCTCATGGGGCCGACTCTAGGGGCCGGTGCTCATTAGCCGAAGATCCAGCGCTGTCCGAAGACGCTTCCACGGTTGTGTGGCCGGCATGACACGCACGGAACGCTGTTACCTACCCACCGAAGTGGTACCTATTCATCTACTTGCTTATGCATGCTTTCGAATTGCTAGGTTGGCAAGAGCTGGGGCGAGTGCGGGAGCTCACTCCATCACGCGGGGCTAGGTATTCGAACCTCCGAACTTGCAATCTTCCGATCGACAAGCCTGGCGTCTTACCCGCTGAGCCACCACGCCCCCTTTACTATTACCATAATTAGGAATTGCCAATAAGGACCAGAAGCATCCATGGGTGGGAGACAAGATTGCAGCCACAACTGTGTGATTAAACCCCACCCCTTTTTATATGTGTTGCATGTGTGACATATGTAAAGAAGGGGCGTGGCTTCAGTGTCAGCATGATCTTGTCCTTTTTGACCTCCTGAAGACACTCCTGAGCAAAGCAACTTTCAGGAATCTTTAGCTCTTATTTACACACACACACACACACACTCAATAACAGGGGTGGAAAACAAATTGGGAAGTACAGTATTAAATGATAATACAGAAAACAAAAAATAAACCCTAAAATAATTAAAATGTAGAACAACACCCCCCATTAAAAATAACCTAACACAATTGAATATTATTCATTTATTTATCTATCAAATTTATATAGCCACCCAAACGTGACTCTACATCAAAGCCCAGGGGTTCCTTCTTAGCTGCGGCACTGAAAACTAATGGAGGTTGTATAGCAGGACAAGAACGTTATGGAAGGAAGAGGATCTTAATGGAGCCATGTTTGCTTTCAACGTGGGCCATCTGGTTAGAATCCTAGAAGAGGCAGGAGTTGCTGTGGGCTTTCTGAATTAAGGAAAGGGCACATCTCTGTGCTGTCTCTGTGGCAATGAAGATTTGTGTGGGCTCCAGTTGAGAATAAAGCCGCCTCCTTCGTTTTTGTATTAATGATGAGTAGGAGTCTCGTTGCCTAGGTTCCTTTTTTCACAGGTTTTTCCTTACAGGGGAAATGCAGGCCAATTAAGATTTTATCAAGGCTGACACTTGTGGTTTCTGATCCATCCCACTGCAACGTTCTAGTAAGTTTATAATGCAGTTTGCAAGCTGCCTTGCTTTACAATCCTTTGTTAAGGACGGGGTTTGGGATATGTCTTGCTGCTTGATAGTGAGAGGCAATAGCTGAAGGCTGTTTCCTCTTTCTCATACTGGTGACCAGTGGAACTCTGTTCCACTAGAAATAGGAAAGGGTAAATTTTAATGTATTATTATTTATTGGGTTCTAGTCATAATAATGTAAAGAAGCTCTGATAGAGCTCTTTAGAAATATTTTCCCACTTTAAACTCGTTAATAACTTTATTTCTCAAAACATTGTTTAGAATAATTAATTATACTCTATGAATCCTAACAATTTCTTTATTATAGGAGTAAGCACATAGAAAGTACAGTATAATAATCTGTGGACCTGTAGTTTGAACACATATGCACTTTCACAGTTTTTTTTTAAGTCACAGGCAAGACACATTTTATTTTAATATATCAGGTGTGCTGATAAGATAAGAAATAATACTTTTGCAAGTGTTCATATAAAAATTATACCAAGTCATTTTGTGGTGGACTTTTTGTTCACCTAGCAATTCCATATGTGCAGTTTATAAGATGAACCTGGTATCTTCCTCATTTAAATTAATTTTCAAGGAAGTTGGCAATGAGCAAGAATTGTTTTATGGATAATCCATAACATTTACCATCATCAATTTACCTTTGATCCATAAAGTGGGGTTTCCATTAAAATAACATAAAATCCCTAATCTGGGGGTGCTTCATTATGCTTGAGTAATTATCAACGCATCTTTAGAGATGTTCTGTGTTTATTTTGAATAATTGAAATCCTAAGAGTTGTATGAAGAGTCTTTGTTCCATTCATAATTGTTCTTTGTTCCACTTGATTGATTTCACAGTGCTGGCAACACCTTTGATATTGAATGGAATAAGTTATAAATTCAGTCTGTTGTTTGGCCACTGAACTACACAATATTTGCATGTGCAACATAAACCACAAACATTCTTCCTTTTTAATTTGATAAAGGCCTTACAGGTTATATTTTGTTTTGTGTTTTTTTTTCTATACCCAGAGAGCGACATCCACAAATATCAAATATTACGATATCTTTGCTGTATTTCCTAAGAATGCCAAACTCTTTCACGTAAGTGGGCTTTTCTCTGGCATGGGAACTGAAATGTAAATGACAGGGCAAGAGAAGAAAGAGTGGATGAAAGCAGTTGGGGCTAATACCAAGTACTGTATCCATAGATATTTCTTCAAGTGGGATAGCAGCATCCATTGAGCCCTTGTTTGCAATTCACCTATTGGGCTCCAAGTCTTTGGCCTCAAGTGGAATGAAGTGCTCCAATACGCTGCAAAATGATTCCTTGAAGGAAACGTTTGGGTTTCTAGATAGGATAGGCAATTCTTTCTGCAATTTACACATTTTTCCATTGCACTTCCATTGAAATTGATCACATTAGCAATTTGCATGGCAATTAAATATAGTTAATACGATTACTGTCCAGTCACGTTGTTAGCTATTTCTACACCCCAGGGCATGGTTTAGTGGTGGTAGTGTGCGTAAACATTTGCAAGATGGCAGGCATGGAGTTACAAGCCAAGCCCTGCCCCTTTTCCATGTGCCTGGAGCTTACTTTTAGAAAAACCTCCCCCAGAGTTTCTAATTATACAAATTGTGTCACGTCTAGCTATGGTTGTTAAATCTTAAAAAAAAAACAAAAAAAACCTAGCTGCCTTCTGGGAGAGTTATCACAAATCAGCCAGGACTTTGGGGCTTTTGCATAGCGTCTATGGTGGAGCTAACATTTCACAATCCAGCAGATGGCACTCTTGCTTTGGTTACGGAGACCTGGAGTTGTCACCAAGGTCTGGCACAAACTGAAGAATCATTTCGCTTTCTCTGTGCCAATCCCATATTTTACATTTCTGCAGGACTTGGAAAAAATCAGGCCCTTGTTCCAAAAGAAATGTTCACCGTGTATTTGATCTTGATGAACGTTGGCATACAGTTTTGCTTTCAGGGGGGAGCTTTTTAGTATTTGTAAGAACCCTTTAAGAAGACTGGTCCTGTTTGATGACTTTTTCTGCACTGATTTTTAAAAAATTACCACTTTTTAAAGAACGATGCCAATAAAATGTCAGGGAATGGCAGAATGTATGTGGGAATCTACTCATAAAACTCTTAAGTGACTCACGGGGAAACCAAAAAAGATTTCTCAGTCTTAGCTAACAATAGCAACCACTAAAAATATATTTTCCCTAAATTAGTTTGCTGGTTAGGAAAAGATGGCGGGGGGGATGTATTTTTGTATGAAGTGACTTGTGAACTTGGTCCTACTACTGATCACAAATTCCTGGGCTAAGCCTGCGTCCAGAAGTGTACCCTTCTGTCATTTTTAGTGTATTCAACCCTGTCTGCCTGCAGTGCAGAGGAAGAAGTATCACAAAAGTCAAGATGGCAGCTGTGTCTGTGCAGTCAGACAAGGGGGGCTTTGAGTCACGGGTGCCACTTTTAACTTTTTAACACACACACACACACACACACACACACACACACACACACGGATGCCCTCCCTGCAACACTCTTGTCCTAGATTTCAGCTGCTGGATTTGGGGAATGTGGATAAAAGGGAGGGCTTGGAATGCCACCATTTTGAAATGGATCTCCCCCTGCTCGAAAGCACAAAGGGGATGAGAATTAACAAAATTACAAATTGTTGATCGTATGAAAAGGAGGCGCTGCGTGCTTTCCAAGTTCTCTGGGTGCTGACCTGGTAAGTTGGGTTTTCCACTTGCTTTCCCTGCCCCGGTTAGGATCGAGTGACTATTCTGTGATTCAGTCACCAGATTTGAGAAGGAGGAACGATGGCAAACTATGTATGTCTCTCGCCGGCCCTGAGTGCTCAGAAGAGAAATCGCATGGTGGTCAGTGGAAGTTGTGGCCTTTTCACACAGCCTCTTCCTCTCTCCTAGAACTTGGGAGGAGCTGAAAGTTTGCCTTCCTGTTTCTCAGTGCAGGGATGGGCATCTGAAACCCTCAGGATCTGGCCCCTGAATGCCATTTTGGCAACCACAGATCCCCATCCATCCTCCCTTGCCAAAGACGGCAGCGCTACTTCCTGCCATTTTAAAAAGGAAACACATCTAAATTATAGGGTAACCCTTGAAATAGGCTTAGCATAGCAGGTTTTTCTTTTCTTTTGTTTTTTTTAAGGAAAAAGAAAGCAAAGCTGCATCCCAAAATGAAGGAGAAAGTGGAAAATTCTCATGGTCTTGTGCATCACACAACCCCACCTCCATGACAACATTGACTTCTGGGGGCCTCAGCCTCTTGCCCTAGTGTTAAATGCTAGAGTAGACTCTTGGCCACCACCAAACACGTTGCTTCTGTTGTGGCTCTAGGACAGACGCCATGGATCTATAGCAGGAGCAAAAAATGCCGGCCCACTGAATATCCTTTTCCACTCACAACCTTGTGTGTGTGTGTGTGTGTGTGTGTGTGTTCTGGGGAGTTGGGGAAGCTAAGAAGCCACATTTTAGCCTTTAATCCCTCCCTCCATTTTACCCTTTAATGACCCCCAAATCTGCTGCCAGAAATGGGTCATGACTGCATCAGGTTGGGTGTCCTGCCAAGCTGATGGAAGTTGGATAGTCCTGGTTTACAGCTTGTTCTGCAGTAGAAGATGTGAGACTCCAACTTTACATAGTAGAACTTGGTCTTTGGGTATGAACGGTCCTGCTGAATATTGATCCTGTTGGAGGAACAGCTGTCATTGCTGCATAGAATGGTATCTTTTGAAATGTATCATCTGACCGTGTGCTTTCATATTGATAATTTAGGTGGCATGCACAACCTTAGATGTAGACCTGGTGTGTGTTGATGTGACAGAAAAGCTGCCCTTCTTCATCAAGAGACCATCTGTTAATGTGGTAAGGGAGTCCTTTAGTTGATGTCTTGACATTCCTCTTTTGCTGGTTATGAGGTAGGTAGAGCTAACACGTTACAGGCTGCTTTCACATGTAACAGTAAGCCCTGTTGTGATTTAGTCAGTTTGCAACGTGTTAAATTCAGCCCCACACCTGGGAATATATTGCATGGTATTTTTCAACAGCCAACTTCATTTAGAAGCCAGGACTTGTTGGAGCTTACAAATTCTGGCTTGTTTTATTTGTGACTTGTTATCCAAGTTACAGGCAGTTTGATGGCTGTTGTGGGTCTTCCGGGCTGTGTGGCCGTGTTCTGGAAGTTGTGGTTCCTTGTAGGAACCACAACTTCCAGAACACGGCCACACAGCCCGGAAGACCCACAACAGCCATCGAACTCCGGCCGTGAAAGCCTTCGACAATACAGGCAATTTGTTTGGTTTTGCCTCTGCATGTCGAAGGAACCTGAATATTGAGGTTGGTAAACCATAATTTATGGCTCAGTGTTAGGTAGGAACCCAGCTGATTCTGGGTTTATTCAACACACCAGGATTAAATCAAGGCTTTGTGCCATGTGAGATCTCAGTATGTCTTGAAAGACAGGAAGGTATCTTCTTAAGCTTACAGCGTTGCAATGTAGAGAGTAAGGAAGATGACCTTGATGGAGAAAGGAGAGAGCCGTTACTAAAGCAGTGAGGAGGGAAATGTTACTTGAGCCCATACAATGAAGGAGGAACGTGAAAATGTCACAGACAGAAACCTCCTTAATTTGCATTAATATAAGAGGGGGGAGGAGGTAAAGCGTAATCAGGCTTGCAAGATTATAGCAAATCTTCATCAAAGTAGTTTTAGCCTTAACATGGAGTTGATTTCTTGAGCTGATCTGCATCTTGGAGCTGACATGCAAGCAGTGCTCAGTGGAGCCAGGATACTTCTCTTCCCTGTTTTCTGCGGTAGCAGCTGATGAAATAAAGCCTTACCTGTTGTACGGTACCACAAAGACAATTCAGGTGCTGGAACAAAGCAGATAGAAACAATTGGGGGGAAGCAAAAATGTAGGTATGTATCCAGCAGTTTTTACAGGCTCTCAATTGTTTTTATTGGAACGATGCATTCAGTGTTATTTCTGCAAGCTCCGCCCCTTTGGGGCAACACTGTTTGCATCAAAACCCCCCCCCTGCACAAATGTCTCTGTACATATCTTCTCAGAACCCAAAGTCTGTTCTTTAATTCATATTTTCATATAATTGAAAACAGTAATTTTCACACACTCATACATGCAAAGAAACCTAGCACACTGCATACCCAGAGAAAGTGCCTTTTAAAAATCAGTTTTGTATGGCATTTTGGATTGCAGGAATCCAGGTGCTTTAGTGTGGAATGTAATATCTTTTTTCATGCCTTGTGCGTCGAAGGAGGGATTCTTTTGGAAGGCAATCCCTTGATTCCAGGGTTGTCTTCCCCCCCCCCCGCCCCCCAGAGGAAGTGGGCAAGGAAAACCAATCCATAAGAAACAATGGCTATCCATCCCCACTTCCTTCAACTGATGATTATTTTTCCTTTCTTGTAAAGGCAATAGAGCGAGGTGTCTACTTTGAGCTTATTTATGTTCCGGCCATCAAAGACTCCACAATGCGACGGTACACAATTTCGAATGCCTTCAGCCTGATGCAGATCTGCCGTGGAAAGGTGAGGTTAAAAAACAAGGAGTGTTTGCCCCATGTCTTCCATCACTGGAGTTTCCTGTTAGCTGGTTTGAATGTAGCATAGCTTGCTTACGCCTATATTTTGGAACGCAGAAGCATCCAGAAGGGGATCAGAAAAATCAAAATGGCAGCCAGGACCATGCAGCCAAAGCCTCGGCCCTTTTAATGCATTGACACATGTAGGAAGGGGCGGAGCTTTGATCACAGAGCTGCAACCGCCATTTTGGCTTTTTTGACACCCCACTCCCCCATAGATGCTCCTACTGTAGCACTGATAATAAATGGATCCATCGGCAACCATCTGTTCAATACGTTTAACTAATCTGTTTCAAGGGAAGAGGAAAACAGGTTGTATGTCGTTGCTTTGTCTGCACCTGAAAAGCTTGCAAAATCCTGAAGGAAATCAAAGAAAATATCGAAGAGGTGAGCTGGGTTGCGGTGCCTTTTGGCCAAAAACAGGGCCCCAAGGTGGCCCTGAGTACTATTGACAGAAAAAGGGGAGGGGTGCAATTAGTACCTGTGCATGTATACACATGGGCATGGCCGCTGCTCACCCCCAGGAATGCTGTTGGAGGTTCCTGGAAAAGGAATAAAGAATTTGTTTCTCTTCCATGCAAATTCCCCTTGTTTCCTCCCCTGCTGCCAGAATGAATCAGCACTTTTTAAAAATTATTTAGTTTACACATACACAATTAACAAGACAATCTTTAATCTTAAAGAAAAAGAATGTTTAAAAAAATTACAAACTAAGGAAGAAGGAAAGGAAAGGAAAGGAAAGGAAAGGAAAGGAAAGGAAAGGAAAGGAAAGGAAAGGAAAGGAAAGGAAAGGAAAGGAAAGGGGGGGAAACTAAAATTAAGGAACAATTTTAAAAAACTAAAAATAGCAAACTAAGAAAGAAAGAAAAAAAATCAACCTTATATTTTATACAGCTTTACTGTTGTTACTGAAACTTCAGGACAAAGTTGCACAAGTCCCTGGACCCCACGTGGCTCCCCAAAACCCCTGTACAAATTGCTGCTGGACTATGATTTTTCATAGGACAGAAGGGGAAAATTCTGAAATGCATGAGGAGGAATCACATTAATGGTATCATTTTAATTTAAAATTGAGTTTTATTTAATGTAATAGGATGGTTTACCAGATTTAGGTTTTGTAAATTTATTTAATGAAATGGACACAACATAAAAATAAATAAATAAATAAATAAATAAATAAATAAATAAATAAATAGGAGACTAAGAGTGTAAAAAACAAAAAGGGGGACAAAGAATAATTTGGAGGTACTTGTGCATGGAAATGCTCCTATGTGTTTCAAGTGTTACATGAATGTAAATGTACAAAGATGTTTAACACTTGTTTTAAAATGGATTTTTCTGGCCGGATCTACCCACTTTGACTGGGCCTTGGAGGCTGCTCCTGCCACACCACTCAAAATCTAGATGCACTTATTCCCCCCCCCCCACATTAACCCCTTTTAAGGACTGATGCCCCAGTCAGCTTTTGTCCTTTTACTTTCTCATTTCTTTTTCCTTGTGCTCTGTCTTCTAGATTTAAGCTTGATGGTGAGGAATGCCCTCCCTCCCTTCTCCTCTTTTTCTTGTCTTCCCTTTCTCCTCTTTTTTCCCTTTCTCTCCTTCCTTCCTTCCTTCCTTCCTTCCTTCCTTCCTTCCTTCCTTCCTTCCTTCCAATCCATATGCTCCCATTAGAGTAAGTAATAAAGATGGGAAGCTTCCAGACAGTGGGAGAGGAAAAAGGGTAATTTTTTTTCTTTTCATTCTCCAGTTAATTTCACGCAGAGAGGGCAGCGTTTTAGCCTTATGGTGTAAACTCTCTGTCCTCCAAAGGAGAACCTTCTGGCATGCTCAGAGTCTTCTGAGCTATAAAGGATGTCTTCAGAACATCCTGTGAAAGCCACAGAAATGGAGCCTTGTTGTGTTCTTAGAGGAAGGGATCTTTTTCCTGAATAATTAGCAAATTCATCTCTTTTGGAATCACCACAATATGCCAGCAGTCTGTCTTATCTGCATGCGTCACTCAGCAAACTGATAGGTAGTAAATTGCTCACATCTGATATTGGAAGAAAGGATGGTAAAAACAAAAGAAGAGAAGAGATAATGCGCACAATTCATGGGGTTTGGACTCTCAGAGGAGAGAGTAAGTGGTCCATATGGACAGTTCTAGCCCTTTCATTCTCATCACCATTGCTTAGGGAAGCCACCAGCTCTCAGCTGGTGCCCAGCTGTCTGAGGGCCTCGTGATGCTGTTGGTGTTAGGGCGAAGATTGAATGCCCATTGCCAGCCTTCCTTAATCTCCCAGATGTGTTGAGTTACAATGCCTATAACCCTGATCAATGTAGGTCATGCAAGCTGAGATGTGACCCACGTTGTGGTCCGACACAGCTACAGGATGTCAGCTGGCCTTTCACGAACAGATATTTATATATTGGTCTGTCAACTTGTATGCCACCTAAATCACAGACATGAACAAAAGAGATTTTTTTTCTAACAAAGTGGCTAGGGTAATAATGAAGATGATAATTAGACAATTCTAACACCCAACGTATTTCAGAAGTGCATTTCTTCTTGTGGGAATGTCCTTCTCTTGGCTTCAGAATTATTGTTTCTACTGCTAACATTTCCAATCTATATTGGATGGTTACACTAAGGAAATAAATATTTATTTGTCACATTTATATCCCGCCCATCTCCCCCACAAGGAGGCCGCCTTCCTTCCTGTTTTTGCCCTTTCAGACAAACATGAATGGTTGTGAGGTTTGTAACATTTTTTTTTCCAAAATCAGCAAAGGATGCTGTGATTATAGATAAGAAGAAAACAGCTAATATTAAATCCTTTCAATTGAGATAATTCAGGTTGCAAGATTACCCGCCCAGAGTCCCTTGCAAGGGAGATGGGCGGGGAATAAATTGAAATAATAAATAAATAAAATAAAAAAGATTCAGGTTATCTTAGCATAGATTGTTTTAAATGTATTTGATTAATTATATTTATATCCTGAGAGCCAGTTTGGTGTAGTGGTTAAGGCACCAGGCTAAAAACCGGGAGACCGTGAGTTCTAGTCCTGCCTTAGGCACAAAGCCATCTGGGTGACCTTGGGCCAGTCACTTTCTCTCAGCCCTAGGAAGGAGGCAATGGCAAACCACCTCTGGGAAAAAAACCTTGCCAAGAAAACTGCAGGGACTTGTCCAGGCAGTCTCCGAGAATCGGACATGATCGAACAGATTTTTTTAAAAAATTATATCCTACCACCCCTCCATGAAGCTAAAAGCAGCATACATGATTTTTTTTTCTTTTTCCAATACCATCTTTGTAATATCTGTAAAACAGGATGGATAGGGTAAAGCAGTGTTTCTCAACCGTGGCAGCTTGAAGATGTGTGGACTTCAATTCCCAGAATTCCCCAGCCAGCCATGCTGGCTGCGGAATTCTGGGAGTTGAAGTCCACACATCTTCAAGCTGCCAAGGTTGAGAAATGCTGGGGTGAAGGTTCATCCTTGCTCATAATAAGTCTCACTCAATGTCTGGAGTGATATCAGCTGTAGCAGAGCTTGACTTGGGTTATTCTATGTCCTTCCAGCAGTTCCTTTTCATCTCCTTTACCTCGTGTTCCCTGCTTTCTTTTGTGCAGAGTGTACGGGCTGTGTTGTTAAAGAGAGATGCACAGATTGGTGCAAGAAATGAGGCCTTTGCTCAGATGGGAACGTTCTCTGAGAATGTGGTGCTCTGGCAGTTTGGCCCGATTATGTAGACTCAATGCCTAAAACGAGTAACTCTTGCATTGCCTTCTTTCCTAGAATATCATTCTGTCCAGTGCAGCAGAAAAGGTAAGACTGGGTTTAGGCATCACTCTGATTCTTTAAGGATCAGCAGTTGTGTGAAGGGGTGCCTCCTTTATTTAAAGCAATCCATTAAAGTCATTCAGCCAACCCATATTTGATTTTCTGTGTGGCTCATTCAGGGGCGTGGTGGCTCAGCGGGTAAGACGCCTGGCTTGTTGATCGGAAGATTGCAAGTTCGGAGGTTCGAGACCCTAGCCTCGCGTGACGGAGTGAGCTCCCGCACTAGCCCCAGCTCTTGCCAACCTAGCAATTCGAAAACATGCAAATGCAAGTAGATTAATAGGTACCACTTCGGTGGGTATGTAACAGCGTTCCGCGCGCATCATGCCGGCCACATGACGGTGGAAGCGTCTTCGGACAATGCTGGCTCTTCGGCTAAGAAACGGAGATGAGCACCAGCCCCTAGAGTCGGACACGACTGCATGTGTCCCGAATTCCCCCCTCCCTTTCATCTCAAAGGCAAGGGACCCTCTTGTGCCTTCTAGCTCATAATTGCACTTCTGCCATTCAGTGGCTTGTCAAAAAATCCACTGGAACCCGGAAAGGTTTGAACATAAGGGCGTAAATACTCAGTTTAGACATGAAAGGAATCAGGGGGGAAAAATGTGGTACCTGCCTGCCAGACATCAGATGTTTTTAATATTAAATGCCTGTGGCCAGAGAAGGAACTAATCAGATGAGTCATTCTATTGGCCAGGTTTTCTGATCTCACTTTCTTTCCCACCCTCACACTCCAGCCCAGGTCCATAGGCAGGAGTGTCAAAAAATCCAAGATGGCGGTCGCGGCAGCACATCCAAAGGCCTGCCTCTTTTGTACGTGCATTTAATGTGCATGCATTTGATTGTGCTGCCGTGATCACCATTTTGACTTTGTGACACACGCACACACCCCGCCCATGAAGGCCGCTGCAGCCATTTGGCTTGACGGGGGGAGTGCGAATATGAAAATGTGAATTGGGAGGAAAGTAAGCATCGCCATGCGCCTTCCTTCTCCAGTGGCTAATGCTGCATCCAGCCTTTGACACCTAGGATTGCATTAGCAAAAACTGGCAAACGACTTGCTTTTAAAGAGGATCATAAAGGGGCCATGGGATGCACAGGAAAAAGGGGAGGGAGAAGGTGCCTGTACTTGAGTTGGAGGAAAGCAGAGAGCCATTGTGAGTAAGCAGTGATGGGGAACATGTGGTCTTTCATTGTCCGTGGCCTTGGAATCATAGCAGAACATAATACATCCTTTGGCAAAAATTGAATATTTCTTTGTCTGGGAGAAAGCTGATGTTGTTACATAAAATCTTGACCATTTAAGTGATAATTATTATGTGATGCAGCTTGTCTCCATCAAAATTAATGAACTGTTTGATGGTTGGGGGAAGAAGGCTGCCCTCCCATAGTCCAAGTGTTGACTCTCAGGGTGCAGTGCTTTAACTCTCTAGTATGCAATTACAATTTATGATCTGCGTCTGTATTTATCTCTTTTTTTCCTTCTTCCTGCTGTAGCCTCTCCAGTTGCGAAGTCCATACGATGTGGCTAATTTGTATCCTTTTAAAATGAATTTATAAGGCCCTGAACTCTTAAATATGCTACGATGTGTATTTGTAACCTCTTCCTAGGGAACATCAGCCATAGAATGCTAGTGAATAGCATCTCTTCTGTGAGAGGAGTAAAAAATTTGGGAAGGAAACCACACACAAAATGCTGCCCGCGGGATACTAGACCACAGTATTACTCGTAAGTCAACAAAACAGGCCAGACAAAGCAAATCTGCAATGGTTTGAATAATAGAACCTGGAGAAGTTTGGCCATGAGTGCGTAAATACTGACTCAGTTTAGACATGAAAAGGAATCGGGGAAGAAAAATCTGATACCTTCCCGCCAGACATCAGATATATTTAATATTGAATGCCTGTGGCCAGAGAAGGACCTGATCAGATGAGTCATTCTGTTGGTCAGGTATTCTGATCTCACTTTCTCTCCCACCTTCGCACTCCAGCCCAGGTCCATAGCCATATAAAAAGGTGTATAAACTAAGTTCCCACCTTAAGTCCCCTTTCTCCTGAATTGTACTTGCTGCTGTTCATTGATGAAAAGCATGTTTATCTTTTGACACACAAAGATCCTTAATGAAACTGGCAGAGGGTGGTTGTTTGGCCTCTCAGAAAGCAACGCCAAGGCAGCTGTTTCGACTCACGGCCGAGCCGTCGTTCTTCACGGAGGTGAGTCCGAACAGTGATGAACTTTGTATTGTAAGGTCAGCGCGTTAGCAATATTGACAAATCTATAATGCAAAGAGGTGGTGATAAGCATTCCCCTTTACTAGTTTCACCCCCCACCTCCAGTAGCTGTGTGCCTATAATTACTGGAGGGGAAAACATAGTTTGCAGCAAACAATCATGGAATAATTAATTGGAGACTTAAAACGGGTGCATTCTCAAGTGTGCTTTCCTGAAAGTTAACTAAGATATCCAAAACATTAACAAAATTCCAACTAAAGCACATACAGTACATTCAAACCCAGTGCCTGGGGAAAGAGCCGGGTTTTCAAGGCTCATTTAAAGGACAGTAGGTGTAGAGAGTAACAAAGATGTCCTTCATGGAGATGTGCAAGATCTGTTGCTAGGGTGACAAGGGGTGAAAAATATTTTAAGTCCACCACAACAGGCAGATAACATTTGGAAGTGCTCAGGCAAACACCTCCCTAATTCACATGAGTATAAGAAGGGAGAGAAGGTACAGCACAATAGAGTTGCAAGATTCTGTTATAGCCACTCTCAATAAAAGTAGTTTTAGCCACCTTGTGGAGTTGATTTCTAGGTCCAATCGGCCTTGTGGGGCTGACAGTAGAGTTGGGGCAACTTGAACCCTGGGCAAATACTATCTGGAGGGCAGATGCCACGACAGAAAAGGCACACCACCTGGGTCCCATCAGATGATACTGTTTTAGGGTGGGATCTGGAGCACACCTACCCTATTGGACTGGAGGAAAGAATGGGAGAAAGGTGTTCCCACAGATAGCCAGGCTTCATAGGTCACAACCAGAACCCAGAAACTTACTGGTAATTAATGCAGCTCTCAAGTGGAGATGCTACATAGGTGTACCAAGGTGCACCCATAATTTCTTGTGCCACTACATTCTGGACCAGCTGCAATTCTGAGTGGTCTTCAAGGGCAGCCCCATGTGGAATGCATTGCAATAGTCCACACAAGGTGACTAAGGCATATGTGACCATGAGAAGGGATTCCCAGTCCAGGAAAGGGTGCATTTGGGGCACCAGACAAATCTGGGCAAAGGCTGCCACCTGCTCTTCAGGTAGGAGCTGTAAATTCAGGAGGACCCCCAAATTGCACATCAGTTGTCTCCTGGGGGAGGGCTACTCCATTGAGATATAAAGTTGGAAAATCCATGGTACCAAAAGAACCAGAAACATACAGCTTGTTCCTCCCCACCTGGACCCCAGCAGCCTTTAGGCAGTGGGACAAGACCTTGCATCACTTGGTTGGCCTGAGGTCAAGATGTACAACCAGGTATCATCAGCATATTGATGATACCTGATTCCATGTCAAAGCATGATCTCCCCAGCAGCTTCATGTAGATGTTAAATGGTGGTGGTGGGGAGAACAAGTCAGGGGCCTTACTCAACCTCTCCCTCCCATCAAAACCAACTAGAACTGGCCAAAGAGAAAGGAGAAGTACCATTGAAACACCTTGCCTCTCCCAAACCCCACAGTTGGTCCAGGAGCATACCATGATCAGTGGTATTGAAGGCTGTTGAGAGATCAAAGAGAACCAGGACAGTTGCATTACCATTGTCCCAGCTCCACCAGAGGTACTATGTCCTGTCCTGAAACCTAACTGAAAAGGATCCAGATAATCTGCTTCCTCCAGGGCCCCCTGAAGCAGCCACCCAATCTTCTTTATCAACCACCTTCCCTAAAAAAGGAGGAACATTGGGTCCAGCAATAGCTTCTTGAGGAGACAGTGTTCCATCACCTCCTTCAAGGCAGGCAGAAGCACTCCCTCACCCAAAAATGCCTTCATCACCCTATGGACCAAACCACACCTCACTTCCCAGGCAGCCTTAACTGAACAGGACGGCATGGATCTAAATGACAGGTGGTCATCCTTCTCCTTTCAGACAAGGTAATTTCTGTCACACATAATGTCACCAAGTGTTATACAGCAGCAGATGCAAACAACTGATGCTGGATATACAGTATATTATTATTTTACATGGTTTTTCTTTTTAAGGTAAGTTTTATATTGTTGGTTTTCAATTGTTATTTCATTTCATTGTGGGTTTGTTTGTTTTCTATGGTCTTTGATTGCAATAAACTTGTATCTACAGTATCTTCATTTGGAGGGTTCCAGGTTGAAAAAGGTGGTCCTCTGCTATTCTGAACAGGCATTTGATTTGTAAGCATCCTCTTGGATTAACTATGGTCCTTCACCCTACAGTATAAGTGTAGATAACCAAGAAGAGCATGGAGTGATTTGTACCAAGCTAGGTTCTGTGCAACCTGCACAGGTAGGGTGAGATAATCTACCCTGGTCCTCAGTTTCTATTTTAGGGCTGGCTTATATGGGGAAGAGACCTATCAAACCGGATTCATTATGGCTTGATACCACATGATTGCATATGATGCTGAACTTTCTTTTCACCTGCGTAAGAGTTCTGGTTAGCCCCATAACATTGCAATAGGTAATTCAACTCCATGGTTGCACTGGCTAGATTGTCTGCAGTACAGCAGGTTCTTACATCACACATCTCATCATACTTTTCCCTATGTGTTGTTTGTGAAAAATTCTTCTTTAATTTTAGAAGCCAGGAAGACTGCCTCTGGAGTGGTGTATACAGTGAAGAAACCTCAAACTGCAGAAGATGATGATGACTCTCCTCCACTCAGTAAAAAAGCCAAGACAGATTTGTGAAGTACAAGTTCACCTCTCTAACACCCATCACTCAGACCAAACCTTGTCTCTTATTATGTCTCTATTTAAGTGGTAATAATATCTACCACTTAGGTGAACTCTCAGCGTGATTATATGGACCTTGGAAGCAGTAGATGAAGGCAATATAAAATTTGAAAGGAATGGGAAAACATGTATATAGCTATGCTGTCTTTTATAATAAATATATCTTCCAAATACAACTTTTCTACCCAGTTGCCCAGTCTAATGTTCAAAACAGGAATCAACACTTTACATATGTAATCTGGATTTTTAAAAATTGTGTTGGCTTTTTTGTCTATGAAGGTTCTCAGTCATCCAGGTGGAATTGTCTGTAGCTTGAATCATGTCAACTGGATTTCTATTGTGTTGGCTTTTATTAATCTGATTTCATATGCATGCTGAAAATCATTACAATACTGTAATTTCATCACAGGACTATAATAATGTTTCAAGGATTCCACATCTGAGTTCCTGATTACAGAGTTATCAGTGCAGCCTACTGTTTGTAATCATCTGAAGAAACTGCTGCCTTAGCTATGAGCAAAGTTTCTAGCAGTTCCTTACTTGTAGCTAGAGTAGTGGAGCATCCAGATCATTTGTGCAATTTAACTAGAAGTAGTGTACTATGCAGGGTTTAGCAGTAACTATGCCTTGCCAACTGTAAGATGAGACGAGATGAGGTGGGGTCAGAGGCAATGCATATTTGTCTCAAACAAGGCGATAAACACAAATAATATAATAGTCCTGTACGTGTTTCTAAGACTTGCTTGCCCGTTTCCATCTCATTTTAGGAATGTGTGTTAATTTAGAGTGGATCATTCTTCCTTTCAATCTCCAATGCCCATTGTTATGGCTTTATCACTTCCTGGCAAAATGACAATAAGAAGGTGTTCTGGGAGCTCCTAAAATGTTACCCTAAATGAAGAATCTTAAGTAGATATCACAATGGCAGCTTTGTGTTCAAGAATACAGTATATACAATGGATCTCAAGTGCGAGTTAAAAGTTGGTTCTGGTCAGAGAATGGTAGGTGGAAGGAAGATACTGTCATCCAGATATCCAGAATGAGAAGTGAAGCATATCAGGAGACCAAAGCTGGGGGGAGAGGGTTCAGCACCCCGATACCTCCTTTCACCCTGGTTACTGATCACTCGCCTGTATTCAGTGCTTTCATTCAGCACCCATTCAAAACTGCTGTCAGTTTTCACCACTCATAATTACAGACGGGAGGAGGGCCACAAATAGAGACTCAATGGTCTTTAGTAGCCTACCATGACAGCAAGCCATGGTTTATTTAAACTTGAATTATTGAATGCACCACCATTGGCTTTGTTCATGTAACCTTCTTAAGCCAGTAACTATGGTATAAAACCCACAATGTACCCAAAATACTAAGCCAGAGCTTTCCAAACTTTTCATGTTGGTGACACACTTTTTAGACATGCATCATTTCGCGACACACTCTTACAGCAGGGCATCATTCCGTGACACACTCTTACAGCAGGGCACAAGGCAGGCACTAGGACCTGCGCAGAATCCTGGCAGGGCAGGTTTGGAGGCAGCCAGGCACAAGGCAGGCACTAGGACCTGCGCAGAATCCGAGCAAAGCAGGTTTGGAGGCAGCAAGGCACAAGGCAGGCACTAGGACCTGCGTGGAATCATGGCAGGGCAGGTTTGGAGGCAGCAAGGCACAAGGCAGGCACTAGGACCTGTGCGGAATCCTGGCAGGGCTCGGAGGCAGCAGCAGCCGCGACACACCCAGACATTGCAGCCGACACACTAGCGTGTCCCAACACACAGTTTGGAAAGCTCTGTACTAAGCCAAAGCTAAACAAATGGTATGGTTTAGTGCAAAGTAAATGATCCAGTCAGTGCCAATAATTTGAGTATTGGACATCTGATTTGAGAAGGGAACCTGTAAAGAGTTTTCATGGCTTTACAGTTTATAACCTTCAACACTTATACTGAGAATTGGCAAACATTTTCTTTTTTAGTTGATGGAACATATCTTCTATCTATTCCATCCCAGATCTTCAGACAAATAAGTAAAATATTTAGGCAGAAGAAAAGAAGCCATTCTCTTATTTAAATCATAAAGAGAATTTAATACAAAATGTACATAAAAAGCCATACAAATATACAGAACTTTTCCTCCCTTACCGAACATTGAAAATAGCACTGCATTTTCTCTAATTTCACTTCAACACTTTCCTCTGTGCAACTTTGTTTTGAACTTTGTAGTTCAGTTTCCATTATTTTGGGTAAAAACTGGTCTACCCTTCTTAATAAACTTTACTAAAAAAGCAGATCTGTTCCTTTTTAATTCTACTTCCACTGTTCCTTTGTAATTTCATTGCTTTCCATACCTCTGTTCTCCAGCCCCCATTCTTTTGCTTTAACAGTTTACTCTGATAATAGCAATTCAGCAGAAATGTTGGGTAACACTTAAAAATTGATTATGTTGGGGTTAGGTTGGGGGGGGAGATGCTTGTTGGGAAGCTGCTAATACATTCTGAAATGTGATTGTTTTGTATAAATGCTCCTAGCTGATTATCACAACAGTAACCCACTACAACTGTAGTATCAACATGACTTTTTGAAATATCAGCAGAGAAACAATAGCCCAAGAAACTTTACCCAAGAAAGAGGGAAGAATGGAAAACAAGATATAAATAGGAATTTTAAAAAACTTGAAATCAGTGGAATTGTAACACTCAAGCCATGCCTTTGACTATTTTGTCCTCAGACTTATTCCATGTGGCTTAACAAAGGCAATAAACCACTTGCTTGATGAGGTGGAGATGGCATCACTTATCATGGAACTGTTCTTCACCCGCTGTTCTTTATGCTGGCAATTGTGCCATTTGCAAAGAAACTGTCATTCGCTGAAGCCTTGGTTTTCAGAATGTATCAATGGGAGAATTCTTATAAGCATTCTCCTTCAGGTTGTTGAAAATTTCCTTGGTGCCATTTTGCCACTGCAGAACAAGATCCATTGGAGTTTTCCCTTCCTACACAAGACAGTCAGAAAAAAGTGATTATTTTTCTTGGAATGTGATTTTTGCTACCTTATATTTTTGGGTTTGATCAACTTCCTGTAGGGCAGAATGGGGGAGAGCTGTCATGTGTCTGATCACATCACTTTGAATAAACACGTTCAAGAAAATAGGTGTTTTAGGATCAATTTCTATGAGATGCTTCTAGGTTTATAAATGAGCTTAAAGATCCAAAATTCCACTTTGGCTTGCATATTCTGTATAAAATCTGCAGCCCCAAGGAAAACCACATTAACAAGCAAATAGTGCAGAAGTCCCAGTTTATGGAGGATATGGAATGAGAAACTACTTCGGAAGAGTTATGGATGTGTTTGCTGCAGCTGCTGGCACCTCCTTAAGGAAGCCAGGTCATTTTTTTTAAGCTTCTATGGTAGCTGTGCATTCCCAGAAAAATACACTTTTGAGAAGATAGCAGCATCGTATGATGAACCTATTGCACCTTATTTGTGTTTCCAGAAATATATTTTTCCTGGGAATGCACAGCTCCCGTGCAAGACCAGGAAAAAGGATAGCTTCTCTAAGGCGGTGCTAACGGAGGAAGCAAACATCCACATCCCCTCTGAAGCACCTTTTCAGCTTTGAATCCAAAGAGCTTCACAATGTTGGGCAAGTGGTTTCTTTACACCCCAGATCTGGTATGATCTGCCCAATTGTGACATGCTCTTGTAGGAGTCGATCCGATGCTTCCCTCCACAAAATAGTATTGAATCCCATCTTTAAAATAGCCTATTCTAGATCCTGTCTTTTCCAAATAGAGCATTAGAATCATTTGGGGGGGGAAATGAACCGAAAAAATATATTTAAAAACAGTAGGAATAATTTTTTGGAGAAGGGTTGCAATGTATTCATTTTGCAGTATGTTAATAATGAGTATAATTTGACATGTAATTTGCAATTTGTGGGTTTGTTCCTTCATATTTAAAATAGACTCATTAAAATCCATGCGACTAAACTGAATCACTGTTACTGTAAATACTATTGATTTCAGTGCATCTACTCTATGTATGACTTTGTCTGATTTCAACTCAGTGCTTCTACATGACTTCAGTTTCACCACAGTGTGGGAAGATTGTAAATGGAGTAACCTGCTACTTACAGTGTTCTTTACATTCAGGTTGGCGCCATAGAGAATCAGGAGTCGAATCATTTTATATCGATTTAATCTCACTGCATCATGCAAAGGAGAATCACCCTCCTAGAAGAAGGAAGGAAAATTGAATATGATGGTCTTGGAGGCTTGTCATCACAATATTGACAATTCTTAACAAATGATACCAACATGTTGCAACCAAGAGCTGTTAGAAAAGAGGTATGATATCATGGCACTGAGTTGGAATGGCTGGATAGAAGGCATCCTAACCACTGTTGCTATCCTGTTACAGAGAACACTGCCATTCCTTAAGTATCTAGAATTCCTATAGAGAGGGAACAAGTATGCAAATGTAGATAATGCCCTTACTAAGCCTACATCACAATGCTAAATGCTAGGTGTAAACTTAAGTCAGCTTCATAAATTACGAGTTACTCACTAATGGCATGTAATCTAGACAAAGAGCGAAGGGAACAAGTTGGTTCTCAAGCTTAGTTTTTTTACTGTTATGGGAGTGCTACAAATGTTGGGGGAATATGGGATTGGGTCAGGCTGCAGACAGAGATATGGCTGTACATCTTCATTTGCAGATGTTTAGCCCCTTATTCAGCAGATTCACTGATACGACTCAGCAAGATAGTCTTTTTATTGAAGATGAGAATAAAGCCATGTACACCCAGAATGTTTGTCTACTTAGTACAGTGAAGTCAAAGCTTATCTATAGGTCTGTGTTTCAGGGTTTAAAATGTAGGCTTTTTCTTCCCAACTTTCTAAATCTATGTATCTTTGGCCATGCTCTTGGTGAACTCGGAGGACAGCTGATCTATGTTCACATAGCAGTTCTCTCTAGCCTGGAAACACTGCTTCTTACCTCACCACCTTCATTCCTGTTTGGGTTTGTATTATCTCTTTGTATACATATGAGCAGTTTTTACCACTAGGGAAAATGGGGAGACTGAGAAAAAGGGTCTTTACATGCTAACCCTCTTTCTCCTCTGGCCCATGGTTAGTTAAATGAGTCTCTGTGTTTAAGACACAAAAGGGAACTTCCTGTTTCTTTCTCTCTCTCATTCCCTCTCGTTCACTTCATTCTCTTCAAAATATACTTTAGGTAGAAGTGAGGCTTTTCTATCCTCACATACTGCTTAATAAATCGACCTTTTATGGAAACTATCATTAATATCTGTTAGCATTCATTGATAGCTGAACAAGCTCACATTCTGTATCCAGGACAACTATATTATGGGAATGTTCTATATTTTTAATGGGACCTTCTGCAGCTTAATTGCTCAGCAATCATTCAATACTCTGCTTATGTTCAGGAGCACATCCTCTAACAAGGGCTCTTGCTGAATTCAGATCTCCAACAATTCCTTGCAGCTTGCAAAAATAACGTGTGGGTGATTTACTTTTCTTTCTTTAGAGTTGTAGTTTCTATGAAAGACGTTTGTTGTTCTTATGGATCGTTGGAGAGGAGAAGACTGCAAAACTATCGTATTCACATAGCAATCCAGGAATTTGAAAGGAAATGGCTATTTATCATATTGAAAAGCATTAATGCCTGTTTCTGAAAATCTGTGGCCTTTGCATGCTATGTAGAAAGCGGTTATGCTTGGCTGATGGTCACCTCTATTCATGCTATTTAGTAGCATCACATGCCTCTCTTCCTCTGTATTTGAGTCATTTTGAATGGCCCACTTTTACAAGCATAGAAATCCACCCTATACTAGGTTCTTCTTGCTCAATATTGCCTTCTGACGGGCATTCCGATACCACCTCCTCTATCCTCTACCGATAAGGAGAGAACGTACTTACTCTGTCTTTGGCATTGAGATCTGCTTCACAGGCAATGAGATGTTCTCCACATTCATACTGGCCTGTCCTTACTGCCACATGCAAAGGACTGCTGAGCAACTAATGGAAAGGAAAAAAAAGTGGAAAAAAGCATAATCCATACTGGCAGACAATAAACTTGGATTGAGAAAAGAATTTCATGCAACAGGTTCCAGATTCACATCTTCCCCAAACCAAATTTTGGGACAATCATAATAAAATACCTTGTCTTTCGCATTTCTGTTTATCCCTTTGTTTAACAGAAATTTCAGGACTTCTATATTTCCACCTCGACACGTCCAATGAATAGCTGTTGATTCAAGCTACATCAGAAGAAACAGAACAAAAGACTGGAGATTACAAGAATGCGGGAATAATGAAAGCATACGCCTGTCTTAAAAGTATTCATGCTCTTGGCTGGTCATGCTCTAGTCTGGCAACAACTTTTCAGGTTCTTGGACACAGAGATTATTTTGAACTCAAGTTGAAAGATCTTTCAATAAAAGATCCAGATTTTTCTGGATACAAGCCAACAAGTTAGAGACAAACAGATGGTTTGAGGTCATGGTGGCTGCTGAATATAAACAGTAGTTCCTAGTGACCAAGACTTGATTAAGTTGTGCTCATTGAGGAACATAAGCACAGCTTTATTCCAGGTTAAACTGTTGTCTGTTTTGACTAGTAGCTATTACTTTCTAGTGTCAAAAACAAATGCCTTTCTCTGTCTAGGACTCTATATAAAACATACGTTTTATTATTATGCTACAGTCCCTCTCCAATTCAGAATCAACCTTAATGGCATTCATTATGTGCTCTGTTCCAGTATTTATGTAGTAACTCTTAAACTGAACTGTGTGACTAGCTGTCTATACTTTGGCGCTTTCTGTATATGTTCAACTCCCCATGCGCTAATTTAATCACACAAGCAATGGGCCAAAAAGCCCTACCACTTGACCGGAAGTTTCTGCATATACTCAGCTTGGCATGGAAGTTGGGAAAGTCATGTGTGTACCATTGCAGCAGAAGCATACCCTTAGAAGGCAACTTATCATGAAGTCCCCTTTATAAATTGTGCAGTGCAGTAAACAACAGTCTCCTTAGCAATTACATCTGACCAGAGGTATGCATTGCTAACATGAATAACAGGGGTGGAGTTATGTCTGCTGGCCTCGCTCCAAACAGCTCACATCCTTTATCCTGATCACTTCTTCATGTCAGCTTGAGAAGAGGACTTGTTGTCTACAAAAGTTTGCTTGATGTGATTGAGAATAAGGATAAAGCAGAATCCCTGTGTGGCTTCATTCATAGTCAGGTTAATTTTAAAGACACCACCACCACCACCATATGACACGAGGAGGCCAGGCAGGTATGACATGAGATGGTATGTTAATTCTGTCTCTGTTCCTTGTGTTAGCATAGGTAAAGGTAAAGGTTCCCCCCCACATTTGTGCAGTCGTGTCCGACTCTAGGGGCCAGTGCTCATCTCCATTTGTTAGCCAAAGAGCCAGCGTTGTCTGAAGACGCTTCCGCGGTCATGTGCCCGGCATGACGCACGCGGAACGCTGTTACCTACCCACCGAAGTGGTACCTATTCATCTACTTGCATTTTCATGCTTTCGAATTGCTAGGTTGGCAAGAGCTGGGGCAAATGCGGGAGCTCACTCCGTCACGTGGGGCTAGGGATTTGAACCTCCGAGCTTGCGATCTTCTGATCGACAAGCCTGGTGTCTTACCCGCTGAACCACCACGCCCCTTTGTGTTAGCATACCCTATTCAAAAAGAATAATAGATAGGGAAATGGCTCCTTCTCTTTCTCATAATTATTTCAGGTGCTTCACATGTTTGTGAGAATCAGCCCAAAGAACAGTATGAGTGCTTGCAGTTTCAGCTTACCATATCTTGGAATTCAAGGTGAGCCCCAGCTTCTACTAACTTTTCCACAACTGCCAGATGTCCTTGTGAGCATGCCCTGTGCAAAGCCGTACGCTTATACTGTCAATTGGGAGAGAGAAAGCACAATAAATCATAAACAACTGCCTTAAAAGAACCCTATCTCTCCCTCTCTCTTTCTCCTGGTGATTTTCTGATCTATAGTCCTCAGATTTCCTGATGGTTTTCCATATACAGTAAGTACTAACCAGAGTCAACACAGTTTAGCTTTCTGGATCAGCCTAATGTTAACTAAGTATTGCCATCTAGATTGTGCGTGTGTATGTGTGTATAGCACCAAAACTGCCATACAGGTTTGGGGCACACTGGTCTATAGATCCTATAATAATTATCAGGAATTTATTCTGGCAGACATTCAGCAAAGCTCCAGTCTATCGCCCAGAGTCCCTTGCATGGGAGATGGGCGGGGAATAAATTTGAAAAAAAAACAACATTATTTATTTCCCTTTGCTGATTTTGGGAGCTCTAATATCAGGGAGGCAAGAGGGAAGTATTAAGTATTGGATGTAACCCTCAAGGTCAGACCTTTCTTCGCAATGTTGTAGGAGGTAAGTCTGGATTATACTCTAAGAAGAGGGCACATTCACACTAAAACTATTTTGAAAGTTGTTTCCTCTCTCTCTCAGAAAACCTGGAAACTGGTGGTAGAAAGCTTAGGATGTTTCAAAGGCAACAATTCACTTAGCTATAGCTTCTAGTATCCTTTTGGTAGGCTGACCATATTTCCTTGAGACAAAAACCGGACATTGGGATGGCAAAACGGGACGGGGTCTTATGTAATATTCCATATTCATGAAAAAGACAGGGGTCCCTGCTCCCCGGTCCGAGCGATTGGCTCCCGCCTGCAAACCCCGCCCCCTGGTCCGTGCACTGATAGGCAGGAGGGCTTCCTCTTCCGGGCTGCCTCCAATTGGCAGCTCCGGCTCTGATCCTCCTTCCGCGCCATTCCCGCCGGATTTAAAAACGGGACAAAATTGAGATTTTTATCAAAACGACAGGACGGTTGAAAAATGCTAAAAAAACGGGACTGTCCCGTTCAAAACAGGACATATGGTCAGCCTACCTTTTGGGGAAAACTGATCTACTATGATCAAACAAATAGTAGTACAGAAATCAATCAGAGCCGATATACCTCATCACAAGCATCTGGATCCCCTTTGTCTGCTAAATACTTTTCAATCACTGGCATCTTGTTCTCCAAGGCAGCTTTTAAAAATGTGGGGACATCCACAGGTCCTGTCTGATATAGAGCAGAAAGAGATCATCACAATTGTGGGGATGGCACTAAATGCAGAACAGAAGAAATTAAAATACTCTGTCACATGAACGTACTATAACTTCTTGCTCAGGCTCCTTGGAAACAGGGACTTTGACCTTCTTAACTTTTTTCCTTTTCTTCAGATTAATTATTTTTTCAAGGTCTTCCAGGTTTTCAAGTTTTGATCTCGCCTCTAGTTTCTTTCTTTTGATCTGGACAAAAGGAATGAACAATACGGTAGGGTGGTTTGTATATGACTGTCCCGAAAGAAGCACAATACAGTATTATTAACATATGAATCTCAAGGGTCCATTTCAGCATCTCCAATCATACAGTTTTGCTTTAGTCTCTAACTCAGTGTTTTTCAAACTTAGCAACTTTAATAAGATGTGTGGACTTCAACTCCCAGAATTCCCTAGCATGCTGGCTGGGGAATTCTGGGAGTTGAAGTCCACACATCTCATTAAAGTTGCCAAGTTTGAAAAACATTGCTGTAACTCCTATAGAGCTGATGGCCTTCTCTGTTGTGATGCCACTGTTACGAGAAGTTTCCTCTGTGGAGACTCATCAGATTACTTCTGTCTTGCTTTCATATCATTAGGTGAAAGGAGGTAGAGTAAGTGGGAGAGAAGAAATAGAAAACCTACATAATGGAGACATGGATTAAAAGATATTCCCAGAAGAATGGGAGACTCACAGAGATGTCAGGTCTCTATATGGATTTGATCTACATCGAAAAACTGGGTTTCTTTTTTATATCAAGTCTTAATATTTAGTTTTGTAGTATTTCTTAAAATTTTATGATTCTACAGTCTGACTACTGTTCCTGATATTTATATTCTGTTTAGAGCATAATAATGATTTTTTTTTTCTGGTGCCTTCAAGTCAGCCTTGACTCCTGGCAACTGCCTGGATTAGTCCCTGCAGTTTTCCTGACAAGATTTCAGAAGTGGTTTGCCATTTCCTTCTTCCTAGGACTGAGAGAGAGAGACTGACCCAAGGTCACCCAGCTGGCTTCATGCCTAAGGTGGGACTGGAACTCACAGTCTCTCACTTTCTAGCCTGATGCCTTAACCAGACTGGCTCTTAATTTATTTATTTTATTTATTTTATTAAATTTATATTACCGCCCATCTCCCCTATCGGGGATCCTGGGCGGTTCACAATAATGATTATTAGTTTTTTAAAATGATATAATATAATCAGTTATTTACAATTAATCAATAAAACACTAAAAAAAACCCTTCCATGTCTATGACACTTGTAAATTCTTTGTTTATTCACCTGAAACTTTTTTCTCTTTTTTTCTTTTTCTTCTTTTTGATTCACTTATTTTTCTTTTAAAATATTCAATTACAATATATTGAGAGAGAGAGAGAGAGAGAGAGAATGAGAGAGAGAGAGAGAGAGAGAGAGAGAGAGAGAGAGAGAGAGAGAGAGGTCAGTTCTCAGGGCAAACATAGACTGAATCTGTAATCTAAAAGAACCTCTCATCATTTGATGGAGAACAGAATGGATCATTTCAGAAGATGATCCACTAACTTCCCTTCCTCCTTTCTACACAAGAGGAGGAAAGGGAAAGCTTCCATTTTCATGTTAGATCCAACCACAGTTGTACCTTATGTCTTCTACGTATTATGAACTGTAGGCGGAGTGCATCAAAATTAAATTAAACCAGGTACAAGTTATGGATTCATATACTGAAGTGAAATACTCTGCTGGCCTCCTGAGATGAGCTGGGCTCACTCCTCCCTCAGAATCTCCTCTGGTTTTCATCTGAATTGGACCATATGGGGCTGTCTAAAATGAGCCATACCTGTAGAAAATTGATATAATGGTACAACCTACATTGGAGCCATTTTGTTTCTGAGTCAGTGCTGTGCCAATATTCTCTCCAAGTACAATTATAGTGGGGAAGGCATATGAAAGGAAGAAACCACCTGGGCTTATTATACAGTGCAAAAAGGTTTCAGGAAAAGTAAGCAGGGTTATAAGGACGCCCACCTGTTTTTTTCACTTGTCTTTATAGCATGATCAATCAATCCTCTTTGTGCACTGTGGTTGCAAGACAAAGAGGAAGCAATGTTTCCAGATGTGCAATAAAGGAGGGGCATGGCAGTGATGAGTGTTAAAAAGAGGAAAGGCTTCAATCCCATGGCTGCAGCTGTCTTTTGACTTCTTATACTCTCCTTACCTCTCCCCACCCCACACCCTGCAGATGCCCCAGGGAAGTGTCCAGCAATTACTTTTTTATTTTATTTATTTTATATCCCGCCTTTATTATTTTTATAAATAACTCAAGGTGGCAAACATACCAAATACTCCTTCCTCCTCCTCTTTTCCCCACAACAACAATCCTGTGAGGTGAGTTGGGCTGAGGGAGAGCGACTGGCCCAAGGTCACCCAGCCGTCTTCCATGCCTAAGGTGGGACTAGAACTCTCAGTCTCCTGGTTTCTAGCCCAGCACCTTAACCACTAGACCAAACTGGCTCCAATTAAGTCCCATAGTGTTCAATGAGCACATTTCTCTAGAGGAATCCAATGACTGCATCAGTTTTAATTTTTTTTTAAATTTATTTATTTATTTTATTTTTCAAATTTATTCCCCGCCCATCTCCCATGCAAGGGACTCTGGGCGGGTTACAATAATTTTATAAATTAATAAATTAATTTTGTCTTGGGAGGTGAGATTACTGGTTTTTTATTTGTTTGTTTCTTAAGTTTGATATCCATATGCCTAGGTCTGCAGCTGATGTGCAGGAGTACAGATTTTAAAAGCTATGTTGTTGGTAGGTATGCAGAGAAAATAGCTTTGTGGGGTGGAAACAACCATGGATTTTGTCTCTGCAAGTCCCCTTCTTCCTACCTGAGATCTTAGTAAAGAACATGTTGGAAAAGAGGTATTGTACGATAATTATACTTGTAATTATTAGTAGTGCATCTAGAAGATAGAATACTGGATTGCACAAATAAACTTACTCTATTAAAAAGTTGTGACTGAAGTAGCTTTTTGAGGGAATCCAGAGGGAGAGCTGAGAGCCAGTTTGGTGTATTGATTAAAGGTGTAAGGCTAGAAAGCAAGAGACTTGTGTCTTCTAATCCTGCCTTAGGCGCAAAACCAGCTGGGTGACTTTGGGCCAGTCCTTCTTTCCCAGCCATAGGAAGAAGAAGGCAAGGGCAAACCAGTTCCAAAAATGCTGCTGAGAAAATTGCATGGACTTGTCCATGTAGTCATCAGCAGTCATGACTGACTTGAAGGCACAAAAAGAGAGAGAGAGAGAGAGAATTAGAGATGGCAGAACAAATTGAGAAATGTGTCGAGTCAGCCAAATGAGCTACACATCATACAGCATGCTCCTGAAATTCTCCTGCTAGTCCTTCAAAGGTAAGATCAGTAGATGAGTAAGAAGCAACAGTCTGTTACATGATGCAGTTATGAGTTACTTGAGAACCTTTTAGGAGTATGTTGTCTCTGCTTTAAATACAAGCTGACACATCTTTCTTACAGTGTAGCAGCTCAAGTGACTTTTCACGAGGTGTTAATGAGTGCGACATTAAGTGACAACCTATTCCATAATGTATAATAGTTATTGCACCAACAGCCCCTTTGCATCTATTTTTTGCAGCGATTCTTGATCAACTATTTTCAAAAGGCATCTTTACTACAAGCTTTGTCAGGGGAAGGGCCTGATTCCAAACTCTCCATGCAATCCAGGATCCTACTAAAAAATGTCCCACAAATCTTGAAAAAAGCGTTTCCTCTGGAGGAAGCAAATCATCTGGATCACTTTCAGTTGGGTTTTAGGCCTGGGAACAGTATTGAGAGAGCACTGCCCTATGGTTGGACCTGGCCCTCTAATCTATCTTGGCCCTCCCTGATCTCTTGTCAGCCTTCAATACCATTGAGCCTGATATCCTTCAGGACCGGCTGGGGGGACTAGGAGTGGAGGGCACGGTGTTATAGTGGTTCTCCTCCTTTCTCCAGGGTCAGTTCCAATCAATGTTGATGGGGGGGGGGAGTCTAGCTCTTGGCCCTTACTTTGTGGGGTGCCTCAGGGCTTGATTTTTTCCCCATTTCAGTATTTACATGAGACCTCTGGGTAGGGTCATCTATCAGCATGGGATCAGGTGTCATGTCATTGAAATTCAATCTTGGTGTATGGAGGCAAGATTGAATGGCTGTGAATGTTGGTACCGCTTGGTTCCAGAACGTTTCCAACTTTGGTCCTGGATGGGGTTGCACTACCCCATATAGGCCAATGTGCAATTTGGAGGTTCTCCTAGACTCATGGCTCTTGCCTGAAGACCTAATGGCAGTCATGGCTTTTTTTTTCTTTTTTTTCTTTTGGCTAAGTGTAACTAGACAATCATTTGCTGCATGGCAGGAGCAGAATTACAAGCATTAGCGTTTTCTAATCTGATATTCCTTTTTATAGGTGAATAGATGGGGAAGCAAATAACCTGCCACCACCTATAGCATCTGAGGAAGTTTTTGAAACATGCTCATATGAACCAGTACCATGTAGTTTCTGTGTCAATCTTGTCTGATGCTCCATGAGTAGCAGACATTGTCCAGATTCTCAAAACAAAATTCCCCAACTTTGTAGTTTGAGATGCTTTCAGCTAAAACTTCTTTGAAAGAGAAATTGTGTTATATCATGAATGCAAACTTAGGCACTCCCCAGGGATTCTTAATAGCTCATGCTTCTAATTTCTTTCAAGTCTCAAATTCCTGGTTTTCTCATTATAATTAGGCTTGACTGAGCAACTTTTTCCTGATTTTCAGCATAGTCCTACCAGAATCTTTGGCCTGTGACCTTCTAACATTCCTTCTGAGATGATCGTTGTAGAGAACATTAGTAAAGTAAAACATCGGTGATATACTCCCAGAAGATATACAAGAACTCAATATTTTACCTCAGCTTGCAGCTCCTTCTCCTCTTTGTAAGTCAGATTGTGCCGTGTCACTGAGGGATCAATTACCGTCTTCAAGTCCTCTTGTTTCTCTAATCTCACTGTAGCTTCGTATTCTCCATCTTTGAAGTCCTCCGGAAGGAAATCCCCTGTTTCTCTACCATCTGACTTTTTGCCTGTCATCTGTCAAAGGAAACATGTGTCTTAAGCTTAGAGTTCCAAAAAGTTGTCCCTGACAGACCAAGGCATGGAGAAAGCTTATGAAAAATGGGTTGTGCAACCACT
The DNA here is from genome assembly GCA_023362775.1 of Charina bottae. Lineage (NCBI taxonomy): Eukaryota > Metazoa > Chordata > Lepidosauria > Squamata > Charinaidae > Charina > Charina bottae. The sequence goes on along the minus strand of JALMGJ010000005.1, from coordinate 72,416,335 downwards.
GGGAAATACAGAAGAAAGAACCTGTTGAGAAATAGAAGTGAAATCAATGGCCCAAGATTATCATCAGAGGCAAATGGCTGATAAGAAAGCATGAACTGCGTTGCTGAGGGCAATAGTATGTTTGCAATCCAATATCTGTGGAAAAAAGGTTAAGTATCAGGATATTCAGAAGCAAGGAGTCTGAGGAAAGGATGGAGCAGAGGCAATAGTCTGCAAAAGAGAAACCTGAAGAAAAATAGGTGACACTGAAGCTTGGAAAGAGCCAGTGGGGAACAAAAGCAAGAGGACTATCATTAATCCTTAAGAATAGCATGCTCAATTCTGTTGGGAGGTAGGGACAAAATAGCAATAGTAGGATAGTTATCAAGAGGCCGAGTGGTTCAAGGAAAACAGTTAAGGTTAGCAGCAATCTGAGAGACAGGGACGAGGTATGTAGCAAAATAGAGAAACCCAGAAGAAAATCATCCTGCGGTTCTCCCTCACCCACACAGGGGAGGGCTGGAGATAGGATGGTCGGCTGACTAAAGTAAGGAAACAATCGGTGTAGACCGATTACCACTGTGGACCATGAATGTATTGGGTTGCAACATCTAACACTTACATTAGGGCACTTGCCATCCCAGCAGCAGTGTGACCTGGGACAATGAAAGCCCAGAACCTTTGAGGGATATCAGGGCAGAGTTTTATACATTATTGTGAATTAGCCATACAATTGCTTAGCTGCCCACAGCTAGTCATCAGTTAACGCCAGGACTACTAGTTGCCTGCAACTAAGCAATTGTTGCACTAATGGTATGATGACTAGCCACCTGTAACTAAGCAGTGGCCTCTGGACAGACAGATAGAAAGGGGAGTGAGCTTGAATTAGACTTAGCATTTGGAGAGGTGACAATACATGGAAAGATTTGGATACTAATGGACTCAGATACAGAATATCTTACATGGAAGAGAGAGAAAAATCTGTGCATTTAATATATTTATATTAAATTTAGAATCAAGTTTTTTCTATTGCAAACATGCAATATTCACAGTATGCAAGAGCTAAAGTTAGATGTTGCTACATCTCACTGAAATCACTGAAACAACTTAGCTGTGACTTCTACAAATCCCAGTGCTTCCAGTGGGTTTCAGTCATGACTATGTTTAGCTGGATTAAGGGAAATGATGGAGAATCTATCCAAGAGCACAATGATGTGTGTGTGTTTTTTTTAATATCCTGCTCCCTTTCTCCTCCCCACCCTCTATAGACTGACAGACTCCTATGCCATCTGCTTTTGAAATGCTTTCTGGCTTACAAGAAGCTTAAAGGGACTTGGGATCCTGCTGTTGAAAAATAGAAAAATCTCCTGGGCACACAGAATTTACCATGTTGTTCATGAATTCACACCAGTTTTGTCTGTGAGTCGTTGACAAACCATACAGTATCTACATTGAAAGGATAGAAATCCACATTTCATGAAAGATTTACTCAGACCTCTTTCAGTTCAAACCACAGTAGTCCATGCACATCTATTCAGAAATAAGACCCACTACATTCAGTCCAATTAAATTCAGTAATAATACTCTCAGAAAATTACACGGGACTTACCCATATACTTTCAGTTTTCATTTTCTAGACCTAATAAACAACAATCCAGGTTGTCATACCAATATTCGGTGACAAATTAAGCTCTGAGTGGTGGAATAACTAAAGGGTTTGCTTATTTGTCAGAACAACAACTATGTGCTGTAATTACAGCTGAAGTGTTTGTTGGACTGTTGGAGATAAGCAATTATTTCAGAAACACTTCTATTTTCTTTCCATTCCTTCACTGCAACTTGCTGCCATTAATAACACAGTCATAAACAGCAGAGGTGACTGGAGGACCATTAAAGCTAGGTCATTCAAGTCCTGTTTTGATTCTTTATTGTGTTGTCCAGAATGGGTCTCAGAGCCAGGCTTGTGTGCCTGGCATAGTACACGCATAGTTGAAAATACTCTGAATCACAAGGGCTGTATTAGTAGCTGTGAACCCATCATGCTCCCTCTGTTTCTGTTGCATTTTGTTCTGAGCTATCTTGAAAGTCCCAATATGGCAAAAGATGGCATACAATAAATACATACACTCTTTTTAAAAGTATGTTGGCACTCAAACAAGACCAAGCTTCCTTTTTTGTATAGTTTGCAAGCTAAACTATAGTACAGCGTATTTCTACATAAATTACTACTATTAAATGTATAACCCGTATTTAACCTAAACTTAGATCACTTTGGTTGTTGTGGGTCTTCCGGGCTGTGTGGCCGTGTTCTGGAAGTTGTGGTTCCTAACGTTTCGCCAGCATCTGTGGCCGGCCACACGGCCACACAGCCCGGAAGACCCACAACAACCATCGAACTCCGGCCGTGAAAGCCTTCGACAATACACTTAGATCACTTTCTTCAGCAACAGTTTCAGCAATAAATAACCCTTTCCCTATTGGCTTAAAGCATTTTACACACATCATCGTTTCATCAACCTTCATAATAATCTTTTAACGTAGGACAATATCATTATTGTCACAATGTAACCTGTTGGTAGAGGTTTAAACTGCTATGGGAGAGCAGCTCAGCTAAGGCCACTGCTGAGTTCATATGTGAACTGAGATTCAAACGGTAGATTTTGTTCCTTTGTTCTTGTTTGCTTGGAAGGCCCACACCCGTTCATCAATGACATTTTCATTCCAATATAATTTTCCCATGTGTAGCACGAGTTCACCTTCAATCACAAGAAACAGTCAGTTTTCTCTTAGCGATACAAGTCCTATTACATGCTATTTACCCCCACATGCTATTGAACCGGATGCAGTGCCCACCTTTAAAAAATGATCACACAAGGTAGTTTTATACCTACCAGATCTTCTACTAGTAGCATCATCATAGTGGCTGTTGGCTGATCAAAAGCTGATGGTGCAGTGTAGTACTCCTCTCAAGAAAGATGCCTTTACTATCCAAGGCAACTTGACTGAGACATGCCAAGCTCTGTTAGTTTATATATCTTTGCAAAAACTTCTTCTGAGTGAGATAATCTTCCAACCTGGGAATCCAAACAGTTCAGCAATAGGTGTTTTCACATTCCAGGCATATTAACTAGCCAGATCTAGTGTCAAGGATAGGAATTGGAGGGGGGTTGGGGTTGAGGGAGGGTGAGGGGAAGAGGAAAAGTCCTGCAGTGTAACAGCACTGAATATCTGAATCAGTGTGAAATACAAGAGCTTCATTCCATTCGCAGTGACTAAATAGCTCAGCAATGCTAGCCATTCTGTCTGTCCAGTGCCCATTAGGACAGCTGTCTGCAGATACCACCCCTTTATCATAACTGACTTTCACATGAGCAACAGACACCAGGAAAAAGACAAGGCAGCCATCATTTTGTGGATAAACAAAGAAGTAGGTCAACTTATGGAAAATAATTATTTTCAGGATAGCCTGTTCTAGGGTTTATAAATAGTCCTGTAGGGAAATGTATTCTTCCCCCTGACCCCCGGTCACAAACACACACACACACACACACACTTATCATGATGTCACTTGTCTATATTTGTTGAGAAGAATTTTCTGAAGGGATTATGAAGCCAGAGTGATGTCTCTGGTGCTAAAAGGACTCAGTGACACGTTAAGTTGCCATCAAGATAAGAACGCAAAACTCGCCTGCTTTACATTTTCTCTGGAATCTGTCACTGCTTATAAACAGGGATTACGATCTCTGATTTCAAGGGGCAGGAAGGCGAAACTACAATCTAATATAAGTAAAGACTTCCAATGGAATTGGAAAAGGCAGAGAAACTATAGTAATTTTTAAAAAGCTAACTCTTGTCCAAGGTATGCTTTTTAATGAAGAATTTATGGTGGACATTGGAATTTTGGCCCTAAGAAAACATAAAAGATGCAACTGGTCAATAGTATCCTAATCTGTTTAAACAGTCCTCACTAAAAGCCATTTCAAAAGTTCATGTGTTGGATTTTGAAATCATATTCCCACTCCAAGTGCCCAAGGTAATGTGCAGCTTAAAAAAAATACCTATCCTTAAAAAAAAGAATCAAAGTATAAAATACAGATCTAATAAGCTACAGTAAAGAGAAAAGAAATATCCCACTGAAATCAATAGTCATATTAGCAGCAGTAATTTCAGATGAGTACTCTCAGTAACCAATCCAGGCCCAACTTTACTGCACTACTATATAATGTTGCTACATAAAATATTCTTCTGATAGCCATTTCCTTCCCAGACAGCATTCTCATGAGGAAATAAATTGAAATAGGGAAAGAGTCAGAAGATGTGCTTAACGTGGTTGTGAGAGAAAGGAGGAGCAAAGTCAAGGGCAGAAGGAGGAAATGGCACTTTATCCTTCAAAAAATTATTGGAGGACATTCCGTGGCAGAGAAACAGATGCCGGGCTAATGTTACCCAGGGCTAGTTAGAACATCGACATGGCCTTAACTCACCAGCAGGGGTGAAATCTTTTGATGTATTTATTAATTTGAAAAAGAGACATAATTTCAAAAGAGATAATGTTGATAAATGGACAAAGGGAATTACTAAAGTTGTGCAATTTATGCTCAATATAACATTAATAAAAGATTGAACATACCAGACAAAGTACATTGAGTTATTTTTATGGTATGAAAAAGAATATTAATCTCTGAGCTTAGTGCCAAAGTATTGTTACTGGAGGAGGAGGAGGAGGAGGAGGAGGAGGAGGAGGAGGAGGAGGAGGAGGAGGAGGAGGAGGAGGATTCTCAAAGCCTAAAGAGCTAATATGATGTAATCAAGTATTCTAGGACAGGGGTAAACAATATAGTGGCAGCATCTGGACATACAGTACAAGGGAATTTTTCCTGGAAATGGGAGAAATTTAGAATGTTCATGTAATTTGTGTATATACCTGTCCATTTTTCTGTGTGCAGTTGGATAATATTTGGCATCACCTTTTTCATAAATGTGACAGCTTCAGATAATTTGTCATGAAAAAGCAGGAATATGAGAAGCTGCTTTAGCCTGGCCTTTCTAGTGTTGCATTGTCTGCACTAATTGATAGTAGTTCTCCAGGTTTCAGAATCAGGGTTTTCCAGGGATGAAATCTGGGACATTCTACATGCAAAGCAGAAGTTCTACTACAGAATTACAGTCCTTCCTTTCCAGTGAGTATTTTATACAGTATAGTAATGGAATCTTTTCAGTGCCAGTGAGGAAAATAGATAAACTTGGCCAGAGCTGAAGCTTTATTAGATCATTATTTAGCCACTTTGATCATCAGCTAACATACAAAAATTACTTTATTTTAAATTGCATCAGTGTCCTTGGAATGGTGTTTTTTTTCCTGGAATTGCAGATTTGAAAAAGTCCAATAGTATTGGAAAATATTATAAATATTGGCGAGAGATAGGCAGCAGGGCCATCCACAGGGCTGCTGCAAGGAATATTCTTGCTATCTGGCAGATAAAATGGCTCAGATTCACCCAGAGTTGGATTCCAACTGGACAGGTCCAGTTGAGGTTATGTGGAGTTAGTTTGATGCTATGACTCCTGAGGAAACGAACAGGGTTCTGCAGTCTGTTAGCTTGGCCACCTGCCTATTAGATCCTGGATAGTGAAAGCTGCCCGGGAGGTGACCTGTAGTTGGATCCATGTGGTGGTGTTGGTTTCTTGTCTGAGGTGGTGTTCCTGTCACCCTTGAAGGAGGCTGTGGTGTACCCTCTCCCCAAGAAGCCATTACTGGACCCAATGGTCCTGGACAATTACTGTCCAGTCTCCAACTTTCTCTTTTTAGGGAAGGTGGTAGAGGAGGTGATCAGGCTTCAGCTCCAGAGGAACCTGGAGGAAGCGGATTAACTGAACCTACTTCAGTTGGGTTTCAGGCCAGGGTTTAGTATGGAGACATCCTTGGTTGCACTTGTCAATGACATCCGGTAGAGCCAGGATGGGGGTGGTGTATACCATCAACCACGGTTTTCTTTTGGACCAGCTTCAGTGAATGGGGGAGGCACCATTTTGCTGTGGTTCTCCTGCTTCTCTGTGGCTGGTTTCACTCGGTGTTGACAGGTGGGAAGAGATCATGGCCACGGCTCCTTATTTGAGGGGTGATGAAGGGTTTAATGCTTTCTTCCCTTCTGTTTAACATCTACATGAAACCACTGGGTGAAGTCATCCATTGATTTGGAGTCAGGTGTCATCAGTGTGCCAATGATACCCAGTTATACATCTGAACATTGGGTCAGCTGAATGATGCTGTCGAAGTCCTAGACCAGTGACTGGAGGCTGTGCAGGCCTGGATGGAGAGGAACAGACTCAGACTCAATCCTGAACAGACTCAGTGGCTGTGCTTATTTGGGCCTCCTAGTTCTCAAGATATTCCATCATTAACTCTCAATGGGGTTGCATTGCACTTTCCCACTTCAGATTGGTGTGCAATCTGAGGGTCCTTGTTAAGTATGGAATGGATGTGTCAACCCACTAAGTAGACCAGATCAGGAAATAAAGTCCACAAGAAGACTAAAACTACTTTGATTGAGTCTGTATGGAGAGATGGATGGAATGCTTGTCAAATGTATAGATACCAGCTAGTTGGGATTGTTAATGCTCTAGAAGGCAGAAACAGAATTCAAGATTATTTGATAAGCTAAAGTAATAAGCTGTAAATTCGTTGACTTAAGAATATGAAAACAAATGTGGAGATATAGGTTGGGGAATGACTTGGTAATAATACTTCTGAAACCAATCTTAGATTGTAGTTGATCGCAAACTCAATATATGACCAATCATATATTTAGGTTGTATCAGTAGAAATGCTGATACCAGTTTCCAAATCAAAGGAAGTAATAATTCCACTGTATCCATGGTGCATTGGTTAAACCTCACCTCAAATATTGTGTCCTGCCCTGGGCATCAGATTTTAAATATTCAGGGAAACTAAAATTGGCCCATTGAGGGCACTGAGGATGATCGAGGGACTGGAAACTAATTCCTTTGAAGACAGAATTTATTTATTTATTTATTTATTTGTCCAACTTCTATCACCGCCCATCTCCCCCCACAAAGGGGACTCTTTGAAGGAATTCAATATGTTTTGCCTTGAGAAAAGATAGCTGGGGTCAGGGAGAGAGTACTTACTTACTTACTTACTTACTTACTTACTTACTTACTTGATTTACAGTATATGGCCACCCATCTTATGAAAGCATTGTTCAGGTACCAGAAAGGATACCACACAGAAGAAGGCCATGATTTGTTTCAAATAGTTTCAGAGGGCAAGACATGGAATAACATTTTGAAAGTTTGGGAAAATCTCATGAACAATAAGAACAATTCGATGGTAGAACCAATTTCCTAGGGGGGAGTGGGTTCCCTTCACTGGAGGTATTCAAGCAGAAGCTAGACGGTCATCTTTGGGGGATGCTTTAATTTGGATTCCTGCAATGAACAGAGGGCTGGACACAATGGCTTAAAGCAGGGGTGGGGAACCTTTTTTCTGCCAAGGGCCATTTGGATATTTATAACTGGGGACCGGGGTGGTGGTGGGCAGGGTTTCTGGGATTTCCGCGGACCAGGGGCGGAGTTTGCGGGCGGGAGCCAATCACAAGTACTGGGGGGCGGGATTTGTGGGCGGGAGCCAATTGCGTGGAAGGGGTGGGGTTTGCAGGCGGGAGCCCCGCGGGCCTTAGGCGGGAGCCCCGTGGGCTTTATACAGCCCGCAGGCCTGACGTTGCCCACCCCTGGCTTAAAGGCCACATCCTCCTTTTTGATTCTATGATTCTACTATGTTGCTTGAGCTACCAGGGGGAAGCCAGGATAGAAGTTTAAAAAGCAATAAATATAATCCACTTTAGTTTGTTATGTCTCCTAGCTGAATGTTGAATGATGTCCAAGGGACCATTAAAATTCATTGGATGAGAATGAAAGTATTTATTTATTCAAGAAAAACAACTTCAGCATGCTCAAAAGTGGCCTTCAAAAGTAGATATCTCCTACTGAAATCAGTAACCTGAGACTTTTCAAGGATGCATTTCTTTCCTTACTTAATCAATACAACTGTCCTCACTCCCACCAACAAATATGGGTGTGTGTATGCATGTGTCTGTGTATTCATATCCTACTAGAATATTGGAGGCAGTGCACAATGACCCTCAGAATTCCCATTAAAATTTCATAGACTCCATAACAGTTTAAATGCTCTCCATTGATTGTATTTCATTGATTAATCTGTTAGATGAACTTCCTTCCAATCCTTTTCAGAAATGTTTGTTAAGTTGCAGTTCTCAAGGCAGTTTCAAAAGGCTGATGATTAAGCTCTTTGAGATTCTGCATAAACAGCAACTGTCCATTGGTGCTTTCAACATTCAGACAACCACATTACCCTTAAGTTCACAGAACCCATGAATACTAATCTATTAAATGTATATCCATCAAACTGAATATATTGCTGGACTTGCTTTTATAGGAGATTCAGCTAGGAGGGAAGACTACAGGAATATTTGCTTTGTTACCGTTTCTCTCTCCTCACAATTATCCTGTGATACTGGTTAATTTAAAAAATAGGTTAGTGAAGAACACTCAGCAAACAGGATCTGAAAACTCTGTCCAATATATCACATTGGTTTTAATTAAAGACAATTTGATATGGCTTCCTTAATTCAAAAAATAAGAAGCAAAATATATATCTGATTAATGAAATCTGATTAATAAATAAAAATAAATAAAACACATTCCCAAAGCAGCTTTCATATTCCAAAAGACTGAAACATTAACAAAACCAACATACTACAAATGTAAGAACAACCCCTCCAAAATTTTAAAATCACTCACAGTCCTAACAGAAAACAATAATGGAGATTAGAATAAAACTCATTCAGAAAAAAGCTTGGGAAAAGTGAATGTTAGGAGTTTAAATGTACATATATTTTGTTAGTTGATTATTTATTTATTTTATTTATTTAATTTATCCCCGCCCATCTCCCCGAATAGGGGACTCTGGGCGGTTTACAGAATAACAAAGGTTAAAATCTATACATAAAATTACAATAAAACAATAAATAGATAGAATAAGTAAAAATTCAAAAGATGGTAAAATCAATGATCAGGAGCAAGACACTATGGGGCCAGCCACCCCCAGGAGGTACTATTACCTCCCTCGTCCCAGGCAAGGCGGCAGAGCCAGGTCTTAAGAGACTTCCGGAAGGTCAGGCGTGAGGGGGCCAGCCTCACCTCCGGGGGCAAGATGTTCCACAATGAGGGTGCTATCGCAGAGAAGGCTCGCCTCCTGGACCCCGCTAGATGGAATTCTCTTGTTGAAGGGGTCCGAAGCATGCCCTCTCTGCATGAGCGGGTGGGGCGGGTCGATGTTATCGGGATGAGACGGTCCCTCAGATACCCTGGCCCCATGCCATGTAGGGCTTAGTCAGCTGGCAAGATTTGCAGGCAATATATGATGAACAGGTTTCTCAACCTATTCACTTTCATAAATGATTAATTGGAATTTCAGATTAATGATGTTATGGACCAAACAAAATGATGTTATCTCTCACCAGATCCAACCAAGATGAAGAGTGAGAGCATGTCAGAATGGCCATGCTTGGTTACACATTATTGCTATGGTATGCATCTTGAACCCCAGCCAAAAGACTTGGGCATGGTTTCCTGAGTCTGCTAACAAACTCAGATTATATCAACTTGTAATTTTTTAAGTAATAGAAAGTGGAAGTTGCTAAATAAATGGCTGAAGAAAAAGTCATATTTGTTGTATTTAGTGTTAATTAAGGGTGGCGCGGTGGCGTAACGGTTAAGACTACTGACTGTCGAACGAAAGGACGGCAGGTTGGCAGGTCGAGACCTGGAAGCACAGTGTAACGGGGTGAGCTCCCGTTCTTGCCCAGCTCCTGCCAACCTAGCAGTTCGAAAGCACGTAAAAATGCAAGTAGATAAATAGGTACCACTCTGGTGGGAAGGTGACAGCGTTCCATGCGCCTCGGCCTTTAGTCATGCTGGCCACATGACCACGGAAGCGTCTACGGACAACGCTGGCTCCCTTGGCCGAGAATCGGAGATGAGCGCCCCCCGCCAAGCCGGATACGACTGGAAGGGGAAACCTTACCTTAGCTTACCCCGTGTTAATTAAACATAAATCAATTTTAATTTAATGTTTTGTCCTGCCCAATAATTTTTAAGTTATATCCTTGTATATTCTCAACCATGACCCATGCTCCAGAAAAAGTTGGATATTCCTGGATTATGAGGAAGGCTGATATAATGGCCATTTGGTCTAAAGACCTTAGAATGAAAGAAAAGTATGGTTCATGAAGCATAACACAGTGGCACATTGATGCACAATGCTTAGACTGCAACCCTGTCCAAGATTCAGCCTGGTCATGTGAGGGGGATAATATTTGAAAGCATAGGACTTGTTTGGATAGATGCTTCTACTTCTGTATACCCAAATATATGAGGAAGACCCCTCAGATCTCCATCCTCAATGCAGGATAGTCTAGGATTTACTGGGCAGGGTTGGAGATGCTGGAACAGAAGGTGTGCAAGCCATACATGCTTAGAGCCTTTGCATGTGGACCCGGAACCTCTCCATGAGCTCCCTGCTTTCACTGTGGGATGTGATAAACTCTGCTGCCCTGCATTTGCTGCTTGTCCACAATGAGGAAATGACTGGGTGGCCAGGATATTCTGCTGCCTGAGACAAAGGACAAAAGGTCTTCCCACACAAATACATGACACATGCATAAGATGACTGGACTGCCAGTTGAACCTCCTTTCAACACTGGCAGTGGGACAACATGCCTCCACTGCCCTTGATAGCGACATGCTAAATGGCACAGGGCAGACTGTATGACACACATAGCTCTCTTCTCCAATTAAGGGAACAACCCAGAGAAAAAGCCAGAAGGGAGACTACTTACATACATTCTCCCCACCCACCCCAGCATTTGTCACCTGAGGCAGCCACTTCATAGACTAATGGGCTGCCAGATCTGAACTACAAAATCCAGGTGACCACTAGATGGATACAGAACACACTAGCTCTTTACTGACATCTTCTGGCTGTCCAGATTGTTGCAGCCCCTATCTGATAGCCCTACTGGATAAGGTGTTGGACTAGCCCCAGGGAGACCCAGGTTCACATCCACCTTTAGCCATGGAAACTCCCTGGGTGACTTTGGCCTAGTTGGCAGCTCTTTTTCTCAGCCCACTCTACCTCATAGGTTGGTTGCTAGGGAGAAAAATGGGAGAGGACAGCACTATGTACATTGTCCTATGCTCCTGAATGAAAGTGGGATACAAATCTAACCAACCAACAAACAAACGAACACATACATACATACATACATAGCTAGTTTTATCATGAAAACTGTGAGGAATGCTGTTTTGCTTCCCTACTTCCCATATATCTGTTCGTTTCTTTTTAAAAGATTAACTCAGAGCCAAGGGATATCAGTATGTCTTTTTATATGAAGTGGAATATTAGCTCTGAGGAAACATGTGTGGATTGTCTCTTGGTGGAGCAGGGTTGACATTCTCAGCTGCTGCAAAGTGGCAGAGATTTGCCCAAAGTGACACGCTAGTCTGCTTCTCGGAAATCTCCTAGATCTGTTAGCACATTAATGAACCTTAAAGATGGAGACAGATGATGATTCAACTTCATGCTATTGGTGGATTAAGTATTCCTCAATTTGAGACAGCATTTATGCCCACAAGCATCACAAACATGACAAGAACCAAACATTGTGGAGAGAGGAACAGGAATGTAGGAGATGTCCTTTTAGAGTAAACATTTTGATTCACAAAACCAGATAATTTGAAAAAGAGGACTTGTAAACAGTTTGAGGGGGAAGGATGACTTTCGAACCAGCTATCAATCCATATCATGCCATTTGAATTTGATTTATATTAACAGGCTTTGGATCACACATACCACTTCAATTTGGAGACAGAACAGTTAAAAAATAAACTTAAGTACAGTTTTACTTACTCATTTCTTTTTAAATTTATATCCTGCCTTTCTCCCCATAATAGCACTCAAAGTATAACATCCAAATGAATATACTGTATTATAATTAAAGTAGGAGTGTGGTGGCTCAGTGGGTAAGACGCCAGGCTTGTTGATCGGAAGATTGCAAGTTTGGAGGTTCGAATCCCTAGTCCCGCGTGACGGAGTGAGCTCCCGCACTAGCCCCAGCTCTTGCCAACCTAGCAATTCGAAAGCATGAAAATGCAAGTAGATGAATAGGTACCACTTTGGTGGGTAGGTAACAGCGTTCCGCGCGCGTCATGCCGGCCACATGACCACGGAAGCGTCTTCGGACAACGCTGGCTCCTCGGCTAACAAACGGAGATGAGCACCGGCCCCTAGAGTCGGACACGACTGCACAAATGTGCAGGGGGAACCTTTACCTTTTTATCATTGTGCATATCTTTTTATTAACTAATCCCTGGAATCCTAGCAGATTATGGTGATCTACTTGTTGAATTAATTAATTAATTAATGAGGATGAGGATCCAAAGCTTTGGTTCTAGCATGGGCAGGCTCATTGTACCTGTTAGTGCCTCCTTAAAGAAGCTGAGACTTCTGGAGCTTGCATGATAGCTGCACATTCCCAGGAAAACACACATTTGGGTTAAGGAGATGGGAGGAGGGGGAGGGGGAGGGGAGGGGAGGGGAGGGGAGGGGGAGGAGGAGGAGGAGGAGGAGGAGGAGGAGGAGGAGGAGGAGGAGGAGGAGGAGGAGGAGGAGGAATGGGTTATATGACAGCTGCAGCAAGTGCAACCACCATTCTTCCGAATCCCTTTTTCCACTTCAGACCTGAATGGCTACACATTAACAACCATCAAAACACATAATCTGGCTCACATCTGCTCAGAGCAACTGTTTCTTCTTGCATCGGAACCTTGAAATAGAGATGAATCACTTAAAGTTACATCATTTTCTGTTGGCTTTTTAAAACAGGTAACCAAAAATTTTAGAAACTGTGTGTGTCTCTTTCTGCCATACCTGTAAGAATCCTTTTCTCTGAAGGTTATTGTAATATTGCTGCATTTCCTTTAGCTAATTAAACTAGTGTAAACTCAAGCACAAATGGGAGGGGTATAGTTTAGCATATCGTGCAAACCCAACCACTGTTTTAACATCTCCGGTGGAGGGAGATGGGCGGTGATAGAAGTTTGATAAATAAATAAATAAACAAACAAACAAACAAACAAACAAACAAACATGCTGTGTGAAACAGGCCACCACATGAAACCCTAGTATGGTCATACATCCGCATTCTGTTTTGCTAACTCAGTTCAGAGTTTAATGTCCCACATGGTTGGGACACCATTAAAAGCACATGAGCAGAGTTAGTTTTAAAAAAATAGTTATGAAGCACAGGCTGGAGGGAACAGCCCTAGATCCAGCCCTACTATTAGACAGCTACTTCACAAAAGGCAACACTGCTACTGTATATCTGGACTGCACAGATGCAGATGACCAGCAGGGGTCAGCAAAGAGTGGGGGCCTGTCTCACCTCTGGGGGTAACTTATTCCAGAGGGTGGGGGCCACGGCAGAGAAGGCCCTCCTCCTGGACCCTGCCAATCGACAGTCTCTCATGGACAGGGTCCGTAACATACCCTCTCTGCCTGACCGGGTGGGACGGGTCGATGTAACGGGGGTGAGGCGGACCCTCAGGTAACCTGCACCCATGCCATGTAGGGCTTTAAAGGTGATAACCAACACCTTGAATTGAACCCAGAAGCAAACTGGCACCCAATGCAGCTCACACAGCAAAGGTGTTATATGCGCCATCTTTGGGGCTCCTAAAACTGCTCGCGTGGCCGCATTCTGGACCAGCTGTAGCTTCCGGATACTCTTCAAGGGTAGCCCCATGTAGAGTGCATTGCAATAGTCTATGCAGGAGATGACTAGGGCATGAGTGACTGACTGGAGGGCCTCCCGATCCAGGGAGGGGCATAGCTGGCGCTCAACACGAAGTTGGGCAAAGGCTCCCCTGGCCACGGCTGCCACCTGCTCTTCAGGTTCTGCACTGGGTCTGTCTGGGGCAGTGCAACCCCATCCAGAACCAAAGATGGTAAATTTCTGGATACCAAGGAGTCCCCAAACCACAGCCACTCCATCTTACCAGGGTTCAGCTGAAGCCTGTTGTTCCCCATCCAGACCCCTACAGCCTCCAGGCACCGAGAGAGGGTGGTCACAGCATCACTTAGGTCACCCGGGATGGAGATTTATTGATTTATTGATTTATTGATTTATTGATTTATTGATTTATTGATTTATTGATTTATTGATTTATTGATTTATTGATTTATTGATTTATTGATTTTCTATCCCGCCTTTATTATTTGTATAAATAACTCAAGGCAGGGAACATACCTATTACTCCTCCCGCCTCCTATTTTCCCCACAACAACAACCCTGTGAGGTGAGTTGGGCTGAGAGAGAGTGACTTGGCCCAAGGTCACCCAGCCGGCTTTCATGCCTAATTATATATATTTGAGTATCATCAGCATATTGATGATACCTCATCCCATGGCGACGGATGATCTCACCCAGCGGTTTCATGTAGATGTTAAAAAGGAGCAGAGAGACTACCGAACCCTGTGGCACCCCACAAGGGAGGGGCCGCGGGCTGGATCTCTCGCTCCCTATCAACACCGATTGGGACTGGCCCTGGAGGAAGGAGGTGAGCCAGCGCAAAACCGCACCACCCACCCCCAACTCCCTGAGCCGACCCAAAAGGATACCATGGTCGATGGTATCAAAAGCCGCTGAGAGGTCAAGAAGAGCAAGGATGGATGCACTGCCCCCATCCCACTCCCGCCAGAGATCATCCAAAAGTGCGACCAAAGCTGTTTCCATCCCATATCTGGGCCTGAAACCCAACTGAAAAAGGGTCCAGATAATCCGCTTCATCCAGGATCCCCTGGAGCTGCAACGCCACCACTTTCTCAACTACCTTCTCTAAAAAGGGGAGGTGGGAGACTGGACAGAAATTGTCCAGCACAGTGGGATCCAGTGATGGTTTCTTGAGGAGGGGGTGCACCAGTGCCTCTTTAAAGGCAGCTGGAAACACTCCCTCCCCCGAGGATGAATTCACCATCGCCTGGACCCACCCACACGTCACCTCCTGAGCTGCCGTCACCAGCCAGGAGGGGCATGGATCTAGATAACAAGTGGTGGCATTCACAGTCCGGAGAACCCTGTCCACTTCCTCAGGCCCAACAGGGTCAAACTGTTTCCAGATAACCAGGGAAAGTACGCTCCCCAGGCATCTCCACATGCCATGCCTCACGCTTGGCATCCAACTTGGAACTGATAATTTCAGCCCAGAAGAGGACTCATTGATAACGCTGCCACTTGAATTAATCTCATGCAGGTTGCTATGAAACCATCAGGTAAACATAAACAACACTCAGGAAGAGAAAATTACAAGGCGAAGCTGTTGGTAGAACAGAGGACTTAATGGTCTGCCACGTTCTGCAAGAACATTGCCTTTGCAAGCATCCATTGTTGGTTAATACATTAGGTAATAACCAGCTCCATGGCTGGAAAACGTGGTGGCAAGATTGTCAGCTAATTCAGAGGGTATTGCTTCTGAGAACAGGACTTTATTTTATTTATTTATTTATGTTTCAATTTATATACCGCTCCATCTCCCCGCAAGGGAACTCTGGACTTAATTAAACATGCATTTCAAGTATTAAATTTCTATGCGCATGCATCAAAATATTAATGAAATTTCTTTATTTAATATATTTTCCAAGATTCTATTAAAACACTAACAAAAGCAATGTATTAAAACAATACTAATATGTTCATTAAAAGGGCAGTGGGGAGGGACTATTTATCTGATATTCATATAGGGAAGGCCTGGCTGAAGAAATAGATCTTCAACACCACCTAAAAGATATAGCAGCCAACTTCACCAGAATTTCAGGGAGGATAATATTCTAGAGCAATGTTTGTCAACTTTGGCAACTTTAAGATGTGTGGACTTCAGTTCCCAGAATTTCCCAGCATTTTTTATAACTGATACAATAATTATCATGTACCTATGTCAAAATGGAAGAGAGCCATCCCACCAATTCTCAGCTATCATAGTGGGAAGAGGCTATGGGACTCCTGAAAGGGGCCTGGAGCCTCATGAACTCCCTGGGATCACAGACGGCCTACCCAGATGTTTACACAGATGTCTGGGCAAGGTCTACATGACATGTGCAACATTGAGGAGCGGAGCTGGAGAGCACGGTCTCATTCTCCATGCCTACTGATTTTCAACACTGTCAATAATGCTTGAACAGAGCTCTGAAATCATCCAAACTAGAACTTTTGGTTCTTCTTTGTGAAATCCATAAATCCCTTATGTGTAAATAGCTTGTTCATAGCACCAGGCAGGAACAACGTGGAAGCAATCCAAAGAAACAATGAGTACTGGAAGATCAGAGTCCCTTATCTTCATCACATTCCATAATGTCAGAAGCCACTCATACTGAAATGAGATAAGTTCAACGAACACCCTTGTCATGGCATCAAGAATAAGAAAAGGATTAATATTTACATACAGCATGCAGCATTAAGATTATTGATGTTGATATACCCATGGGATATCATGTCTGCAGTTATCTGTCAACTTATTAAATACTTCCAGAGTTACAGCAATGCTTGCCAAATACTAAGGGTAGTTATATAGCACAATATGTCAAATACCATAATCAGATATGCTACTGAAACATCTAAAAAATGTGAAACAAAAGATATCAGCTATCTGGAGGTAAGTGTTGAATACTGAAGGTTTCTGGATGGATTGTTTTGCTTTAGCTCTCCTATGACCATGAGTTCATTTGAATGAAAATGAAAAACTTTTAAATAAATTACCTGCCTTTTAGGTTCTTCCTTATGGCTGAGTTAAAGTATTATCTAGGTAAAGGTTTTCCCCTGCACAGTCGTGTCCGACTCTAGGGGGTGGTGCTCATCTCCGTTTCTTAGCCGAAGAGCCAGCGTTGTCCGAAGACGCTTCCACGGTCATGTGGCCAGCATGATGCGCACAGAACGCTGTTACCATCCCACCGAAGTGGTACCTATTTATCTACTTGCATTTGCATGCTTTCATATTGCTAGGTTGGCAAGAGCTGGGGCGAGTGCGGGAGCTCACTCTGTCACGCGGCGCTCGGGTCTCAAACCGCCGACCTTCCGATCAACAAGCCTGGCATCTTAACCACTGAGCCATCACGCCCCCTAACCATCAGTCTTTAACCAGAAGAAAATTATGCTAGCATGAATTGGGTTGTCCCCATTGCCAGTCCCTACTCTTTCACAGTAACAGTGCTGGTGAAGGGAGCTGACCTTAATTCCAAGTTAAGGAAAGTAGTGGATTGTTTCCCTCTTACCAAGCATCACCTGCTGTTGGGGAAGGGGATACTCTTCTCTCTAATGGAGGGTTGGACAAGTGTAGATGGGTACCTGGGACAGAGAATTAGCCACCTTTCAAGTTGCGTGAGTAACAGGTTGCAGGTGCTAATAGGGGGAGCATCCGGTGAAGTGGGACACAATACTCCAATGCTCCTACTTGATCTACCTGACTCAACCCTGACTGCTCATTGGAAGGACAGATACTGAAGCTGAAGCTCAAATACTTTGGCCACCTAATGCGAAGAGAGGACTCACTGGAAAAGACCCTGATGCTGGGAAAGACTGAAGGCAAAAGGAGAAGGGGACGGCAGAGGATGAGATGGTTAGATAGCATCACTGATGTAATGAACATGAATTTGAGTAAACTCCGGGAAGGCCTGGCGTGCTATGGTCCATGGAGTCACGAAGAGTCGGACACGACTTAACGACTGAACAACAACAACCTATGGTTGTTGTGGGTTTTCCGGGCAACAACCTACTTGATCTAAGCCCTGCCTATTACCTCTCATACATGGGTGTGATGGCATGTTCAGAACCTAAATGAGATTCTCATTCTTCTCTTACTAATCAAAAGAACCACAACTTTCTCAGTACACACAACGGCTGGGGTTAAGAGGCTGAGAAAGTTCCCCTTTGGCAGGCTGGGAGATAAGATGGCTTCTGAAAATGAAAACAAATCACTTATTGTAATCTCTAACCATTCCAATAAATCTCGTTAAAGAAGCTTCTGTGAGAATCTTGCTTTAGGGTACAATTGGCTATCAAGAATTGACAATGGATATAGTGCTCTTCTGAAAGAATGCCAAATTCGTGTTGAAAGTAGCTTGGCTGACAAGTAACAGCTGGGGGGAGGATGCGGGTGCAGGAGGGAGCAAATGATAACAGGAGATTTCCATCCCTCATTAGTAGTGCAAGGGATGGGCATCACTGGCAGCAAGTGACTAATACATCTAGTTCTTAACATGGAAGTTGCCAGAAAATAGAGAGGGAGAATACATGTATTAGAACAGACAAATACATAACTGGGATTCGCCTACTTGCAATAACAATCATCCCCATGATGCCTAGTGCCACCAATGCCAGAATGAAATAACTGAACCCATTACCCCTCACCAACAAAGGGATATACAGTAAGTAATGAAGGTGCATGGCACAAGGGGCTGTAGAAACTGCAGCAGCATTAGTCTGGCTCCCAGGAACATTGCCTGGTTAGGGTAAGAGTTCTAGTTTTGTGAGAGACTGCAGACATGTTGTTGTTGTTGTTCAGTCATTTAGTCGAGTCCGACTCTTCGTGACCTCATGGACCATAGCACGCCAGGCCTTCCTGTCCTCTACTGCCTCCCGGAGTTTACTCAAATTCATGTTCATTACATCGGTGATGCTATCTAACCATCTCATCCTCTGCCATCCCCTTCTCCTTTTGCCTTCAGTATGCAGACATATAGACATAGTAAAAACAGTAAAAAGTGCAACCACACAAAACATCAGCAGGAGCATGGAAGAATTTGTAAAATGTGCAGTGGTGACAGAACACCTAGCCGGCAGACCTCAGCTCTCTTTCCTGGTTTAAGTTAATGTTTCAAATGCTTCTCTGCAGCACACAGGACTAGCAGTCTATCAAGACAGCACTGAACGTCTGTTTATCAGGAACCTGCATAAGGCCTGGAAAATACGATGGAAAGTGCCGGTCAAGGATTTTGCAGCAATTGCCTCTGGTGCAGGCTCAGCTGCCTTTCCTCTGACCGTTCCCTTGCTTGCGTCTTTTTGCCGTCTCCCAAGGTCATGCCCACATGCCATTACAATGGATGCCCTCACCCATGTAGATGTTAAACAGGAGGGGAGAGGGTGTTCAACCCTGTGGCACCCCACAAAGGAGGGGACTGAGGAGTTTTCTGCAGTTGTACTTTTTAGTCTTTATATTATTTTTATCATCTCTGAGGACTGGACCTTGGGGCACCCTCAATATCTCAGTCCAGTTTGATGAGAAACCACTGATAAGCACTCTTTAAGTATGACTTTTAAGCCAGCTACTGTATGCATCCACTTAATTGGCATGCCACCCAGTGCATACTTAAGTAGTGGGGGTTTTCAAATTGTTCAAAATAATGAACACTTAGGAGTGTGTACCCAGCTTTTACTTTCTGAACCATTTAAGCAGGTGCACCTTTTTTCAGGCTAGAAAAAATTAGGAAGCTGCTGCTGACTGTCTCCACATACCCCTGCATATACAGGCACTTCATGTTTGAGTATGTAGCTTTAATATCCCTTGAAATCAAGAACGCCAACATTACATGATCGCATCTCCCAAGGTTGCTACTTCCACTTCCTTGATTAAGTCCTTCCTACTGGTTAGTATCAAGTTAAGACAAGCTGATTCTCATGTGCTGGCCCTCACCTTCTGAAGGAGCAAATTGTCACCAAGATAGCTTAGAAGGACTATGCTTCTAAGAGCATGGCAGAGTTGGAAGATGGTGGGATAATTAAACTTTCCCATCACTACTCCTTCAGGCCTCTTTGAAAAATATCCGGTTTGATTTTGGAAGGCATCATCTACATCTTCCCCTTGCCTGGGCAAGCAGTAGTGGACACCAACAACAATAATAATGCATTTTTTCATTCCTCCACTTGCCCGGCTGCTTTCTACAGTTTTGCCAAGTTCATTTACTTGGATTTCTGAGCAGGTGTGGATACCTCTAACATATAATGCAACTTCTCCGCCCTTTCTATTGCTTCTGTTCCTTTTTGAACAAATTGTATCCCTTAGCTGCTATATTCCAATCATGAGAGTCATTCCCTCAGGTCTCCATTATAGCTATAAAACCATATTTGCTTTCCTGTGCTAAGAGTTCAAGCTAATTTTGTTTATTTCCCACACTTTGTGAATTCATGTATAGATGATGAAGACTATGAATTTTATGAGAGAATGTTCTTTCTGATTTTTCACTGAGTGGTTTAATAGGTCCCATTACAGCAATATTCTCACGTACTTCTACAGCATGTACATTTTCATATGAGATCCTTACTTCAGGGTTTTCTCCTCTAATCCTCACAGGATTTAGTTTTAAGGCTTCTCAGTCAAGCTCACTGTGCTTTAGCCAAACACATTTTTATCAGTCTTCGTGAGATGCAACCAATCTTGTCCTTGTAGTCCATCATGCAAATATTCAGATCATGATTGGAGAAACCAGATCTCTCTCACCCACACCGTTTTCAGCCATTTCCTTCCATTCTTTTTTCTCTCTTCTTCCTTCTGAAGTCTTAGACCTGTGTCTTCTGCCAGGCCGGACAGCTATATCAGAGTTTCACCAGTGCAGAACACCTTCTATGTCCCTTGCTTTTGACTATCACTCTAAATAATAAAAGTATCAAGCTCCAATCACATGAAAAACCAGAATAAACTATTTATTATTTTAAAGCAGCTTTTTCCAACTTGGCACCCTTCTGGTGTGTTAGGACAGCAACTGCAGGAATTCCCAATGCAAACACAACCTGGCTGGGGAAGAATGCTTCAAAGTAAAATTAATTGTGTCTTGCAGAGTCCTGCTGTGAAGACAACATCAATATTTGTGGCTTCTGGGCTTTCCACAGTGGATTGGAGTTGCCTGCAAATAACAATAAAACCCATGACTTGTTTCTTATGTATTCTGCGTTTTCCTTCCCATCTGCCTCCATCAACCCTGTTAAAGGAACTGTCTCACAAGGACCCCTGCTGAGAAAATGATTCCAGAATTGTCAGTACTTCCAAAGCTTGTGACCTGCTAAAAAATGTTCACACACAGAACTGCAGCAGGAAATCGTGACAAATTGCTTAGCAATTTTGGTTTACAGCAGTACCCTGGGAAGAGAAATCTGTATATAGAAATGTATGGTTGAAGATCAGTGGGGAAAGTCAAGCTTCCTGTCCACTGTACTTTGCTAGCAACCAGTCCAGCTAGTTGGAGATGGGGGGGGGAGAGGGATTATCGTTCCAGTCTGTAGGTTAATACATAATGTACAAGTATCAAGGATGTAATTAATAAACAAGTTTGAAATTATATAAAATCAGGTTAATAAACATAAAATAACATTTGTTGCAAGAATAAAATCATCTTCACTTAATGACTACTAATGACACTATGGAGGTATGTATGTATGTATGTATGTATACACACACACACACACACACACACACACATACCATACACACACACGCATATACATACATACAGGTAGTCCTTGTTTAGTGACTGCCTTGTTTAGCAACCATTCACAGTTATAATGGTGATGAAAAAGTAACTTTGCAATCAATCCTCACATTTACGACCTTCACAGGTCTGTAAAGTGAAGGAAAGCTGAAGTAAGATTGTAAGCACAGTTGCGGTTTCACTTAGCAACCACTTTGCTTAACGACAGAGTTGCAGGTCCCAATTGTGGTCGCTAAATGAGGACCACCTGTATATACACACACTCACAGAGCAGCATCTGCAGCAACAGTCACTGACTTCAAAATGGCAGGGGCAACCAGGTGATAGAAGCCCCACCCCCTTTTTTACGTGCATGCAATGCATGTGACACACATTAAAAAAGGGGTGGGGTTTTGATTGCCTGCTATTTTGAAGCAGTGATCATTGCTGCCAATGCTCTTGTAAGTATGTATGTGTGTAAAATCCCAACCTTACTTATAAGATCAATAGTGTATACCACTTGGAGGCACCTGATTCTATCCATCTACAAAGTCAAGCTATCCAGTGTGGCTTCTACTAATTTTTTTTTAAAACCACGTTAGATGGAGGTAGGTGGATGAAAGAAGTTAAACTAATGGATTCTGCATATGATGATAAAAAACGGAGGAGCTAAGTGGGGTTTGTAAATGTAGATCAGTAACATAATTTCCCTTACAAGATTTTTATTTTCCCCAAGAACTTTTTCTTTTTCTTTTGTTTTCTACTCTATCATGTCAGCAGATAGAAAACACAGTGGCAAGAGACTCAGGGGCATTGGGGGGTGGGTCAAAAAAGATGGTGGCCTCTTTCTTCCATGCATTGAGGCAGATAGAAAGGGGAAGGACTTTGATCATGGCCACCATTTTTACTTATTTATTTATTTATTTATTTATCTTATTTATACCCCGCCTATCCCCTCCCTAATGGAGGACTCTAGGCGGCTTACAACATCATTGCATATTTAATTATACATCCATATATCCATATATATTACAGTGCCCGCGCGATTAGGGAGGGGGTGAGGGAACCGGCTCTTCTTTCCAGGCATCGGAACTACAAGCCCCAGAATGCCTCGCTTTCGGAGCCGGCTGCTGACATCCCGGTAGTTGTTAATTGGGATCCGTCGTCCTCTGCCGCCGTCCTCAGCCGCCATCCACGGGCTTCTCCAGATCTTCGTCTTCGGTTCCGAGGGCGACTCCCCGACAGGATGCCAGCATATTGCCCCACGTGAGTGGTACCCATTTATCTACTTGCTATTTAGCTTTCAAATCGCTGGGTTGGCAGAAAGCTAGGGCTAGTGACGAGAGCTCACCTCGCCACGCAGATCCGAACTGCCGACCTTATGGTCGGCAGACTAACAGCTCAGCGGTTTAACCCGCTGAGCTACCGCGCCCCTTATACTTCTTTGTCCTGCCCCTGATGCCCTGGCAGGAGTGTGAGTCGATTCCTGAGAAAGGAGACAGAGGCAGAAGGTTTAAGGTGGGGAAAACAAGGATTTCCCTAAACTCAAGCTAATGATGTGCGGGCTTTGTATTAGCACAAGTAGTATTCTTGCTACAGGTGCATTTGGGCTTTGTGAGATGTGTTTATTTCTCTCCTTGTTGTTGTCTTTTAGAGTAGTGTTTCTCAGCCTCAGCAACTTTAAGATGTGTGGACTTCCACTCCCAGAATTCCCCAGCCAGCATGCTGGCTGGGGAATTCTGGGAGTGGAAGTCCACACATCTTAAAGTTGCTGAGGCTGAGAAACACTGCTTTAGAGCTTCGGTTTCACTAAAGAATTGCTAGTGGTTGGTGTCACTTTCCAAAGGAAGGGTAAATTATTCTCTGTCGGCTATAAATTGTTTGCAAGAAGAGAACAAGCATTTACTGAGGCTAGAGGAATGCTGGCTAGGGCCGTTACAGCTCTTTGACTGTGAAGGTACTACTTGCTTACTTGGGAACACATATATCATCATCATTGGCGATCACTCGTAGCCGAGTAAGATTGTCTTCCAAAGGTAAAATTTTAACAGTGGATCCGTAAGTGGCTATAAAGGCCAATTCTGGATCCGCACAACCTCCCACAATGAGGGCATAGGTTTCCGGGTGGGAGACGGTCATGATGAGGGTTTGCCTGACGTGCCTTCCTTTTAGCTCTTTTCTCCCATATATACAACACATATAGTTGGGTAACTGATCTTCATGTCCCAGCCATGTAACCTGGATACATAAAAATATAAATGATTATGATTGTAACTTGGTATTTAATGTTCAGGTTAAATCTTGCTGAATGCCACTTGCAAATCAATTGATTTATGTTCAGTTTAGCCATTAAAGGAATACAGATACTGAAACTTTAATGACAATTTTAGGCTATACCACTCCCGCATAATATTGCCTGAAGGACAATTATTAATGGAGCCTAACACTGAAAAAGTGTTAGATGCAGTCAGCCCAAGTGGCCTTTATAGTTGCTTGGGAGCTGTAAATGAACATGTCACTCGTTGTGGTTTAATAGTCCAACAATAATTATGGGAATCCAAAGATTGGAAGTTGGCATCAACATGCCCCCTCCCATACATTTGAATGACTTAATAGATCAAGAAGTGTTTTATCATTTGGGCATCATAAAATAATGTGATTTCAAAATGGATTTTTCGCCACGTGACTATGTATTGTCCATGACCGTAAAATATATGTCCTATAAAGAGCACTTGCCTATTCATCGTTACAGATATTCATCTACCATTACAAGAAGGGTAGAACGAGGGCCAGCTTCTATCAATACTTAAAATATCTCTATGCCCCAGTAATCTCTACCCAGAGCTACCACCTGTCTCCTGACATTCATGTGCCCTTCACACTAGATCTCTTATTTGCAATGAAGACCTTCACAAATTCAAAATGCACCCTTCGTTTCTTGCACCTAATTATGGCAGACATGTGCCCTGGTAACATCTTTTTCTCAGCTGAATCCCCATGACTTGTCTCCATCTCATCCCCAGCCTGTGAGTGAGATGCATTTAAGCCACCCTTAGCTCTACTGATGTTAAAGTACTATTTTCTCTTTATTTCAATGCCTTCCAACAGCAGCCTCAAGGTATGCAATTATTTTGATCCCTTGACTGAAAGAAAGACAAAGGCAGCAGAGGGATCGGCTACAGGGATGCTTCAATTCATGCCAGTGAAGTTTTCTGATGACTTAAGAGAGAGAGAGAGCATTTCAACTCAGCAGTAGGAAAAGCCTCTTTATAATAGCACTATAATGTAGGATAGTATTAGTCTTCCCATATTATAATTGGAACCAGGTACTGTAAGGTTGACATTGAGACACTCTGTTATCCCTTTCCTAAAGATACCAAAGATACTGGTGCTATTCATTCCAGACTGATCAGCTAGGCAGATCAGGCTGATGAAAGTTAGTACATCAGAGAGCCAGTTTGGTCTAGTGGTTAAGGCAATGGGCTAGAAACCAGGAGACTGAGAGTTCTAGTCCCGCCTTAGGCATGAAAGCCGGCTGGGTGACCTTGGGCCAGTCCCTCTCTCTCAGCCCAACTCACCTCACAGGGTTGTTGTTGTGGGGCAAATAGGAGGAAGGAGTATTAGGTATGTTCGCCACCTTGAGTTATTTATAAAAAATAATAAAGGTGGGATAGAAAATAAATAAATATAAATAAATATAAACAAACAAACAAATAAATTTCAGGCTCAAATCCACCCACTGAGGAATGTGGGGGCATTTTGTGTTCCAGTTCAGACCTCTCATATTTGAATTCCAACTCAGGCAACAAAATGCCTTGAGCTCATCTCGTGTGCTTAACATGATGATGCTTCACTACCCTAGCTCATGATTAGTTAACTCTCAGTTACATTTATGTAATACCCCCCCTTCGTGCAAGAAAGAAACTTTGAAAACACCCACTAAGACTCTGCTCACATGTAAAGTTTCTTACTAAGTTCACAACTTCCTTGACTCATATTTCACTGACCCAATTACTCTTTATATCATGTTCTTCAGATTCTGTGGTCTGCATCTCAGTATTTCTAGCCATTGGGAATGCTGGTTGGGAAACTTGAGAATTGCAATCCCAATGCATTTGGAAATTGATCTATCCAGCATCAAGCAAGAAGTAGCTACTACTACTCCTGTCCACCATGGCTCAAGAAATAGATTGTCATGTATGATGAGAGCAGCAAGGCTACCTTACAATGACGATGACTTTAACTTATAAGATTTTCAACTAAATCATTAAGCTTTTATTTTAACATCTCTATTATTTTAGAATGAGAATTATTGTCCTCCTTGGAGCCCATTTGGACAGCAAGTGTGTCTGAAATCTTGGCAGGCTTTAGGATCCAGGTAGACTAAACCAGGATATCTGTTTCCCGCCTTGAAAGCTGCCATCCACATTTGCGTATTACTAAATAAGTGATCCTGAATACTTCCAGGGAAGATATGGCGGACTGAAGACCACGGTGGAATAAAGAGCCGGCAAGTAGACTGGCTCTTTGATAATTCTTCTCTGGGCAAGGAGAGGACTTGAGATCATCCACAAGTGTTCCAGACAGCTGCTCCTCGTGAGGAGACTGCAAGCCAAACTTGTCGTTCCAAAGATCTCGAATAGCCCTAGAATAGTAAATATGGAATTTCCGAAAGTGATTAGAAAGTGAGGTTAGTGAACTCAGTGGCCTTTAAAAAGGCTCTGTCACGGTTGTAAGCATAATGGCTGATCCCGTCATCTTCTGGTTCTCAGACCCACGGGAGACCACTGTCCTGTGGTTTCCTTGCGAGAAGCAGCCATCCGGAGCACATGTGGGTGGTCTCCCGTCCTCTCCTTGTTCGGAGAGGTTGCTAAGAACCAGTCTACTCATCAGTTCTACAGTCTTTGCCGTGGTCATCATCTCTGTCTTTGTTGAAGATGTGTTTAGTTCATCATGCCTCCCCCAGAAGTCCCATTACTGCAATCATTTGTGATGAAGGAAGAGGGATACCCTCCTCACGACAGCTCTCCCAGCAGCTTCATTTCCACTGGAGCATTCTCACCAATAAAAAATCAGCTGTTTCTTCAGTGCTATTTTTATTATTTCAGGGTTACTTAGAGGGATAGACCCAGATTTTCAGCCAATCAGAGATTCTATCATGAATGGGGTTCCACCATGATGATCCATAACAAATTAGCTTTTCCTAGAATGTCATGGATGCAAAGCAAATTAAATATGATTCATTTTATTTCTACAGGCGAAGCCTTTTTATATAATCCCTTAAAAATCCCTTAAATTCTTTTTTTAAAGGCTGCTGCATCTGCTTGGATTGAATGAGTACTCTTGATTCCACTGTTAAAAATAATTCTTGTTAGGTTTCCTCACTTGCAATCTCACAATTAGTGCATTCTCAGTCCTTCCACTTTTACTGGTGCCACTTGGCATTTATAGATCAGCTGTCTGCCAACAAAAAGCAAGTATTTAAAGCACGAGATATTAGCGAGTTAAGTTTTGCACATTTTTGTAATGGTAGCAATGGGCAGGGAAATAGCCCAGATTCTCTTTGATCCTGCTAATGTTTAATCAGAACAGTTGCTAGAGAAATCTTTCATCCCTTCTAATAAATTTCAAGCCAAACTTCATCCAGTTTGGTCTAGTGGTTAAGGTGCTGGGCTAGAAACCAGGAGACTGTGAGTTCTAGCCCCGCCTTAGGCATGAAAGCCAGCTGGGTGACCTTGGGCCCATCGCTCTCTCTCAACCCTAGGAAGGAGCCAATGGCAAACCAGGAGCCTGAGAGTTCTAGTCCCGCCTTAGGCATGAAAGCCGGCTGGGTGACTTTGGGCCAGTCCCTGTCTCTCAGCCCTAGGAAGGAGCCAATGGGAAACCAGGAGCCTGAGAGTTCTAGTCCCGCCTTAGGCATGAAAGCCGGCTTGGTGACCTTGGGCCAATCGCTGTCTCTCAGCCCTAGGAAGGAGCCAATGGGAAACCAGGAGCCTGAGAGTTCTAGTCCCGCCTTAGGCATGAAAGCCGGCTGGGTGACCTTGGGCCAATCGCTGTCTCTCAACCCTAGGAAGGAGCCAATGGCAAACCAGGAGACTGAGAGTTCTAGTCCCGCCTTAGGCATGAAAGCCGGCTGGGTGACTTTGGGCCAGTCACTCTCTCTCAGCCCAACGCACCTCACAGGGTTGTTGTTGTGGGGGAAAGAGGAGGAGGAAGGTGTATTAGCTATGTTGGCCACCTTGAGTTATTTATAAAAATAATAAAGGCGAGATAGAAAATAAATAAATAAATAAATAAATAAATAAATAAATAAATAAATAAATAAAATCCATATGCTTCTATGGTTAGAGTGCAATCTATCCAACTGTATCAAAGTATGTTGGAAGGTATCCTACAAGTGATATAACATGAGCTGCTTTGGGTGCCAGTTTGCTTCCGGGTCCAATTCAAGGTGTTGGTTATTACCTTTAAAGCTCTACATGGCTTGGGGCCAGGTTATCTGAGGGACCGCCTCATCCCCATTACATCGTCCCGTCCCACCCGATCTTGCAGAGAGGGCATGCTGCGGACCCCCTCTATGAAAGAATTCCATCTAGCAGGGTCTCAGAGGCGAGCCTTCTCTGCAGCGGCGCCTGCCCTATGGAACACCCTCCCCTCAGATATAAGACAGGCCCCTTCACTCCTGGACTTCAGGAAAAAATTAAAAACTTGGCTCTGTGATCTCACCTGGGGCAAGAAGGAAAGTGGTCACGCTTGGGGATGGCTGATTTCTTAGAGCCGCCTTAAATATTTTAAATATTTTAAATTTTTAGCGTCACTGTAAGAACCACCGGCCATTTGGATTTTATTGTATTTATATTGTATTTATATTTTTATTGTTGTGTTTCTTGTATTTTAATGATGTTGTTTGGTTGTGAACCGCCCAGAGTCCCTCCTTGGGGGGAGATGGGCGATCATAGAAATTTAATTAATAATATAATAATATAATATAATATAATAATATAATATAATATAATATAATATAATATAATATAATATAATATAATATAATATAATATAATATAATATATTGGACCCAGTGAGGTTTCAGAAGGAGCTGGGGGTTATTCCCGAGGACTTGCTTCACGGTCCAGTGGAGGTCCTGGCTGCAGCCTGGAACAAGGCAGCAGCTGGAGCCCTGGACAAGATCGCGCCTATGCGACCCCTCCGGCCCTGTTCGGCCCGTCACTCTCCGTGGTTTACGGAGGAGTTGAGGGCTTTGAAGAGGGTTAAGAGACGTCTAGAGCGCCGCTGGAGAAAGACGAAGACGGAATCTGACCGAACACAATCTAGAGCCGCTGTTAAGGCCTACCTTGTGGCGGTAAGAGCGGCGAAACGTGACTATTTCTCCGCTCTTATTGCATCCGCAGAATGCCGTCCGACGGCCCTGTTTAAGATTACAAGATCGCTTTTGGGTCGGGAACAAGGGGAGACCCATCTACAGGGCCAATCGGAAGAGTTTTCTGAGCATCTGCAGGACAAAATCGCTCAGATTCATTCCAAGTTGGACTCCAAGCGTGAGACAAGATCTGGGGAGATGCCAGAGGCTCGTACTTACCATGTTATCTGGGAGCAGTTTGATCCTGTTGGGCCTGATGAAGTAGACAGGATCCTTGGGATTGTAAATGCCACCACATGTCAACTTGACCCATGTCCCTCCTGGCTGGTGAAATCAGCTAGAGAGGTGACATGTGGCTGGGTCCTGGCGATTATAAATTCGTCCTTGAGTGAGGGGGTGTTCCCGGCTGCCTTTAAGGAGGCGCTGGTGCACCCCCTCCTCAAGAAACCATCTTTGGACCCTACTATTCTGGGCAATTTTCGCCCAGTCTCCTACCTTCCCTTTTTGGGAAAGATGGTTGAGAAGGTGGTGGCATTGCAACTCCAGAGGATTCTGGAGGAAACGGATTATCTGGACCCTTTTCAGTCAGGTTTCAGGCCAGGATATGGGACAGAGACTGCATTGGTCGCGCTTATGGATGATCTCTGGCGAGGGCGGGATAGAGCGAGTGCGTCCATCCTGGCTCTCTTAGATCTCTCAGCGGCTTTTGATACCGTCGACCATGGTATACTCTTGGGGCGGCTCAGGGAGTTGGGGGCGGGCGGCGTGGTTTTGCGCTGGTTCGCCTCCTTCCTCCAGGGCCGTTCCCAGTCGGTGTTGATAGGAGAGGAGAGAGCTGACCCGCGACCCCTGTCTTGTGGGGTGCCGCAGGGATCGGTTCTCTCTCCTCTCCTGTTCAACATCTACATGAAGCCTCTGGGCGAGATCATCCGTCACCACGGGATGAGGTATCACCAATATGCTGATGATACCCAGTTATACATCTCCATCCCGGGTGAAGTAGGTGATGCGGTCGATGCCCTATCTCAGTGTCTGGAGGCTGTAAAGGTCTGGATGGGGAACAACAGGCTTCAACTGAACCCTGGTAAGACGGAGTGGCTGTGGATTGATGGCCCCCTTAGATCCGGGAAGTTGTCATCTTTGGTTCTGGGTGGGGTTGCACTACCTCACTCGGATCCAGTGCGGAATCTGGGGGTTCTCCTGGACTCGCGACTCTTGCTCGAAGAGCAGGTGGCAGTCGTGGCCAGGAGGGCCTTTGCACAACTTCGAGTTGTGCGCCAGTTACGCCCTTTCCTGGATCAGGAGGCCCTCCGAACAGTCACTCATGCCCTTGTCATCTCCCGCATAGACTACTGTAATGCGCTCTACATGGGGCTACCCCTGAAGAGTATCCGGAAGCTTCAGCTGGTACAGAATGCGGCGGCGCGAGCAGTTACGGGTGCCATAAGATCGGCACATGTAACACCTCTACTACGCAAGCTGCATTGGTTGCCAGTTTGCTTCCGGGTCCAATTCAAGGTGTTGGTGATTACCTTTAAAGCCCTATATGGCATAGGGCCAGGGTACCTGAGGGACCGTCTCATCCCGATAATGTCAGCCCGCCCCACCCATGCGTGCAGAGAGGGCATGCTTCGGACCCCCTCAACAAGAGAATTCCATCTAGCGGGGTCCAGGAGGCATGCCTTCTCTGCGACAGCGCCCGCCTTATGGAACATCTTGCCCCCGGAGGTGAGACTGGCCCCTTCACTCCTGGCCTTTTGGAAGGCCCTTAAGACCTGGCTCTGCCGCCTGGCCTGGGACAACGGAGGTGGTAGTGCCTCCTGGGGTTGGCTGGCCCCGTAGCAATATGACCTGTGCTACGGTCCCCAATCCATCTTGGATTTTATTTTATTTTATTTTATATTTGGATATACTTTTATACATTTCCTATCTTGTATGGTTTTAAATATTTTAAATTTTTAAGTTTTAATTATTGTAACCCGCCCAGAGTCCTTTGTATGGGAGATGGGCGGGGAATAAATTAAATAAATAAATAAATAAATAAATAAATAATAATAATATAATATAATACTGTATTTGTAAGATTGGAGATGTTTGCTGAATCATATCTAGACTCCATTGTTCTGTTGCCCTTTATAATCAGCAAAATATTACTGGAACAGAATGCACATTCTACCAATTCTGCTTGTCTCTAGAATGTATTATTTAGAGATGCTGCTTCTGAATTTCAAGGTTATATTTTCTTACCATTGCCGAGAGCTATTGAGAGACCTATCTGCCTTGAATGTGCTTAATCCATTGTTTATTGATTTTATTAACAAGAGGGTCACTCCACATTTCCATCAGCCTGAAGGGAACTTTAAAAAACTTCTGCAACAACTTCAGTTAACATCGTAGAGTTACCACATGCAACTGCATTTTTATTTAAACAAGCTTCTTCAGAACCCGTCATGAATGAAAGAGGGGGTGTCTTATGCTAACTGAAGGTGCTTCCAGGCAGAAGTAACGTTACCAATGTGCAGCAGGCGGTCTTTTTCACTTTAAGAGATGACCTTTGGAAAGAAGAAGAAGGTTGGGAGAAAGATTATAAATCAAAGAAGATAAGCTCCAGACAAATAGCAGATGACAAGACTTCCTGCCTAACCATGTGTACAAATTAAGTCACTCCCCTAGCTGGCTGGGGAATTCTGGTAGTTGAAGTCCTCATATCTTAAAGTTGCCAAGGTTGCAAAACACTGATCTGTAGTAATATTCCCAACCTGATGTCTTTCAGAGACCCATTTCCCTAATCCGCACAGAATTGTAGACTAATTTGCCCCCAAAGATTCTTAGAACCAATTTGCACATTCAGAATGGTTGCATGGGTCAGTTTTTACTCAGCATCAAACCTTCTGACTTTATTTTATTTTTATATGTACATATACACAAACACAGATATGCCCATACACAATATGGAGATTTATTTATGTATTTATTTATTTGATTTCTAGCACACCTTTCCTAGAGGAACTCAAGGTGACCATAGGGTATGGTCAAAAATCAGGATGCACCACAAAAAACAGGCTAAGCTTTGATCACACTGTCATGGCAACTATCTTGATTTTTTTTTTACCTCACCCTGTGGATGCCCTGCCGTTATGTGGCATTGCATATTTGAATCTCATCCACAGAAAAGGAGACCTCCCTTTGATCTTAGCCAAAAGGCTGAGATCTCCCAATCTAATTGCCATTGTCTGCTAACAATATTGTGGGTATTACTGATAATTATCAAGTACAAGACGCCAGGCTTGTCGACCGCAAGTTCGGAAGTTCGAATCCCTAGCACCACGTGACGGAGTGAGCTCCTGCACTAGCTTCAGCTCTTGCCAACCTAGCAATTCGAAAGCATACAAATGCAAGTAGATTAATAGGTACCACTTCGGTGGGAAGGTAACAGCGTTCCGTGTGTGTCATGCAGCCATATGACCGTGGAAGCATCTTTGGACAACGCTGGCTCTTCGGCTAACAAACGGAGATGAGCACCGGCCCCTAGAGTCGGACACGACTGCACAAATGTGCGGGGGGAACCTTTACCTTTACCTTACCTTTACCTAAAGTTGTGACTACCACATAACAATATGATAAACTATCAGATTATTCAATTAATTGGATAAAATCTAATATATTTCTGCTTGGATCACAAGTATCTATGACAATTTCTAAAGAACAGGAATTTGTCTGTTGTTCAAATCATGTTAAATACTGTATCTTGGAATAAGATATCCTCATTAGTAAACTATTTTAAATTGCATCGAACAGATTAATATTGATTTAAATATATTGGCAAATCTTATTATGGGGAAGAATAAATGTAGTCAAATGTGGTACTTCTGGCAGATTTATACTTTAACATAAATTCCTATGTTAATTCCCCTTAACTATTTAGCTTATTTTAGATTGATAAATTAGTAAGGAAGATATTTATGGGATTGGGAGACACATACACTACAGTTCTCTTTAGCTAAACTTGTGCTCCTCCAGAAAGAAATTAGATTACCTAAAAATACTGAATGGCAATATAGGCAATTAAAGAAGTTGTTGATTTCCCAGTTTGGACCTGATATAGGGGAAGCCTCTTAAATTCCTCAAATATGGGCCATATTAGAAAAGGTTTCAATGGAGTCTAAACCCACAGTCTAGATATATAAGGTAAAGGTACCCCCCGCACATTTGTGCAGTCGTGTCCGACTCTAGGGGCCGGTGCTCATCTCCGTTTGTTAGCCGAAGAGCCAGCGTTGTCCGAAGACGCTTCCACAGTCATGTGGCCGGCATGACGCACGCAGAACACTGTTACCTACCCACCGAAGTGGTACCTATTAATCTACTTGCATTTGCATGCTTTCGAATTGCTAGGTTGGCAAGAGCTGGGGCAAGTGCGGGAGGTCACTCCATCACGTGGAGCTAGGGATTAGAACCTCCGAACTTGCGATAGGAAGATCGACAAGCCTGGTGTCTTACCCGCTGAGCCACCACGTCCCTTATAAATAACTTAAAAATATTACTAATATTACTAATGCTACTATTAACAACCAAATATTACTACTTGTCTCATTTCGTGTCAGAAATGCAGAAAATAAAAAAGGGGAAAATATTAATTAAAATTTAAAAAGTTAAAACATTTAATAAAAATATAACATTTATATAACTCTAGCCCAATGCCGGGCTACATTGATAGCAGAGGTGTTTCCGGCCAATAAGTCACTCTGTGTGCATGCCGGTCCCAAAGGGCACTGTAAAAGATGGGTAGTTGTTGGAATATTGCCGCATTCGCAGCAAGTATCCTTGCCCTCAGGGAGAAACCCCCATTTTTCCATATTATCTTTAAAAAAAAGGTAAAGGTTCCCCCCCGCACATTTGTGCAGTCGTGTCCGACTCTAGGGGCCGGTGCTCATCTCCGTTCGTTAGCCGAAGAGCCAGCGCTGTCCGAAGACGCTTCCATGGTCATGTGGCCGGCATGACGCGCGCGGAACTCTGTTACCTACCCACCGAAGTGGTACCTATTAATCTACTTGCATTTGCATTCTTTCGAATTGCTAGGTTGGCAAGAGCTGGGGCTAGTGCGGGATCTCACTCCGCACGCAGGGCTAGGGATTCGAACCTCTGAACTTGCGATCGACAAGCCTGGCATCTTACCCGCTGAGCCACCACGCCCATATTATCTTTAGTTCTGGCCAAACCAGTGCGCAATCTGTTTAAGCATCTCCAAACCGTCCAGTCCTCCTCTGAACCTCCTCAAGCGGTTCTATCCAATTATGAAGACGTTTTGCTTGAGATTTCCATCTTTTTAATCGTTCTGGTTGAGGTGTAATAGCAATCTCCTCAGCACAGACTAAGAAGCTCCTTCTTGACTTCAATCTTTTCGTTGGGGGTACTTGTTCAAATAATGGGTGTGCCGGATCGTGTAACACCTTTCCATATTCCACGCCTTGTGCCACACTCCTTCTAATGCCTGTTGGGGCTATTCCCACCAAGATATATAATTTATCAAGTGGAGTGGGGCGTAAACATCCGGTAACAATGCGGCATGTGTCACTAAGCGCCCTATCCACCTGCGTAGAGTGCGCAGAGGGGCCCCAAACAGGGCAGGCATACTCTCCCGCCGAGTAGCACAATGCAAGGGTGGCTGTGCGTAGAGTAGTAGGATGAGCACCCCAAGTAGTATCAGCCAACTTTCTGAGGAGATTATTATGGGTGGAAATCTTTTGCTTTAAGTTGCAACAATGTCTTTTAAAGGTTAATGTTCGGTCCAATGTTACTCCGAGGTAGCATGGCGTCTCACAATGTATGAGACTCACTCCATCCCAGATAACAGCAAGCCTGCGTCTGGCCTGCCTATTTTTGAGGTGAAATGTGCAGACATTAGTTTTTGATGGGTTAGGTTTTAGTCCATTCTCATTATAATATTCAGACATATTCTTAAGAGCCAAAGTGAGCTTGTCTTCCATTTCCTTGAAGCTAATTCCCTGAGCGGTAAGTGCCAAATCGTCAGCATAGATGAAAGACAATGTATCAGGACCGACGGGTTGATCATTAGTATATAAATTGAATAACAGGGGCGACGCTCCCCTGTGGGAGACCATGCCGCTGAACTCTCCACCGACTCTTTTTTCCCTGGAATTCAACGAAGAATCGTCGATTCTCGAGTATTGCCTCAATGAATTTAGTCAGAGCAAAATCGTGTGTAATATATAGGCTGACCATATGTCCTGTTTTGAACGGGACTGTCCCGTTATTTCACCATTTCTGGAGCGTCCCTTCGTTATAGTCAAAATCTTGATTTTGTCCCGTTTTTCAAAAATCTGAGTCAGGAGTAAGCCTGACAGGAGTGGGTCAGCCCCCGCCGCCATGCCAGATTCGGACTCAGTCGGAGGAAGATGAGCCCACCTCCGGAAGAAGCTGGTATGGTCCGAACCAGAGCTGCCGATTGGAGGCAGCCTGGAACAAGAAGCCCCTCTACCAATCAGCGCGCTGCTTGGCCAATTGGGTCCCAGCCACAAACGGCGCGAGATTCCAAGCTTAAAAGGCCAAGATCCTGCCTCAGAATCCTGCCCGCAAGATGCTCTAGGTCTCGCCTCGTAGATGTCAGCGCTGGGGAGGCGGGATGGCGGCCAAGCCAGGCGGTGGGGTGGCATTCTGCAAGGGGCTCGGCAGCACTGCATGGGAGGTGGGGCAGAGACACTGCGCCGGCCGCTGCGGGGTCCGCGGGGCTGGGCTGCGTGCGTCTGCTGGGCTGCAGCCTGAAGTGTGTCTAGAGGAGGAGAGTGAGTCAGGCGCTGTGATGGAGGAGGGAGAGGAGGGCCCAGTGGGGCTGAAGTCCCCCAGCTCGGCCAGCTCCTGCTTCTCCTGTGCAGCGGCGGCAGCAGCAGCAGCAGCAGCAGCGACTCTCCTTCCTCCCTCGGCCAAGTCTGAGGAGGCTGGGGCAGTGGTGGGCTTGCATCCTTGGCAGGAGCCGGCCGTGCTGGGGGGCTTCAGCCACACCATGCCGCCCCTTGCTGCCCGCCGGGCTGCGGGAGCTCCCGCAGCCTGGCAGGCGGCAAGGGGCGGAGTGGTGTGGCTGAAGTCCCCCAGTTCGGCCAGCTCCTGCTTCTACTGTGTGGTGGCGGTGGCGGCAGCAGCAGCAGCAGCGACTCTCCTCCCTCCTTCGGCCAAGCCCGAGGGGGATGGGGCAGTGGTGGGCCTCCATCCCCGCCCCTTGTCCCCCGGCCGATGTCGGTGCTGTGTGCACTGTGTGTGCTCCGGCCTCCCCCAAACACACCAGCTCTGCCGCACCATTTACTGCTAGAAGAAAAAAAAACCTTTAAAAAAAATATTAAAATCCGAGCCAATCGCGCTGATGGGGGCAGGGTTTGCAGGCGGGAGCCAATCGTGTGGGGCGGGGGCGGGGTTTGAAGGCGGGAGCCAATTGCGTGGACTGGGGGGCGGGGTTTGGAGGCCGGCATGGTGGCATAAGACCCTGTCCCATTTTGCCATCCCCAAAGTCCCGTTTTCGTCTGAAGGAAATATGGTCAGCCTAGTAATATATAATTTCAAGAGAAGCTTCCTATGATTAACTGTGTCATAAGCAGCAGATAAATCGACAAAAGCAGCTCCTGTGATTAAACCTAATTGAAAGCCATCCTCTATATGCTGGACAAGATTAAGTATCTGTAATATTAATAAGTAATATTAAATATTACTACTAATAAAATATTATTAATTATAATTTACAAGAACTTTGGAATAAAGAGTTGGAATATCCTATTTTAAAGAGTCAGCAGTCTTAGGTTTTAAAGAAAGCTAGTCATATACAGTATACTATGATTTTAAGATGAGGTTCATAAAAAAAAAATCCTTTTTCATATTTTAATGGACCCTGAGCAGATATTCAAGAAATCTGGCTGTCAAACTTTTTATGCTGGAGAAGCAATAAATTTGAAGGAAATTTAACACACATGATTTGGACTTGTTCTTTGATTGTCCCCTTGGGGCCTAATATTTATATTTTTATCAATATGGCATTGAGATTTAAGATGTCAAGATGTGAATATAATATTCAGTTATGTACCCAAAATTTGGAATTTGTTAATTTATGAAGAACTTTGGGTTTATCAGGCTTGGGGCATAATGAAGAAGATGGAAAGAAATGACAACCCCAGATGCAAAATCCTGGATTAAAGAATTGTGTTTGCTTTCAGTTTTTGAAATGGCCCTTTATAGACTTAATGGAAAGAGTGACCAATCTTGTCTCAATCTCCATCTGGTCAAGGTTGAATCTGTGGTTCAAAAAATACATGATTGTATCTCATTTACATATGCTGATGTATTTTGTTTTACCTTGGTTTATTTTTTCTTTCACTTTCTGGTATGTATCAAATAAAATAATATTTTTTTAAAAGCAAAATAGAGAACGGGGAAGAAAGGATGGTCATTGCCATGTGAACAAAGGCTGGGTAACAGTCTTTCCCTTTGTCACATCTGGGCTGCAAGATCAGTACAATCTCCAGATGGCAGCAGAGAGATACAGAAATTTCTAATGGGAGCCTGGAGATTGGAGATGCTAAACTAGACTCAAATTCTATCTATCTATCTATCTATCTATCTATCTATCTATCTATCTATCTATCTATCTATCTATCTATCATCTATCTATCTATCTATCTATCTATCTATCTATCTATCTATCATCTATCTATCTATCTATTTTCTATCCTGCCTTTATTGTTTTTATAAATAACTCAAGGTGGTGAACATGCCTAATACTCCTTCCTCCTCCTATTTTCCCCACAACAACAACCCTATGAGGTGAGTTGGGCTGAGAGAGTGACTGGCCCAAGGTCACCCGGCCGGCTTTCCTGCCTAAGGTGGGACTAGAACTCTCAGTCTCCTGATTTGCCATTGGCTCCTTCCTAGGGCTGAGAGAATGTGATTGGCTCAGGGTCACCCAGCCGGCTTTCATGCCTAAGGCGGGACTAGAACTCTCAGTCTCCTGGTTTTCCATTGGCTCCTTCCTAGGTCTGAGAGAGATAGTGACTGGCCCAAGGTCACCCAGCCGGCTTTCATGCCTAAGGCGAGACTAGAACTCACAGACTCCTGGTTTCTAGCCCATTGCCTTAACCACTAGACCAAACTGGCTCTGGTATACCAGGTGTCTGCCTGTTTTTTAATGCTTCCATCACACCGTCATAGCCATCATCTTGACTTTTTTGTCCATACCCCATGGACACCTCTGGTGTGTACCTTCTGTGGTTTAGAAAAAAAAGGGGAATCATCCAAGCTCTCCCTGCAGCTCATAAATAGTACAATGCCCCAGTAGAGCAAAAGCTAAATTCTGAAAAGCTCTGATCAAGATTAGGGCTACTATTACTGGCCTGCAAAAATCTGATTCATCACTAGGGAGCAGGAAATAATACATTTTCTGTATTTCTTTGCTGCCATCTAGTGGTTGTTTGGATTTTTTATGCCCAGATGAGCTAACCCTACTGTGATAAGGTAAATTTCCAGAAACAGGGATAGTTTGAAGTACTAAAGTCCAGGAAAGTTTGTACCCGCATTGGAGGTATAATTCAACTCTTCACAAACTGCTCGGGACCTTTTTTGCCTCTTGGTGACTACTATGTTGATATGGGTGAATGTGTCAGAGAACATAGCTTGGATACTTCGAGGAAGGAAAGATTTACAGTAGGTAATTTACCGAGATAGAGGATTTTTGCATTTAGCTAGCGGTATTCATTTGGCCTGCATCAAATCACTGAACTAAAAATTACACAACCATCTTGGAGAAAAATAAACACATTGACACCCTAGTTTGAATTTGTGTGCATTCAGTCAAAGACTATTAAAGAATGAAGGGATTTGACTGAACAGAACAAAGCAGTTGTCAAACCATATTCTTCCTTTCTCTCTCTCTCTCTCTCTCTCTCTCTCTCTCTTTCTTTCTCTCATTTTCTCTTATAACTTGCCTCTACATACAGAATACAAATACTCTATCCTTCAAAATATTCCCAGCTGCAGCTGCTGGGGATTCATAATAGATATCTGATTGCTAAAACTTGTGTGCTGTTCATAGGGTTGGTTTCCATGTCACACGGGGACAATCCTGCCCTCTCCATATTTGCCCCAGTGTGAACTTTCTATGCTGCAGGAGTGTGATGTCTGCTGCTTTACCCTAAGAAACAGATTGAACTCTCCTAAGGTGTTCGTTTCAGTTATTTTAGGCATACTACTACGGGCATGTTTTAAAATAGTAACCTGAAATTTCAAACTGGAAATCAAATTTGGATTTTGAGTAGAAATTTATTTTGACTGCCAAGATTTGAAAGCTTTGGATTTTTGATTCTTTTAATTATTTATTTAATTATTTATTATTTAAATTTATCCCCGCCCATCTCCCCAAACAGGGGACTGTGGGCGGTTTACAGCATAACAATAGTTAAAATCTATACATATAAAATTACAATATAACAATAAATAGATAAAAATAGGTAAAAATCCAAGAGATGGTAAAATCAGCTATCAGGAGGACATTATGGGGCCAGCCACCCCCAGGAGGTACTATTACCTCCCTCGTCCCAGGCAAGGCGGCAGAGCCAGGTCTTAAGAGTCTTCCGGAAGGTCAGGAGTGAGGGGGCCAGCCTCGCCTCCGGGGGCAAGATGTTCCACAATGCGGGTGCTATCGCAGAGAAGGCTCGCCTCCTGGACCCCGCTAGATGGAATTCTCTTGTTGAAGGGGTCCGAAGCATGCCCTCTCTGCATGAACGGGTGGGGCGAATTACGAATATGAAACCTTATAATCTCTCAACTTCTAAAGCTAAATACAACTGCACTTCTGCTATTGTTGACTGACTGCCATCTGTCCCAGCTGTCAAATACAATTGGCCTTTGGATATAAACTATCAGATACAGTCAGATCAGGAAGAAAATTGCCCTACAATATAGGCAAGAAAACATTCACAAGAATATAGTTAATTGAGTAATGCAGCAAAATACATATCAGCCACCCTCCTATAACAATGCTTTGCCAATGTACAGTAAGAGAATTCAGCATGAATCTCATTATGCTAGTGGAAACTAAAATATTCTGACATCAAGAGAGATAAGCTGGCAAAACCGTTTAGCTTGGCCAGCAAGATTTAGCCTCAGCAAAGTTGTTGAGATAGCAAAGAGAGCTCCATACTCAACATCCCTTCAATTCAAATCTGATGTAAGGATTTTCCGTCCCAGCCTTCCTTACCAGGTGATCCCCAAATGTGTTGGATTTAGGTTTCAGAATTCTCAGCCAACTTGCTAGTTGTGAATTCTGGATATTAAAGTCCAATACATCTGGATAACATCAGATTGAGGAAAGCTAATATATGAAGAGAGGACTTTGCTAACAGGTCAGAGTAACATGTGGTAGATAGAGAGCTAATAAAGTTTGTCAAAAGTAGAGGTGGCTAAGTAAAATAATCAAAATAGTGACAGGTGAGTAGAGGATATGAAGAGCTAATGAGTCCTGGAGCTGAAGAAAGGAAGAATCATGAAAACAGTGAATTGGATCGTGTACACTTTTGGCAAGTTAGAAAGAGAACTTGATGTCTTTGAATGATGTTGGTGGAGAGAATTTCTGAGAACATCTTGGGCTGCAAGAACAGATCATTCAGTACTAGATGAAATAAAACCAGACAGCTTCCTAGAAGCGCAAATAATGAAGTGAAACCTTATGCGTTTTAGACACATAATGTGAAGGCAAAAGCCATTGAAGAAAACCCCGATGCTAGGAAAAATCAAAGACAATAAAAGAAGAGGCCAACTAAACAACAAGATGACCAGATACCATCACCGATGACACAAGCATCACCTTACAAGATCTCAAAGAAGCAGTTATTGACAGACAATCCTGGCACAATGAAGTTCACCAGGTTGTGAAGAATTTAAGGAATTCAGTTAGTGAACAACAACAAGGACGTAGGTATGCAGAAGTCTGGAAAGCTGGCACCTAAGGACAATGAACAGGTATAATTTGGCAAGACAATGTTTGTTGACATTGCAGCACTTCAAGTTTTTAATCACTATAAAAAGGTAAAGGTTCCCCCCGCACAGTTGTGCAGTCGTGTTCGACTCTAGGGGCCGGTGCTCATCTCCGTTTCTTAGCCGAAGAGCCAGCGCTGTCCGAAGATGCTTCCGCGGTCATGTGGCCGGCATGATGCACATGGAGCGCTGTTACCTTCCCACCAAAGTGGTACCTATTTATCTACTTGCATTTGCATGCTTTCGAATTGCTAGGTTGGCAAGAGCTGGGGCGAGTGTGGGAGCTCACTCCATCACGTGGGACTAGGGATTAGAACCTCCGAACGTGCAATCTTCCAATCGACAAGCCTGGCGTCTTACCTGCTGAGCACTCCTCACTGCACTGGATTGCATAAACTACATTGCTTTTCTTGTGTTTTGGAGTTACACAAGAAAAGCAATGTAGTTTATGCAATCCAGTGCAGTGAGGAGTGCTCTGAACTCTACATTGGAGAAACCAAACAACCTTTGTACAGGAGGATGGCCCAACACAGGAGAAGTAACACCACAGGACCAGAGTCAGCACTTTATCTTCATCTAAAGGAAAAAGGACACTCATTTGAGGACATTAATGTTCACATTTTAGACAGAGAAGATAGGTGGTTTGAAAGAGGGGTCAAGGAATCCATTTATGCCAACTTGGAAAATCCTTCCTTGAATAGAGGTGGGGGCCTCAGGCACAATCTTTCCCCTATTTTCCTTCCTGCTTTGTCTTCTGTGCCTAGGAAGATTAAGACCATTTCGCAAGCTCAACAGCAGCATGGTAATCTTAACGATCCTCCTTTAGATGATAAAGGGACTTAGAAATAACATCTCAAAATAACCATGACCTAGCCCCACGTGCAAGGTCACACAGCCACCTAGAAACATATTTAAGGATTCCCTTACTAACTTTGCTCAGACTGAAGAAGCTCCTTGGATAAGGAGCGAAACGTTTCCACTGAGAAAATAGAAATCCAGTTGACATGATTGAAGCTATAGACAATTCCACCTGGATGACTGAGAACCTTCATAGACATACCTTGAGCTGTTTGCCAACATTTTAAACAGCACAGGACTGTGAAACTAGTAATTCTCATCACTGCTACTTCTCTCTGCCATTGCTTTCCTGTGCTCTCCCTTTCCAAAAGTTTATAGCTGGAGCAGTGGTCCTCATCTCGACAGTAATTACGTTTGTTTATTTATTGTTTAAAAGATTTAACTGGCTTGAGGTGGGCAGCTATACAGATTGAATAAATTAATAAATACATGGCCTTTGCTTCTCTGACAGTGGTTTTGTCAGCATAACTCAATAACTAGCATGAAGAAGAAACTTCCTTCAAAGTTTCTTACGCTTAATCCCTGGACCAAAGAAATACCTACTCTCACAGTGACGCAATCCTTTCCAAATAAAATTGCAGGTTTCAGTCTAGATGGGAAGAACTTGGGACAGAAAGTGCTCTTTGGAAGGATGATGAGAAGCTGCACGAGGGCCAAATATATTATTTGATCAAGCAGTTTTTTTAGCAGCTCAGTTTATTTGTAGATGTCAGAAGCAATTTGGCAGACTGGTGGATTTTAAGTAAACATAAAGTAGACCCTATGATCCAAAGCAGCCCAGCTGACCAAAGGCCAAATTAAAAGTGCCTGAGGCAGAGGTATTTATTCAAAGGTAGGTCTTTCCCCCATGTCATCTACATCAGCTAAGGCAGAGCTTTCCAAACTGTGGGTTGCGACACGTTAGTGTGTCGGCTGCAGTGTCTGGGTGTGTCGCGGCTGCTGCTGCTTCTGAGCCCTGCTGGGATTCCGCGCAGGTCCTAGTGCCTGCCTTGTGCCTTGCTTAGGCTGACCATATT
Organism: Charina bottae; assembly: GCA_023362775.1. NCBI lineage: Eukaryota > Metazoa > Chordata > Lepidosauria > Squamata > Charinaidae > Charina > Charina bottae. The sequence continues at coordinate 72,373,473 of JALMGJ010000005.1, read as the reverse complement.
TCCTTGAGACAAAAACGGGACATTGGGATGGCAAAACGGAATGGGGTCTTACGTAATATTCTGTATTCATGAAAAAGACAGGGGTCCCCACCCCCCGGTCCACGCGATAGACTCCCTCTTGCAAACCCTGCCCCCGGTCCGTGCGATTGGCTCTCGCCTGCAAACCCCGCCCTCCTTTGCCACGCGCTGATAGGCGGGAGGGCTTCCTCTTCTGGGCTGCCTCCAATCGGCAGCTCCGGCTCGGATCCTCCTTCCGCGCCATTCCTGCCGGGTTTAAAAAATGGGACAAAATTGAGATTCTTATCAAAACAACGGGATGGTTGAAAAATGCTAAAAAAACGGGACTGTCCCATTCAAAATGGGACATATGGTCAGCCTAGCCTTGCTGCCTCCAAACCTGCTGTGATTCCGCGCAGGTCCTAGTGCCTGCCTTGTGCCTTGCTGCCTCCAAACCTGCTGTTATTCCACACAGGTCCTAGTGCCTGCCTTGTGCCCTGCTGTAAGAATGTGTCGCGAAATGATGCATGTCTAAAAAGTGTGTCACCAACATGAAAAGTTTGGAAAGCTCTGAGCTAAGGAGTTATGTCCCTGAGTCTTTTAGGAGAGATAAGCAATCAGTTCCCCTACTGATACTTCCCAACAGTTTTTCTGGAATTGGAGCTCAGCTAAAGTGACAAATACCTTGGGGACAGATGGCAGATATTTAAGTTGTAGAATTTTAGAAAAGACTTTGCACCCACATGTGACTACTGTTCTAAAAATAGGTTCCTCTTTTATTTGTACTAGTGCATTTAATAAAGAGTATCAGAGCTCTCCAACACTGCTGAATTATTGTTTTTTTTAAAAAAAATTAATAACACTATAGAACAGTGTTTCTCAACCTCAGGAACTTTAAGATGGGTGGACTTCAACTCCCAGAATTCCCTGAGCAAGCATCTTAAGGTTCCTGAGGTTGAGAAACACTGCTATAGAATATTTTTTTAAAGGCAAAAGCTAAGTTCCTTTCAACCAGCCAAATCAATATTAAACCCCCTCAAATGTTTATTTACACACACACACACACACACACACACACACACACAATTCTTAGATCTACCTTGGTCCAGATTTTTATGTTTGAAATAAAGCCCTCTGAAAGAGTTCATCCTGTGCACAGAGGGTTGTTGTTGTTGTTGTTGTTTTTGCCATTCAATCGTGTCGGATTCTCAGTGACTGCCTGGACTAGTCCCTGCAGTTTTCTTGGCAAGATTGCAGAAGTGTTTTGCCATTGCCTTCTTCCTAGGGCTGATACAAAGTGACTGGCCCAAGGTCACCCAGCTGGCTTTGGGCCCAAGGCAGGATTAGAACTCACAGTCTCCCAGTTTGTAGCCTGGTGCCTTTAATCACTACACCAAACTGGCCGTCATTTATTTATTTATTTATTTATTATTTCAATTTATTCCCCGCCCATCTCCCTTGCAAGGGACTCTGGGCGGGTTACAACAATTGAAAGTTTAAAAATACAAAAACAGTATCTAAAATACATCGAATAATAATAATAATAAATTACATAAAATCCAAGGGGGGACCGCAGGATGGACCATACCACTACGGGGCCAGCCAACCCCAGGAGGCACTGCCGCCTCTGTCGTCCCAGGACCGGCGGCAGAGCCAGGTCTTAAGGGTCTTCCGAAAGGCCAGGAGTGAAGGGGCCAGTCTCACCTCTGGGGGCAAGATATTCCACAAGGCGGGCGCTATCGCAGAGAAGGCACGCCTCCTGGACCCCGCTAGATGGAATTCTCTTGTTGAGGGGGTCCGAAGCATGCCCTCTCTGCATGCACGGGTGGGGCGGGCCGATGTTATTGGGACGATACGGTCCCTCAGGTACCCTGGTCCTATGCCATGTAGGGCTTTAAAGGTAATCACCAACACCTTGAATTGGACCCGGAAGCAAACTGGCAACCAATGCAGCTCGCGTAGCAGAGGTGTAACATGTGCCAATCTCATGGCACCCATAACTGCTCGCGCCGCGGCATTTTGCACCAGCTGAAGCTTCCGGATACTCTTCAGGGGTAGCCCCATGTAGAGCGTATTACAGTAATCTATACGGGATATGACAAGGGCGTGAGTGACTGTTCGGAGGGCCTCCTGATCCAGGAAAGGGCGTAACTGGCGCACAACACGAAGCTGTGCAAAGGCCCTCCTGGCCGTGACTGCCACCTGCTCTTCGAGCAGGAGTCGCGAGTCCAGGAGGACCCCCAGATTCCGCACTGGATCCGAGCGAGGTAGTGCCACCCCACCCAGAACCAAAGATGACAACTTCCCGGATCTAGCGGGGCCATCAATCCACAGCCACTCCGTCTTACCAGGGTTCAGTTGAAGCCTGTTGTTCCCCATCCAGACCCCCACAGCCTCCAGACACTGAGATAAGGCATCGACCGCATCACCTACTTCACCCGGGATGGAGATGTATAACTGGGTATCATCAGCATATTGGTGATACCTCATCCCGTGGTGACGGATGATCTCGCCCAGTGGCTTCATGTAGATGTTGAACAGGAGAGGAGAGAGAACCGACCCCTGCGGCACCCCACAAATCAGGGGCCGCGGGTCAGCTCTCTCCTCCCCTATCAACACCGACTGGGAACGGCCCTGGAGGAAGGAGGCGAACCAGCGCAAAACTACGCCGCCCACCCCCAACTCCCTGAGCCGTCCCAAAAGTATACCGTGGTCGACAGTATCAAAAGCCGCTGAGAGATCTAAGAGAGCTAGGATGGACGCACTCCCTCCATCCCGCTCTCGCCAGAGATCATCGATAAGCGTGACCAATGCGGTCTCTGTCCCATATCCCGGCCTGAAACCTGACTGGAAGGGGTCTAGATAATCCGTTTCCTCCAGAATCCTCTGGAGTTGCCATGCACAGAGGTTAAATTAAACTGAATTGGGGAGGATGCAAACAAGTTTTGCCCTCCTTGTTCCCCAGTGCATTTGATGATGACAGCTTGTGATGTGAGCGCATTCAACGAAGCATGCTTAGAAACTCGTCCACAGTTGAAAACCTTAAGAAGGATGAATATGCCTGCCTTCAGTGTTTAAGGGCCTTCAGAAGTGCCAGGCATAGGGATGTTGGAAGTGGCTTTACCTACATCCATTTAGCCCTCATATTTGGCTAAAGCCCAGGAGAGATCAGGTAACAATTTCTTCTAATCTCTCTTCAGCCAGAAAGCTTCATTTATCTCAGCCAAATTAAGCTACAGGATAGCGATAAAGATAAAAGGAATAGTATGCACAGCTCTTCTGTGATCTCTTTAAAAGAAGGTGAAATACATGCAATCAATAAAGGCTTAAAAACTAGGTATTTTTCCATGTTATATTATTCAAATGTATTCATTTTGCTATGGACATATTAGGGCAAATGAGGATAAGTGATTTGGTTATGCATGCATGCACATAAGTTAAATTGTTCTGAAGGAAAAGCACATACTACAATTTGAGCAAATCCCATAACAAATTACATTCAGTGAAAATACTAAACCACAAACAATTACTGCCATGAAGACAAATAGATGCTCACTTAGCATTGCAAAATAGCTGAAGAATATCCTAGTTTTCAGAAATAACCTCCACCATGTGTGTGCACAGTTATCTTTTCAGAGTATTCATTGGTGCAGTGTCCATTTTTGCAGGACACCTCTAACCAATTGACTCAGACAGTGATGTAATTCAGTGATTTGTAAAAAAAAAAATCTCTTTTTAAAAAATACCTTGTCAGCCATGTGGGCTTCCATTGGCAATCATTGAGAAAACAGCTTTACAATCTTATCAGCCATTTGTGAGAACCAGGGTATGTGTAGTCTTAGAACTGAGTCTCTAATCCAGCACCTTTAGAAGTATTGAGATTTCAGCTCCCAACATTCCTGCCATCAGAGCTAACAGAAATTCCGAATGCTGCAGTCCCACCAGATCGTAAAGGTAGCAGGCTGGGAAAGCCAGTTTTCCTTACAAGTCACTGTGAAAAATATAAAGAATGTCACTGCTTTAGCTGTCTTGTAATTATGACACTCTTGAAAATAAATAACACATACCACTATCTTTCTCACTATTATTGCTCAGCATAGGAAACCATTTAAATGTGTGATTTATGAACAGAAGTATGACTAGGAGTTTAAATTCTGAGCTGAAGAATAATTTGGGCACTCACTCTAATTTTTCCCACCACAAGGAATGTAATGTACACTCAGCAAAATTATTGTTCCTATTTCTTTTATAGTAATTTAATAAGATTATAACAGTAAAAACTAATACAAACTGAAAAAAGAGAGAAGAATAAAAAGAGAGAGTAGAAGATGCAGAAAAGAAGAAGAAAAAGAGAAAAGAAAGGTAACTAAGAATATAGTAAAGAAAATGAAAAGAAATCTATAAAGAAGTGACTTCCCCCTTCATCACAAGTATAAACAATTTTAGTAACTTATCACCTTCTCTTAAAATACAACACATGAACTCTTCTTCCATATCCCATCTCTTATCTATAAACAAATCCTTAAAGCCTGTTGTTCAGTCCTGGTCAGCAAAAGTCCATTAAGGGTTACCAGAGATAACAACATACTGTATCTATTTTAATCAAATAAACCAACTTTATATTCCTTCCTTTTACTTCTAACAATCTTAATCTTTACTCCATTCAAATAATGTCCTAGAACTTGATTTCTTTTCATTTTTTTCTTTGTCCCTTCTCACAAGTTTCTTCAAAACTTTAACAAGCCTCTTTTGTAAATCCAGTAAAGGAAAATTATCCAAGTCACTCTCTTGATTTATTGTTTGTATATCCCTTTTAATTATTAAGACATCAGCTGGTTTCTTTTGTATATCCAGTGTAGCATCTTTTTCCATATCATTCTTGTAGCCTGTCATTTGTAAATCCACTTTCAGATCAGTCTCAGTCTTGTCTGAAAAAACCTGTTCCCCTTCCATAACATCTTTTAAACACAGTCTCTCCATAGAGGCAGATGTCTCTGTTGACACTATTAAAATTAACTTCTGGGTCTGTTGTTCAAAAATATCCTTCAATATGTCCAATGTTAGAATATCTTGCTTCATTCTGTAATTATAAGTCAAATTTAAGTGTTCTTCTCCTTTAATTGTAATCTTTAGTTCCCTCTACTGTCCAATTTTTAAAATCTTATGGTTTTTTTAAAAAAAAAATCAAAACAAAGACATAATAGGAGGAGGAAGGAGTATTAAGTATGTTCCATCCCTTGAGTTATTTATAAAAATAATTAAGGCAGGATAAAAAATCTAAAAAAAACCCCTTGAAGTTAAAACTTCTTTCACTAAGTAAGGATTGAAGGAAACTCACCCGGTGCTATAAAACTTGTCTATCCAAAGGTTCCTATTAGGAACCTTTCAATGAATCCCAGAATGGAAACCATATTGTTAATTTGTCTCTCAGAATTTCCAGAAGATTTACCCATAGGGGTCTTTTGGAACTTCAAAGGTTAATTAATGTATTATGGGATAAGCCACAAACCAATATTCAGGTGCCTTCCAGGTGTTTGGACTTCAACCCTCATCATGATTAGAGAATAACCTTTGGAAAAGATTGTGGAATTTATAGTTCAAAACTTATGGAGACACCAGGCTGACATAGGTCTTTATGGATTATAATCCATTTTATAAAATCCTTAGGCTATAATCTTCAAAATCTTACAATGGTGTATTTCTTTTTCTTATGATGTCATAAAACTGTGATTGCTTTTCCTTAGAGTATCCTGTCAAGGTGCAGCGCGGCAGCCCAGTGGCATGATGAATCCTTGGGGCGGCCCAGCGGACCCAGCATGGAGCCCCCCGGAGAGTGGCCCCGTGAACCCAGACGGATCCCCCCAGAACAGCGGAGACACAGCGCGGCAACCGAGCAGTGCGGCGGACCTTTAGGGTGGCCCAGTGGACCCAGCGGGTTGACTATAAGTCTCCGCCAGCCCCCAGTCTGCCGGAATAAGGAGCCAAGCACTGCAGCAGACGGAAACCCGAAGTGAAGACCTGAGTGGGCCAGTGAGCCCCCTGGAGCAAGGAGTTGAGCACCCTGCCAGGTCCCTCCAGTGTGATGAGTGGGATACTGCCTCCCTGGTGTGAGAGACGAGGAGGGAGCCCAAGAGTGGATGAGGTATGTATGTGGGGATCCTCTCTCCCTGAGTAAGAGTCAGAGAGGAGGAGAAGTGGGTGTGGCACCCCCTGCCGGCTAGTGAGAGAGGCCAGTGAGGGGGGAGCAGTAGATGTGGGGGTGATGGTTGAGCCCCTGCAGCGCTGAGAGCAGGAGCTGAAGTGCTGGGGAACTCGCCACCACCCTGTGATTGCTTGGTGTGTGCTTGGTGTGTGCTTGGATGGAGGGACCCCTAACCAGGGAACTCGGGGGACCAGGATTGGGAGGAAATAGAAATAGGAGCTCTGGGGGATTTAGGGTGGGTTGTTCCATTCAGGTGGTGACGGGACGGGGGTGTCATGGCAGGAGCCAGAGGGCGGGCCATCTTTAGGGAAGACGCCCCCGGTGTTTGGTACCGGTTGTGTGTTCCAGCCCTCTGCACTCAGACCCGGGCCCTGGACAGCAGACCCATGGAGGCCCTGGCTTTCGGCTGCTGCTTCTTAACGCCAGGTTGGTTAACAACAAGCCCCCCCTTACACGTGATTTGATAATTGAGGAGGGGGCAGACCTGGTGTGTATTACCGAGACCTGGCTGGGCCCTGAATGGGGGGTGCCCCTTTCAAAAATGTGCCCAACCGGGTTTACGGTATGGCACCAGCTGAGACTCCAGGGCAGGGGAGGAGGGGTGGCTGTTGTCATCTGGGAATCTCTAGTGGCCTTCAGGGGTGCTGCTCCACAAGTGGCTGGTTGTGAGACCTTGTTTTTGAAGTTGGGCTCCTGAGAACAGTTGGGAGTGTTGCTACTGCACCAGCCTCCCTGCCGTGTAGCAACCTCCCTGCCTGAGCTGCTGGAGGCCATCTCGGGGTTGGCGGTGGAGTTTCCCAAACTCATGGTTCTGGGGGACTTTAACCTACCGTCCCTGGGGCATGCCTCAGAGGCAGCTCGGGAGTTCATGGCCACCATGGCAGCCATGGGCAATCCCGGATTATTCGGGACCCGACCCGAGACAGTGGCCTCACACCGGACTTGGTTTTCTTGTCTGAGCAGTGGCAATGTGATCTGAAGGGAGAGTTACATCTGTTCCCCTTGTCATGGTCAGATCATGCCCTGGTGACCTTGAGATTCTCCTATGCCGCCTTCCTCCGCAGGGAGGCAGGACCCATTCGATTGGTCTGCCCCAGCGACTGATGGACCCGATGGGGGTTCAGAGGGAGCTGGAGGTTATACCTGAGGATCTGCTACATGGTCCAGCGGAGGCCCTGGCTGCTGCCTGGAATAGGGAGGCAGCTGGGGCCTTGGACAGGATCGCGCCTGTGCGACCTCTCTTGTCCCATTGAACCCAACACTCACTGTGGTTTACAGAGGAGTTGAGGGTTCTGAAGAGGATTAATAGACATCTAGAGCACCACTGAAGAAAGACAAGGACCGAACCCAATGGAACACAGGCTAGAGCCGCTATTAAGGCCTACTTTGTGGCACTAAGAGCGGTGAAACGTCAATATTTCTCCGCTCTTATTGCATCCACAGTATGCCATCCGATGGCCCTGTTTAAGATCACTCGATCCCTTTTGGGGAAGGCGGGTCCTGTGAGTCACCTACAGGGCTGCGCAGAGGAGTTTTCTGGGCATCTGGAGTATAAAATTGCTCGGATCCGTTCCATGTTGGATGCCAAGCATGCAGCATGGCCTGTGGAGATGCCTGGGGAGCATACAGTACTTACCCGGTTATCTACGAACAGTTTGACCCTGTTGGGCCCAAGGAAGTGGACAGGGTTCTCCAGACTGTAAACGGCACCACTTGTCAATTAGATCCTTGTCCCTCCTGGCTGGTGAAGGCAGCTCAGGAGATGATGTGTGGGTGGGTCCAGGCAATGGTGAATTCATCCTTTGGGGAGGGAGTGTTTCCGGCTGCCTTTAAAGAGGTGCTGGTGCATCCCCTCCTCAAGAAACCATCACTGGACCCCACCGTCCTGGACAATTTTCGTCTAGTCTCCCACGTCCCCTTTTTAGGGAAGGTGGTTGAGAAAGTGGTGGTGTTGTAGCTCCAGAGGATCCTGGATGAAATGGATTATCTGGACCCTTTTCAGTTGGGTTTCAGGCCCGGATATGGGACGGAAACAGCTTTGGTTGCACTTTTGGATCTCTGGTGGGAGCGGGATGGGGGCAGTGCATCCATCCTTGCTCTTCTTGACCTCTCAGCGGCTTTCGATACCATTGACCATGGTATCCTTTTGGGTCGGCTCAGGGAGTTGGGGGTGGGTGGCACGGTTTTGCGCTGGTTCACCTCCTTCCTCCAGGGCCGGTCCCAATTGGTGTTGATAGGGAGCGAGAGATCCGGCCTGCGGCCCCTCCTTTGTGGGGTGCCAGAGGGTTCGGTACTCTCTCTGCTCCTTTTTAACATCTACATGAAACCGCTGGGTGAGATAATCCATCACCATGGGATGAGGTATCATCAATATGCTGATGATACCCAATTATACATCTCCATCCCGGGTGACCTAAGTGATGCTGTGACCACCCTCTCTTGGTGCCTGGAGGCTGTAGGGGTCTGGATGGGGAACAACAGGCTTCAGCTAAACCCTGGTAAGATGGAGTGGCTGTGGGTTGGGGACTCCTTGGTATCCAGGAATTTACCGTCTTTGGTTCTGGATGGGGTTGCACTGCCCCAGACAGACCCGATGCGGAACCTGCGGGTTCTCCTGGACTTGCAGCTCCTGCTTAAAGAGCAGGTGGCAGCCGTGGCCAGGGGAGCCTTTGCCCAACTTCGTGTTGTGCGCCAGCTATGCCCCTTCCAGGATCGGGAGTCCCTCCAGTCAGTCACTCATGCCCTAGTCATCTCCTGCATAGACCAAGGGTCGGAAATGGCGGCTCGTGAGCCAGATGTGGCTCTTTGGCCCCTTGAGTGTGGCTCTTCTGCAGCTGAACTCACCCCCGCACCTTCCACGCGATTGGCCCGCGCCCGCAAACCCCGCCCCCTGGCTCTCGCACTGAGCGAGGCCCGGCGCGGCAGGGAGGCGCTGCTGGCCCAGGACGCGGCGCTGTCGGAGGCGGCGCAGGAGCGGCTGCAGGGGCTGCTGCAGCTGGAGATGGCGCTGCTCCGCGGCATCCAGGCGAGGGCGCGGGCCCGGGACGCGAGCGGCAGGGCGGCGCAGGGGGCCTGGCCGGGGCGGTGGCGGCGGGGGGACGGAGCTGGCGGAGGTTGGGGGGGTACAATTGTGCCACAGGAAGTTAACACCCCCAGCCCTACACAGCGTTTCCTCCATCACCCTGCTTCCTTGCATGCATGCCTACGAAGCAATAACAGAAGCCCCTTTTCGGTTTAGCAGCGTTCTACAGAGCACAGCAAAGGGGAGAAACTGCGTTCCCGTGGGCGCAGCGCACTCTCTTCAACCCGCCTTGGAGGCGCTCCTGGAGGAGCGGCCGCGGGAGGCCCTCCGGGTGCACCCTCCCGCCCCATCAATCCCCCCACCCCGCCGTTTGGCGTCCTCTCCCCCCGCTAACCCGAGCCCTGTGGCGGCCAGGGGAGCCGAGCCAGGCTCGGACCAGAGGCGGCCAAGGGGAGAGCAGGCGGCTCTTTGCCCTGCGCCGCCCTGCCGCTCGCGTCCTGGGCCCGTGCCCTCGCCTGGATGCCGCAGAGCAGCGCTATCTCCAGCCGCAGCAGCCCCTGCAGCTGCTCCTGCGCCGCCTCCGACAGCGCCGCGTCCCGGGCCAGCAGTGCCTCCCTGCCGCGCCGGGCCTCGCTCAGTGCGCTCGGAGAGACGGGCCTGAAGGGGCGCAGAGGCCGGAGAGGGAGCCCCTCCGTCTCCCCTTCTCTCCCTGCCTCGCCCGCCCGCCGGGCGCGGAAGCGCAGCCGCCTTGACGTCAGGCGCTGGCGGCGCACAGCATCTTCTGCGCGGGGTCCCGGCTGGTGTCTGCGCTCGGGCGCCGGCGGGGAAGGAGGCGCGGGGACCCCGCGCAGAAGATGCTGTGCGCCGCCAGCGCCTGACGTCAAGGCGGCTGCGCTTCCGCGCCCGGCGGGCGGGCGAGGCAGGGAGAGAAGGGGAGACGGAGGGGCTCCCTCTCCGGCCTCTGCGCCCCTTCAGGCCCTTCACTCTAAATCCTGACACATGGGGGTGGTTGGCACCTTGATGCAGCCCTGGGAAATTTTATTGAGACTGTGGTTTCACCATCTTGGATTTTATATTTCATATTTTATATCTTAGAGTTTTATGTATATTTATATTTTTATAATGAATCTGTTTCAATATTTTAATTTTTCATTGTCTTAATTTGCTTGTAAACTGCCCAGAGTCGTTTGTCGAGATGGGTGGTGAAGAAATGTGATAAATAAATAAATGGGTCTCAGAAGAATCACATGGTTTAATTTTCTATAAGCAATTCAGTGCAAACCAATAGGTGGATAGTTGCAGATCTCAATAGTTTTCCATCCTAAAATTCTGGGCATTTCTTACATAGACACAGGTTTCACCCTATCCCCAAGCCATAAGCAACATTTTTACATTGCCTGATGAGAGCTTTCCCATTGCTTTCCTTGCAATGTGCAGTGCTCTTCATGATATGACAGGACTTCCTCTAGCTGATAATGGGGGAGTGCAAACATCAATGCCCAGCCAGCCCCCACACTCTACTTAATTTTATGTTCATCTCCCTGTGTTTCTTTTCATAGAAAAGGAAAAACTAAAACACAAACTGGTCATTCAATATCAAATGCATGTGAAATGGTCCAAAATTTTGATGGTGCCTGAAGATGCCATGGAGAACTGAAGAGATGAGAAGGGGAATGGGGCAAAAACTCTCACCAATGGGAAACTGCCCCTCTTGCATCTTCAGCTGCAAAACTGTCTCTGCAGGGCTTCCTCTTGTGTCACAGGTGAGTTGGCAGTGAATCAGCTCAGGTGAGAAGAACCCCCAACAGCTCTGTTGCCATGACAGCATAGGGGAATGGCCCATATGACGAAGCCCCCTACTTGTATAGGAGACAGCAGGTCATAAATTGACCAAGGCTACATATCAATGCTTCCTCCAGTAGCTGGATTAAATGTCACTTTGAGATAGAATGAAACAAATCACACTATAGTTTAGTGAGAGAGATGAACTCAATCTATAAAGCTACTAAAAGGAGAACTGGTGTCATAAGAGGCTGAATCCCTGGGAAAGTCTCTGTGTCCGATCTTTGCCCTAGGAGAAATGAATAGTTAGCATTAGTCAAACCACTGTTTCCTAGACTCAGATACTATTTTTTTAATATGGGATTAATAAATCCCAAACTACCAACCTCATAATTAGTGTCTACAGCAGGGTTTTACAACCTCAGCAACTTGAAGCTGTGTGGACTTCAACTCCCAGAATTCCCCAGCCAGCATGCTGGCTGGGGAATTCTGGGAATTGAAGTCCACACAGCTTCAATTTGCTGAGGTTGAGAAACACTAGTCTACAGTATAAGGAGCTCAATCTAATGTATTTGTCATGCAACCAGCTTCAGCTATTATTGATGATATCTGGCTAAAGTCATTTGCAGGATAGAAGTTATGCAAATGTATGACAAAATTTATGTACAGGTCGTCCTCATTTAGTGACTGCCTTATTGAATGACCGTTCGCAGTTATAACAGTGATGAAAAAATAACTTTATGACCGATCCTTGCATTTACAACCTTCGCAGATCTGTAAAGCAAAGGAAAGCTGAAGTAAGATCATAAGCACAGTTGCAGTTTCACTTAGTGACCGCTTTGCTTAATGACCAAGTTGCCAGTCCCAATTGTGGTCACTAAATAAAGGCTACTGGTATGACATAAACATAGTTGTGACAATATACTCTTCAAATGTAAAGTTATTTTCATTCAGTTTTTGAAGGAATGGTTGGATTGAATAGGTTCATATTTTTAGTATCAATAAATCTAATGACATTTCAGCTATCTGCATGGGCCATATTCAAGGGGAACATCTATTAGAAACCATGTTGAATCTGCCTGCTATGGATGAAGAGGCAGTCAAAACAAAAGACAGACCTTTCCCTGTACCAGCAACATGGCTGAATAGATCACAGAGATCCAAACTGAGATTAAAACTACGGTTGCAGAAGGGATGAATAGACCACTTTCACTTTCTTTTATATTCAGATTTTTTTAAAAAAAAAGCTTTCCAATTTCTAAAAAAAACCCCTGAAAATGTGGTCAATTCTTATCAAAAGCTGACGAGCAAATTCTCATCCCTTATAATTCTCCATCCCAACCCCACAATACAAGTACTTTTTTGCTGTCCTGTAAAGGCAATATGAGTACTACTAATTGTTGATAATCATATTATTTCTCTAATCCCAACTAAATGCTTCAGTTCATGGCTTGTTTACTTCATATATAGGTTTACCATACTTTTAAGCATTGAATCCAGGATAAAGTTAAAGCTGGAGAGTGCTGGCTTTAGCACTCTTTCAAAAGTTGCTCCCCTTTCCCACTTTAGTAAAGGTAAAGGTTCCCCCCACACATTTGTGCAGTCGTGTCCAACTCTAGGGGCCGATGCTCATCTCCATTTGTTAGCCGAAGAGACAGCGTTGTCCGAAGACACTTCCACGGTCATGTGGCCGCATGACATGCGCGGAACGCTGTTACCATCCCACCAAAGTGGTCTCACTCGCTGGATCGTCACCTTGTTGTGGTGAGTGGGCTTGTGTGTTCCCAATGAACCCTGTGAGCGAAGCCGTCGGGAGTCATGTACTCCTGGTAGGGTCACCCATGGCGGTAAGGTCCAGGGGGAGGAACCAGACAAAGAACGATCCAAGAAAGTCCTCAACGGCAGAACAGGCGGAAGATAACAAGGTGTATTGTTACAACGGCTGCGAAGGCGGATGAAGGCTGCAGCAGACAAAAGGTCACCAATCGTCATGGTATCCATGCCATTGGATTAGAGCCTTTTTCTGTGAAGGTTGTGTGCTGATCGTTGTGCACCGATCTCCACACATAAAACAAATTCACGCACAGGTGTCTTCCAACCACACCAAACCCAAAACAACCAAAAGTCCCATGGCGATTGACGAATGGAAACGGGGGCAGGACTGTGAAATCCGGAAGATCCTACTCATGGACCAGCACATGGGCGGTGGATACGGATTCAGTCGCCCTGACTCAAGGATCGAGGCAGTTGAGTAGTTCGGCAGCTGTATCCACGACTGAGCAGCCCTATTTAGGATCCACTCTGCTCACCCCATATGGGGAGGGGGCTAGAAAAGGTGCCCTAAACATAGTCTGCCTCATTTTCTCCCTGACTGGATTACCGCGACCAGTGGGGTCACCATCTAGCGGTCGTAAAAAATACATGAATTTTGGAACATGGAATATACGGACACTGCAAGACAATATGGATAGTGAACGACCTGAACGTAGGACTGCCATTATTGCAAGGGAGCTGAGACGTTTTAATATCGATATAGCAGCACTCCAAGAAACTCGAAGAGCAGGAGAAGGACAGTTGAAGGAAGAAAAAGGAGGTTATACCTTCTTTTGGAAAGGACTGCCTGAACAAGAACGACGAATACATGGGGTAGGCTTTGCTATCAAAAACGACCTTGTGAAGCTCTTGTCAGAAGTTCCCACTGGGATTAACGAACGACTCTCAACTCTCCGAATAAAACTCGCCAAAAACCAACAGGCAACTATCCTAAGTGCTTACGCACCAACACTAGATGCAGATGAGGATATCAAGGAAAAATTTTATACCCAGCTGGACACCATCTTATGAGAGATACCAAAGGAGGATAAAATTATCCTCCTGGGCGATTTGAATGCAAGAGTTGGGCGTGACTTTGATTTGTGGCCAGGGATCATTGGGAAAGAGGGAGTTGACAACAGCAACACGAATGGAATCTTACTTCTGACTAAATGTGCAGAGCATAACCTTGTCATTACTAACACACTAATTCGCTAGAAAAATAAATTTAAAACATCATGGAAGCACCCACGGTCGAAGCACTGGCATCTTTTAGATTATGTAATTGTCCATGCTAGAGATCGCCGTGATGTACTTCTCACCAGAGCCATGACGAGCGCCGATGACTGCTGGACAGACCATCGATTAATTCGATCCACGATGGCCATAAAGATTGTCCCTCATCGTAGGCTCCAAGGAAGAAAACCAAGGCGTAAAATGAATACACTGGCCCTTCAAGATTCTATTAAACGAGCTTGCTTTCAATCAACTCTCAAGGAACATTTGCCTATGGAACGTCCTGAAAATGTTGAGGAACACTGGACTAAATTGAAGACTTCTATTATTTCAGCCTGTGAACAAACTATCGGATACCAGACTAAGAGACATCAGGACTGGTTTGATGAGAATGATAGTGAGATTGAACATATTATTGACAAGAAAAGGAAAGCCTTCCAGATATGGCAAAAAGATATTAACTGTGCCGTTAAGAAAAAAATCTATGCCAGTGCAAAGGCAGAAGTCCAAAGAAGAACTAGAGAACTTAAGAACATATGGTGGATAAAAACAGCCCAAGAAACCCAACATTTTGCAGATGCTCATGATGCACGGGGCTTTTTTAATGCCATAAAGGCCATATATGGACCAGCAAACCATGGTACAAATCCCTTACGCTCAGTAGATGGTGCTAAACTTCTAAAGGACAAAGAGTCTATTGCACTGCGCTGGAAAGAGCATTACTACAATCTCCTTAATCGTCACTCTACTGTGGCTGATGAAGTCTTCTTGCAAATCCCGCAAAAACAAATAAGAGATGAGCTTGCAGTACCCCCTAGTTTGGAGGAAGTCAGTAAAGCCACTGAACAAATGAAAAATAACAAAGCTAGTGGACCTGATGGGATTCCTGCTGAGGTCTTTAAAGAAGGCGGGCCTGAACTTACACAACAACTTCATAAGCTCATCGAAAAAATCTGGATGAGGTAGGAGATTCCAGCAGACTTTAGGGATGCCATAATTATCACTCTCTTTAAAAAGGGTGATAGAACAGACTGTGGAAACTATCGAGGCATCTCCCTTCTAGCCACAGCAGGCAAAATCCTGGCAAAGATCACCGCAAACTGTCTCCTATCTGTATCAGAAGACATCCTCCCTGAAACGCAAAATGGCTTCCGTCCTTCCAGGGGAACAGTGGATATGATCTTCACTGCACGACAGCTTCAAGAAAAATGCAAGGAGCAAAACCGCCCTCTGTACATGGCGTTTATTGATCTGACTAAAGCTTTTGATACTGTAAATCGTACTGCTCTCTGGACCATCCTTCTGAAAATCGGATGCCCTGATAAATTTGTGAACATCTTGCGGTTACTCCATGACGACATGATGGCAACAATCCTGGATAACAATGGCTCTCAAAGCGATCCATTTAAAGTGGAATCCGGCGTTAAACAGGGATGTGTTATTGCTCCAACCTTATTCGCTATCTTCATCGCTATGATTATACACCTTGTTGAAGAGAAACTTCCTACTGGTGTAGAAATTATATATCAAACAGATGGAAAGTTTTTTAATCTTAGTAGGCTGAAAGCAAAAAATAAGGTAATTGCAACTTTTGTTATAGAACTTCAATATGCTGATGATAACGTAGTCTGTGCACACTCCGAGGAAGATCTTCAAACTATCCTAAACATCTTTGCAGGAGCATATGAAAAGCTCAGCCTCTCGATTAACATTAAAAAAACCAAAGTGCTTTACCAGCAAGTTCAAACCAATCCCTCTGCAGCACCATCAATCCAGCTTAAAGGTGTGTCACTAGAAAATGTCAACCACTTTTCTTATCTCGGCAGCCATCTATCTACAAAAGCTGACATCGACGCTGAAATTCAGCATAGTCTGAGCTCTGTGAGTGTAGCTTTCTCCCGAATGAAGCGTAGAGTGTTTGAGGATCGGGACATTCGCAGAGAGACCAAAATGCTTGTTTACAAAGCCATTGTACTACCAACCCTTCTGTACGCCTGTGAAACATGGACCCTCTACAAACGCCACCTCCAACTTCTTGAAAGATTCCATCAACGCTGCCTCCGAAAAATTCTGCAAATTACTTGGGAAGATAGGTGGACTAATGTTAGCATATTAGAAGAAGCGAAAACCACCAGCATTGAAACAATGATCATCCAACATCAATTTCGCTGGACCGGCCATGTTGTTCGAATGCCTGACCATCATCTTCCAAAGCAGCTACTTTACTCCCAACTTAAGAATGGAAAATGGAATATTGGTGGACAGCAAAAGAGATTCAAAGACACTCTCAAAGCTAATTTAAAAAAATGTAATATCAGCATTGAGAACTGGGAAGCCCTAACTCATGAGCGTTTCAATTGGAGGTCATCCTTTATTAATGGCGCTATGGACTTTGAAGAAGCACGAGTACAGGGCGAAAGGGAGAAAAGAGCTAAAAGGAAGGCACGTCAGGCAAACCCTCATCATGACCGTCTCCCACCCGGAAACCTATGCCCTCATTGTGGGAGGTTGTGCGGATCCAGAATTGGCCTTTATAGCCACTTACGGATCCACCGTTAAAATTTTACCTTTGGAAGACAATCTTACTCGGCTACGAGTGATCGCCAATGATTAATCTACTTGCATTTGCACGCTAAATCTGTACTTTTCCTTTGTGGATCTTTACAGCTTGACTGTCCAAGACATTTTTTATAAACCTGCCAAGATGTCCAGACTGAAGCACAATTCCAGTCAGTCTGGGACATACAGTAATCCTACTCATACGGATGCAGTTTAACTCTTTTTAATAACTATCAACTGTTTTACATTTGTGGGTGATTGGTATGATGGACCCTGGAAAAGATTTTTTATACTTTGTTGAAAAGAATGTCTGCCTGAGCAAATATGCAAATTATTTGTGGATATGGTTCCTTATGTAACTATTTATGTGCTATGTCTGCCAAAAAGATTAGCTGTTGAGTTTTGCATATGATGATTTCATTTGAGCTGTATGTTCAATTTCTTCTTCCCTTTATGATAAAATGGTGAGGAGAGAGAGAGAGAGAGAGAGAGAGAGAGAGAGAGGGAGGGAGGGAGGGAGGGAGGGAGGGAGGGAGAGAGAGAGAGAGAGAGAGAGAGAGAGAGAGAGAGAGAGAGAGAAAATAAAACTGAATGTAAGGGCAAAAAAAAAAAAATAAGGAAATGAAATATTTATTTTTTTTAAAAAGCCACCCCAGCAAACAACCCTGAAGCAATGATGTATGTGACAGAGAAAATACATTTGGCAGTGTTCTCTTGGCTTGGCTTTTTTGTTTACTTGCAAATTCTCTTTTGATGATAGGCAGATGTAATAATAATCCTTTCCTCCCCATGATGGCGACAAGGTCATGATGGAATAATGCAGAACAAATAATTTGACTCATGCACACCTTTCGCTTCGAGAGACAGTTGGCAGGGCCTGAATTTGCCCATCGATTTTTAAAAGGACCAATTTCCATAGCAACAGCAAGAGCTGTGAAATGTTATGAATGCCTTGTGTACAGGGTTCTTGCTTAGCTAAAAAAAGCAAGGAAAAAAAGAGAAGGATATGAGCTCTAATCTTCAAATAGTACAACTATAAAAGGAAACAGGTCTGAGAAATTACATTTATTTATGCCAAGGTAAAAATGTGCCCCAAGCTGGTCAGGGGAAAAATGAATACACTCCTTTCCTGATTTAAATGTTTTTCTACCTGTATACTGCTTTGAAGTCCACGGTTCTTGCCAAACTGAACATCCTTTAAGAAGATTTGTCAAGAGAAGAGAGAGTAAAGAAGGAGAAGGAGACAAAATGTGAAAAAGAAACATCTAGAGCAAAAGAAGATCGTGTAAAAGTCAAGAAATAACCCAAATATGTACAAGGGTGCAAAGAACTGTATTTTCACCATTTTTTAAACAACAAAAAGACTCAGGATTACCAATAGGAGCAGGAACATTTAGCTGAAGTAAGGAAGAGAAGGACAGAAGAGGGCAGAGCATTTTCTAAAATAATGCCCTGTTCGAATAGAAATGACAAGGCAGAACATAAATAGAAACAATAATGCAGAACATAAAATTTAGCACAGCATAAGCTTTCATGGTCCATTTCATCAGATGCTTTAAAAAGTAAAAAGCAGCTTAACATGACATTAATGGATAGAAAATACATTGGCTCATATATGATGCTATATAGCAGCGTTTCTCAACCTTAGCAACTTTAAGGGAAAGTCTCTGGGTCAGATCTTTGCCCTAGGAGAAATGAATAGTTAGCTTTAGTCAGACCACTGTTTCCTAGACGCATACTATTTTTTTTAAATATGGGATTAATAAATCCCAAACTACCAACCTCATAATTAGTGTCTACAGCAGGGTTGTCCCCAGCATGCTGGCTGGGGAATTCTGGGAGTTGAAGTCCACACACCTTAAAGTTGCTAAGGTTGAGAAACACTGCTATATACGAACATTGGTTCGTATATGATGCTAAGCTATCATGGGAATTGTTAGGGGCTTAGGGGACCCTTCCCCAAAGTGGGTGCCCTGCAGATATGTGGACTTCAATTCTCAGCAGTGGCCATGCTGGCTAAGTCTTCTGGGAGTTGCGATTCATACAATTAGAGGGTGTTTGTGTTGGGGAAGGTTGGCTAAGTGTGATATGGGAACCGTTCGTTATGGTTTAATGTTTTGCGTGTGGTTCACCATTCCTTCTTTATAAAACCCCAGCATTTTATAAATGCTTGGAAAGAAAGAGATGCTGAGGGACAGCAAGCAATGTGAAGCCACCCAAGGAGCAGGAGGCTAAGTGGGAATTTGAACTCTGCTCTCCTTATTCCTAGTTCAACACTCCAGCCACTACCTCCAGCATTTGCACACAAATCCCTAATTTGATGGTTACCATGCCAAGAGAGGTCTCAACAATGCAGTAGAATATTAGATCTCCCCTGTTTTATGTAATGCTCCCCTGATCTTGCAATGCTTTCACTGAAATCAGCCACCACAACCAACAGCTAGAAATGCAAATAACAATTCCAATATTCTGTCTTTCTTGACACCTCAAATTGGCTCCTAGAATAACTGCATGATGTCATCTGTCTTGTTTTCCTCCTCATAACTCTATTTTCCCATGAAGCTTTTGACACAATCCTCTTGTTCCCACAAAGGGGCATCTGATGGTGGGGCTATCAAAAAGTCAAGATGGCAATAGAAGCTGTGCAATAGAAGCTCCATCCCTTGTATGTCATATATCACACATATGACAAACATATGACAAATGTGATATACACATATGTCACACATATGACAAACGTAAAGGGGGCTTCATTTGGGGAGTCATGGCTGCCACCTTGACTTTTTCGACACTCCCTCACATGCTCCTGCTTCAGCTTGCTTTTAACTACGCTCTGCTTGTCCAAATGACCCAACTATAATATAGATCAGTGTTTCTCAACCTTGGCAATTTGAAGATGTGTGGACTTCAACTCCCAGAATCCCCCAGCCAGCATGGCTGGCTGGGGAATTCTGGGAGTTGAAGTCCACACATCTTCAAGCTGCCAAGGTTGAGAAAGACTCCTATAGAGATACAATATCCTTGTTTAACCCTGCTTCTAATCCTTTCTCCTTCCTGTGTGTTGGTTTTTAGAGTATAAGCTCCTTCAGTTGGGATTTTCCCCTTCAATATGTCATTTTCAATGCTCTGTAAAGTGGGATCCACGCTGATGATGCAATAGAAAGAATAACGATGAACTAATAGCAACCTAAGAGTATAAAATATCAAAATATCAGATTGTGAGTGAGTGTTGCCTCGGGGCACCAGAACTTTTATTGTGGTTGTCTGTTGTTGTTGTTGTTGTTTTTAACGTTTTTATTGTTCTGTGAGCCGCCCAGGGTTGTGGTTCACAATATGAGTATAAATATAAACATGTTAAATAAATAAATATAAATAAATAAATGTAGTCCCTCCTCCCACTTTTTGCCCAAAGTAAGTTATACTTTATATGGCTACCATGCCGAATTTGGCAGTTTAAAGGTTGATTTCTTCCATCTTCTATTCAAAGTCCTATAAGAATAATAATGTATGTGATTCAATATTCCAAAATGGCCTAATAAATTTTTCTGCCTTTATCCTGTTCAGGTTTTACAAAGATTATTTCCAAAGAAAATCAATTTTTTGTGGTGAAGGCTTAGTATTTATCTCCCCTCACAGACATATAGATTCATTCAGGTCCTTCAACTCTCCCAACCCATTTTTGGAAATGTGTCAAGTCCATAAAATGATATGCCAAAATGAATAACTTACTGCTGAATCTTATGAGTATGCCAGGTGGCATTGTCAATGGATACACTGAAAGATGAATGAAAAGTGAGCATTCACATATAATAAAAATCCTTTTACTGTGGCAATAAAGAATTGTACGTTTTTTCACCTACCTTTTAAGACAGTAATAAAAATGACTGAGTTTGGCACTCAGAATAAAAAAACAAAAAGTTGACTAAATTGTCTGCTCTTCTGGAAAATGCAGGACTCGGGAGATGCAGTGGAAAGACTGCTACAAAAAATATTCCCACAATGAAGATGGAGCAACCTACATTTTATTCCAAGAGTTTTTAAGTTTCTGATGACAGAGAATCTTTTGATTAAGTTTGATTAAGGTCCATTCCTAGGTCATCTGAACAATCCTAACAACAGATCAGCTAAGAAGGATTCCAATCCAAATATTATTTTTAACTATCTGTCTACCATATAATTTATTCTTTTAAGACGGGTAGAGTACAAAAGAACATTCAAAAAATAGATTTTGCTATAATGTAACCAAATGGTTGAACCAGCTATTAATAGGATAATAATAAATAATGAAGAACCGCAAGCAATGATGAATAAATTAGTAAGCTATTGCTAAGCTTTTCCCTTGACATCTTTAAAAGTGAGCATCTTTTGTTGCAGTTGTGTATCTTAGGGTTTTAATGTTTTTACTTACTGGAAGTTGCCTTGAGTTATAGGTTTGGGGGTGGAATAGAAATAGTGTTAAATAAATGAATTTTTTAAAAAATAATAAAATAACTAGAAATGCTGTTTGTTCCAGGCCATACAAAATATATTATTAGTTTTCCCATGTGATTCGTCTGTTGGATTATTTCAGATTTCAGACAGGAGGATTTAGTATGATGGTTAAAGACACTGGACTAGAACCCAGAAGACTGTGAATTCTAATCCTGCCTTGGCACAAAGCCAGTTGGGTAACTTGAAATAATAATAATAATAATAATAATAATAATAATAATAATAATAATGGTGGGGGCTTGAGGAAGAACAATTTTTGCAGCTTCACAACCAGCATGTCCAGAAGGAAGTTAAGCTCAGACCTTCTCCTTGACATGCTAGTGTGTATGTGTGTGTGTGCGCGCATGCAGGAAAGCTTTATTGTGGAGAAGCACACAACCATTTAGTTCTTTGCCTATATAATCTGTGCAGAAATATGCACCGTTTTCAGGTCAACATCCTGTTTGGCTTTTGAGAGGATGGCAAGGGCTTCATTCCAGGAAATGAGTGGGAATAGGACAAGAAGTAATCAGGCCATAACAAAAATTAATGACGTTTGATTTAATTCATTTAATTTAATACATTACTAATGGTCCCCCTGTGGTTAATATATCTTTATTTTATTACATTAAAATGTGCAATTCAGTAGCAAAGTTGGGGAGACTTTGGGAGCCTCGTTGAGGGAGGGTGTGATGCTGCCAGCCTTGAAGGAGGTGATGGTGTGCCCTCCCTTGAAAAGGCCATCTCTTGACTCTGCTCTTTTTGACAACTTTTGCATTGTCTCTAAACTTCCCTTTTTGTGGAAGGTTGTTGAGAAGGTGGCAGGCAGTTCCGAACTTTGCCGTTTCCATTCCTCAATCCCTCCTAAGCAGTCTGAAGCACACCTGCCAATCATCTTTAGCTCCACTGCCTTGGAACAAAATGAACCAATCCGTGCTCTCCCTCCAGCTGACCAATAAGAGTCAGCAAAAAAGTCATTCCATCAGGGGCCTCCCTATGCTCCTGCTGGCAAAATTCCCCTCACCTCCACTCTACACAAAAAGGAAATTTTAAAAACTGCTTGTACTTCCTCTAGCCATGTTTTCAAAACATGTTGTCTGCATTTGGTTGTTTGCCCTCTTCAGAAACCAAAACTTAAACCAAACCAAACCCCTGAGTTTTTGCAATGAGCTGAAGCTGGCATTGCTTCCATATGAAAATCCCACTGTCAACTAGGAGGGCCTGATGTAATGTCATTATTCTTCCAGCTGGACACTTTTCCCAACATCTCTAAATGTGGTTTTAGTGCTGGCTGAAGTGAAGAAGAGGGGTGATAAGTTCTAAACAAAATGCATATTTTTAAGCTTTACCTAAAGAGAAAGAAAAGAAATATAAGGCCAAGCAGCCCATTTGTGGGTGCTGCTATGTAGAAAGTAAGGAAGATGACCTTGATGGAGATATGCAAGCTCCATTGCCTAGTCAAAAGAGGCTGAAGCATTTTTTAAGTCCAGAATGTCTAGACCAGTGTTTCTCAATCTTGGCAACTTTAAGATGTGTGGACTTCAAGTCCCAGAATTCCCCAGAATGCTGGCTGGGGAATTCTGGGAGTTGAGGTCCACACATCTTAAAGTTGTCAAGGTTGAGAAACACTGGTCTAGATAATATTCAGAAGCAGATCAGACAGACACCTCCCTAATTCACTAAACTATGAGAAGGAGGAGGAGGAGGCACAGCACAATCAGACTGGCAAGATTCCATTATTATAGCCAAACTCAATAACAGTAGTTTTAGTCTTCCTGTGGAGTGGATTACCTGGTCTGGTCTACCTAGTGGGGCTGACAGCCTGTCTCTCACCAAGCTCATTAGGCCCCTGTTAACATCCCCCCTAGGAGTGCTGTCCTGTGGCATTTAGACAAGCACCATTCTGGAAGAAGGAAATGTGGAGAAGAATCAAATAGGAACCGTGGAAACCTAGAAATGAAGGAGAGCTGTTGCTCCAAGAAGAGGCTGCTCTTTTGTGAAGGAGTCAAAATTGGGTGTTAGGGGTGGCTGAAGAGAAAAAAGGAAAGGACACAAGGAGAAGGAAACCAGAAGTCACAAAGCACATAGAAAGTGAGCAGCTTAAGGCTCAGAAGACATTCCAAGGAGAAAGAAGAGGAAGTGGTGAAGGGAGGAAGGGGAAGTGCTGTTGGAAACATCCGTGTGCAGAAGCGAGACGGGAGTGAAGAAGCTGTAATCAGCAATCCAGCAGGCTGAACGCCTCAGAAGTCCCAGGTAAAACTGACCTGGGAGAGAAGACTGGAAGGCTTGGCAGTCTTGTTATTTTCCCCAACTCTTTGCTATGCAGGATTCATTAAGAGTGTTGACAGCTGCCTGGACCAGAGAAAGGAGGAGAAGCAGCTGGGTGGAACCTGGGTGGAATCTACGAAGACTCAGGACAGGGAATGGAGGACAGAGGGCAAAGGAGATTCCTGCATTCACAGCGGCCATTGGGAGAAGAGGGAGGGCTGAGGCACAGGAATGTCAACAGAAGAAGAGTAACTGCCATCCTATTGGTTCACTCAAACCAGACAGCTGAAGGAAGAAGCTGGAGGAAGTAAAACAAGTGGCTATAAAACTGATAAAAGTCCAAGAGTTGGGTTTTGTTTTTTTTTTTTTTTGTAAACCAATAGAAGAAAGAGTTAACAGAGATAAATAATCAGGGGAATAAGAATAGGAGAGGTAAAGTGAAAAATATAGTATTTGGGCAGAATGAGAGGATGTTAAGTCCAGAGAAAGTTTCAGAGTTAAAACTGAAGTCTAACTAAAAGGAATTAAGTTAAAATAAGTTGGAAAAGGAATAAAGGCTAGAAATGCAGAGGGAGATTTAAAAGTGACAGAGATAGGAAACCACCTCTTTAATATGTGAACACCCAGGGTATTCTGTGTGTGTGTGTGTGTATGTGTTTGTGTATTTAATCCGTTCAATCGTGTCCGATTCTCAGCGACTGCCTGGACAAGTCTCTGCAGTTGTCTTGGCAGTGTTTTTCGGAAGTGGTTTGCCATTGCCTCGTTCCTAGGGCTGAGAGAGAGTGACTGGCCCAAGGTCACCCAGCTGGCTTTGTGCCTAAGGAGAGACTAGAACTCACAGTCTCCTGGTTTCTAGCCCAGTGCCTTAACCATTACACCAAACTGGCTCTCTTATTCTGTATATAGTGGCATAATAAAGCACTTTTTGTAATAAAAACTTTACCTCTGGCATCCCTTATAAAAGAACCAATGACTGCAGTATTTGGCACACCATCATGTGCTAATTTCACCCTTCCTAAAGTCAAGCCGGCACTCCCCTTAAGGAATCTACTCTGGGTGCTGAAGCCCAGAACTAAAGGAAGAATAAACCAAGAATCCTCTCCATTGGCGAAACCAACCACTCACAACTGAAAACCATTCTCATCTGGAAGCGTTGTCCATTGTCTTCTGACAGAGAGCAAACCAGTTCTATAAATTCCCTCTTAGTAAAGGTTCCCCCCCACACATTTGTGCAGTCGTGTCCAACTCTAGGGGCTGGTGCTCATCTCTGTTTGTTAGCTGAAGAGCCAGCATTGTCCGAAGACGCTTCCACAGTCATGTGGCCGGCATGACGCATGCAGAACGCTGTTACCTTCCCACCAAAGTGGTACTTATTTATCTACTTGCATTTGCATGCTTTCGAATTGCTAGGTTGGCAAGAGCTGGGGCGAGTGCGGGAGCTCACTCTGTCCCGCGGGGCTAGAGATTCAAACCTCCGAATTTGCGATCTTCTGATCGACAAGCCTGGCGTCTTACCCACTGAGCCACCACACCCTTGAATTCCCTCTTGCTGCCAAGGAAATATACAATTCCTTATGACCAAGAGAAGTTGGCATTTATTTTCATTGATGAACATTTTATCCCAGCAAGTGTTTTCACCAAGGGAAAAACCTTGGTTCTCATGCCTATCATGCCTACAACTGAGACTACTTCCATGCAGATCCCATTAATATGAACATGCAAGGCATTCATTTAAGTTTCACAGCCTTCACGTAAAACACAATTTGTCCAACTTCTGCTGGACTGTTAGTTACCAATTAGTGAAGCTATTCCATCTTACAGCTTGCCAGGATCATCTTGCTGTTCCTTAATTGCATTAGAAATTGGGACATAGCATTTATCATGCCAAAATGAAATTAGCCTCCACAATTATTATGATACAGATTTTTTTTAAAAAAAAAACAGATTAGCCTCCACAATTATTATGATACAGATTTTTTAAAAAAAAAAACAGTTGTGGGACTAAGAGGAAGAAGTGGCAGGATAAAGTAAAAGGTTACTCTGGATATTATTAGGTAAAGGTTCCCCCCGCACATTTGTGCAGTCATGTCCGACTCTTGGGGCTGGTGCTCATCTCCGTTTGTTAGCCGAAGAGCCAGCATTGTCCGAAGATGCTTCCACAGTCATGTGGCCGCATGACGCGCGAAGTGGTACCTATTTATCTACTTGCATTTGCATTCTTTCGAATTGCTAGGTTGGCAAGAGCTGGAGCTAGTGCGGGAGCTCACTCCGTCACGCGGGGCTAGGGATTCGAACCTCCAAACTTGCGATCTTCCGATCGACAAGCCTGGCATCTTACCCGCTGAGCCACCACGCCCCTTGTATTGGATATTACAGATGCCAGCAAATTCACAAGTAATGAGAAGTGCTGATTAATGTATGTGCATATGTTCACTATAGGTCCCAGCTATAACTCAGAAAAAATATGACTTTGGCCAGTGACATTTCTAATTTTTAAAAAAAACAAAATATGTTGATCTAAAACTTCTTGCAATTTTGTACTGTATATGATTGGAAATCTCTCAAACCTGTATAATGTTATACTAGTGTTAGGTGTAGGAATGGGCAAATCTGTTGGTGGCAATTTCATTTTTTCATTTTTCCATGTGTGCATTTAGTTCATCCTAATAAAAAAATTAAAGTGCGTATATATGCAGTTTTATAGAAGTATCTCCAAAGTATGTGTTTTTGTTTTCAATTTTTTCCTAAATACAGAGTCTCTCCTCTAATATACTGAAATTTCAATTGTTATAAATATATGTATTTTTGAAAAGAGTTTTTCATCATCTACACTATTCGTTTCATTGCTGAACTGCATTGCAGAATTCAGAGACCTTTAAATTTTAAAGAATAACTGAGTTTTGATTTGTGCATTGGTTTGAACATGCAGAATTAGGTAGTTTCTCAGTCAAATGTGAATGAAACAAATTTCTCTTGCATCTGTAGTTAGCTGTGGAATTAGGATACTTTGAAGGATAGAATTTGGGATATATTTGCTCTTCTGCGGTCATGCCAATCTTCCTGAACTGCTTCCATCCACTTGTTTCATTGCAGGTAATCTGAATGCTTAGACTTGTGCCTCATCACATCTCCCTAAAAATGAGGGGGGAAGAAGAAAGAGGAT